>OW679194.1:104508114-104547252 GCA_940337035.1 Agriotes lineatus | reverse complement strand
TTCTGAAAAAACCCTATTTAAAAAAAAACCAGACCGCTGGGTTTTTTTTTGCAAAAAACAGGTTTAAAAAAAACGAACGGTTTTTTTATGGTTGCATCACTAACTGTATTTATATTGATGTTTATTGTTAGTAGAAATAGCTGGTCTATAATTGCTAACTTTATACTTCCTGTCGTTTTTATATCGCAAAATGGTTGTGGATTATTCCCAGTGTTGCAAGAATTTTAGATTTTTTCACAATCTGGACATTTCTTTTTCTCTCACTTTATGAAATCTTCTAAAATTACACATTCTTTTAATTCATGAACTGTAGCAGTGTCTATGTATACAGTTCCCCAGAACAATTGTCCACAGTTTCTTGAAATGTTATATACTTTAACAATAAAAATGTTTTGTTTGCAGTTTGTTTTTACTTTTTGTTTTAATTTTTATACCTAGATTAATACATTGAAATTGAATAATAGCATATCATTCCAATTCCAATTATTTTTATATTTTTTATCTTCTATGGCAATTATGGGTCACATGATGAACTGGATACCCTTAGATAGCTACCCACTTAAGATTATTAGTGAATCATCAACGATGTTATCTGAAGTATACATGGGCATTTCATGAAGTGGATGATTGCCACTTCCAGAATGTGTAATTTTAGAGGAAATTTGTCTTCCATTTTATAAGCTAAACAAAAATAGTGTCCAACTTGTGAGAAAACCTTAAATAAAACGGTCTGGTTCCAGTTTACGAATTGGATGTCCATTTCGTGAACTGAACCATTACATCAAGTGCGTGCGACATATATATTTTGTAGACTGCATAGAACTTTTTCAGCTTTACTAAAGTTATGTTGTTTCTAGCTTGCCTAATTTCTTCTACTCTTAGTTCAATTGCTATTTCTTCTATGCTACGTTCATCCTTCTCAGTATTTCTGGTTTCTTCTATTTCAACCCCTTAAGATTTATCAATACCATTGTAATAAGCTATAGCTGTTTTCTATGTCACATCCTTTGTATCCTCTCCACCGTGCATTTACCTTTCCCAAAATCCGCGAGGCTGACTGTTGGAGCAGTGTAGGATTCTAGGCAGTTCAGCTTACCCACCTGGGGTATTTTTGTTTTGTTACGCAACACTTGTTAATTAGAAGGTAACCTAACTAAGTCCGCATGTGCTATTGCCACATTCTAGACGTTGAACTACATTCAGCCTTGTCGAAGGCAGCGTGGGTCTCGTTAATTTTATCAGCTAATTACTGCCCACACTGCCTACTAAGTGCCTACCTGTTGGTCCGCGGGAGGTATTTTATTTTCCTCCTACCCGGTATATCTACCTATCATTTCCCGCTCCGCTCCATGGGGATGCGACCTCTACAGGTTTCAGGCTCTACCGAGAGGTCACATCATTAACTAGCAAATAATTTATTTTTCTGATGTGTGATGCCCAGAAATTATTATGCAGTAATTACTATTTTTTCCTGTTCGTAAATATTTCCTTATATCGCTTTTAACCAATTCATTTAATTTGCTGTATTCCATACTGCCAAAACAGCTATGACTAAGCTAACTAAAATTTGGAAAGATCGCAACATTACGAAGGCACCAAAATGCAGGCTAGTCAGAGCACTTGTGTTTTCCATTGCCATATATGGAGCGGAAGCATGGACCATGAGGGCTGCAGACATTAATAAGCTGGACGCCTTCGAGATGTGGGTTTGGCGAAGACTCCTGGGGATCCCCTGGACAGCATATAGCACCAATGTGTCCATATTAGAAGAACTGGAAATACAGGAAAAATTGTCAAGTGCAGTACAAGAACGAATTTTAAAATACTTCGGACACGTTATCAAAAGGAAGGACGACAACCTGCAAGAACTGGTTGTTCAGGGGAAAGTAGAAGGGAAACGCCCTCGAGGACGTTTCCCAAAACACTAAATCGACCAAGTCAAGGAATTCACCGGTACACTTTTTCAAGGAAATATTAGGTATGCTTTAGACAGAGGCAAATGAAGGGACATTTCCCAAACTACAACCTCTAGTGCAACTATGGGATCACGACACTTCATCTACGAACTATACGACTAGCGTCTTCCTTTAACAAATAGTTTTTGAGTTATATCCCCAACATACAGACAGACAGACAAACAGACGGAATTGAGAAAACCTGGATTCGTCCCTGAAAACTGAAGATCTGAAGAAATATCACAAGGTGATTTTTTCCAGATTACAATACTTCCTTCGTCTTTTAGATGAAACAACGCATGTACGATACTATCAACTACACAGAAGACGCAAGAATAAAAGAATCGACAAAACAATATATCGAAGATATAATATATTTAGCAGAACTAATGCTAAGAATCAAATAAAAAAAAACATATACCGAAGAAATCAATGTAATTTGGAAAAATTGCTGGCTCATAAACAAACATTAATTAGCAATTTTCCCATAAAAATTTTAAAAATCTGTAATGGGATTTACTCAGAACTTCCCTCGCAAATTAACGTTGTGACACTAAATAATTTTAAAAATCAAAGGAAAACATATCTTCGTGTTCGTAATAATACTGAAACAATAAAAGGAAACGCTTGGTAATGCAAATTACATCAATTTTCAAAATAAAAAATAGTACCGGCCGTGGCATTCCAACTTCAGCGCCTGCGAATGTGATTTCAATGCTTCACAGTAACGCGCAGGCAAACCGCTCGTTCGTTGCATTCGGCCACACAGAACCCTTCGCATTTATGAGATGCGGCTGCCCTAAATACAACGCATTCATCGTTAATAATGTTTGCTCTTTTACCCTGTATCTGTTAGGTCCCAGTTTCGTCAAGGGTAAAGCCTGAGCCATGTGTAAATTATTACTTTTATCTATTTCCCAGTTAAAGCAAAAATTCACAAGATTTCATTTTTAAGATGCTTACCCTATATATATTTTTCGAAATATTTCACGGCTTCATGCCAGGTAGACATAGAATGTGCATGCAAAGTATTGTCTTTCTCCAACAAATAGTTTCTGAGTTATGGCGGCAACAGGCAGAGAGAGAAACGGACGGACGGACGGAATTGAGAAAACATGTTTTTCGTCATCTAGGGACGTAAATATCTGAAGACATTTCAGAAGGTGATTTTACCCGATTAGAATACTTCCTTCATTTTTTAGACTAGGGAAGTAAAAAGTAATACCGGTATGATACCGGGTGTCTTAACAATAACTACATCTAGTATGCTTTGAATTTCCTAGAATGCAATACCAATAACAATCTAGCGGCACATACAAATTTACATGCAAATAAAATTCAAAACCTACTAGATGTAATTCTTTTTAAGACACCTAGTATAATTGCTACCCTAGACACATAATCATGGTCGCTCAATAAGAAATTAAGTAAAAAGTTGAAGTTACGTAGATCTCTAAGAAAGGCTGAGCATTAAAAACAAATAGTGAAAACATAGCAAGAGAGAAGAATAAAAGCAGTCGATGTAGTTGAAAAAAGTGGATACTTAAAGTGATATTGGGCTGGTCATATTGCGAGAATGCCAGAAAAGAGGCAATAGACACCAAGAGACGAAGACAGAAGAATAGGACGCCCACAAACAAAATTGGAGGATGAACTAACCAAAACTGTGGATAGAAACTTGAAGTTTATAACGAAGGTTAAGAAGAAACAGAAGCTCAATAATAATAATTTAAAATGTAAATGGTATAAGAAATTGAATTATTGGATCATTTTTATCAACTTTCTTAGTTCAAAACTTTAGTCTATGTACGATGTCATTAGCAGCAGATATATAGTTTGGAAACAAAACTTAATAAATTTTCTTTGAATCTGTAAGGATATATGGGTTGCGATAGAATTTTTAAAATATACGTAATAATGAATCATATAACTACATTTATCTACTCCAGTGGGATAAGTAACTTATTACCTCACACGTTTGACACTATTTCTGTTATGTAATGAAGCTCATTACATCACTAGTGGTGTAATAAACTTTCATTACACCACTAGCGGTGTAATTGCTTGATCCATTTATTATCGCCGTTTCTATTATATTACAGATGGCAATTGTTAATTGTATTGAAAAGACAGCATAATAGTTATTTGCTATACAAGTGGGATAAATAAATCATTAATATACGTGTGTGTAAGTCACAAACGAGTGCGTAGCACGAGTTATGTAAGCACACAAGTATATTATTGATGCATTATCACACACGTATTTTACATTTTATCTACAACTGCCCAAAATTGAGAAAAGTGCATTAAGAGAAATGTCAGATCTGTCATTTTCAAAAATATTTTAGTACAGAAATGTCATTACGTCATTCATCTGACACTATTTCAGTTAGGTATTGAAGCCATTACACCACTAGTGGTGTAATAATACTTATCTCACTGGAGTAGATAACATATTTTACGTATTTATTATTTATATAGACAACATATTTTACGCAGTTATTACTTATATAGATAAACAATTAGGAAGACAAAACGCAATTGCTTTAAAATTACAAACAAGATAACACCAATATTGCCACTTTAAGCTCATATGTATTTTCTACACACACATCAAAGGTGGTCCAATTCTACACAGACTGTTCAATTTAGGAAGGTTTAATGAGATATTAGCTCTGTTGACACAAATCTCGAACCCTTTGTTTAATGGCCTATAAAAATTTCTTAGTCAGCTGTGAGTTATAAAACATAGCTGTAAACAATGTGCCCCAAGTTCTGTAAGTCCACGATAGATCTTTGATATCCAAATAGTAAAGCTAATTCAATTTTGGAGGACATTAGCAATCAGGAGTAGTAAACATGACATTTCCATCGGATGCTCTGATTACTTAAGACACATAATAATGAAAGCCAAACCTACCTTAGCAGCTCGACCGAATCTCAGAGGTTTATTCTACCTCCGTTTGCACGATTTAGACAAAATATCCACCGAACCGCTAATCAGGGAATTAATACAGTTCGGCTTACTCCCGATTCGGTCGTTACAATGGCTTCGTTTCTCAGATAAGACTTAAAGGCTATCATTTCAACAGTCATTTAATTCTCTTGGCGGCGCTTTGTATGGACAGCTATAAACAGTAAATAAAGGAACACATACAGAATTATAATAGTATCGCCCATCACGCATTCCGTTCAATTACACATGTGGTCAAATCTGTTTTTTTTAATAAGTTAGGATTGTTAGTATGCCAACTTCAAAAATGTATTTAAATTTAAAGGCAATTAGACACTGGGAGAGCAATCCCATTCCTTAAAGAAAGTAAAGCTGCTATTTCGCGATTTAATTAAAACTCATCTGCGCCCAATGATATTCTCCTAATGGCGGTCTTCGAGAAAAAAGCTCGTCATAACTCATAACTTATAGTCGGAGCTTCAGGAATGGGCATGCAGTCATCATAATCTGAGCTTTTGACACTTTACGACACCGAAGATATAAGCTTTAATAATTAATGCTTAGCAAATTTGGCTATTATATTAAGTAAGCTGTGGTTTATTAAGCAAATGCTTCATGTGGAATTTAAAATTAACGAGAGTTGTAAAATTCTCCCAGTTTAATATATTCCTGAAATGCGCAACCTGAAATTACGTGCGAACGTTATGTGTACGATCCACGGTCGCAATAAAACTTAACAATTCCCGGTATGTAGCGCATCAAAGCAGAATTTTCTCGTTTGAAGACACATATGTACTGTTTCCTGGATACAATTGTACCGTAATTAAAGTTAGCGAAGGTTCAACATTTTTGAGCAGCAATTTACGATTTTAGAGATTATCAGGCTTGATACCATTACACGGATCCTTTTTGTTTGGATAGGCTGAATCCCAAAATAATATATTCCACAAATTACAGATTAGAAATATACATTCCTCTATATTCGAGATTAGAATACTACAGACAATTATATTTTTAACAATAAAGTTTAATAAGTAACTAAAAAGCTATGATGCGACGAAACGTAAATCTTAAATCTAGATCACAGCTTTTCATGAATAAATTAAACCTATTTCTAAGTCGCGAGGTGCTTCAAACTAACTGAAAATCAAATAATTATTTCCTGTTGTTGTAGTTTATGCATTTCTGTTTAACAATTTATTTCAGGTCCAGTTTAGAAAGCTAAAAACTGTAAAACCACCGATGTAGCACTCGCAGCGCCATCCATCTAGCAGTAGTTGAAGTAACGAGGACGCAGAAAATTGTGAGCATTGAAGGAAATTTGGAATAAACAGTAAATTCTGCCTCAAAACGGGCAAACTGCGACCACAATTACTAACAATATAATGTCAATAATAATAATAATATTCTCTTCTGGGGTGTTGCCAATAATTACGTACCTTAGAAATCCAAACTGTAAAATGTCGAACCTGATAAATTCCTTCCTGTAGAATTTGTAGGTAAATCTAAATCGATATTATTTTCTGGCATAATAGCTATAGTTACACCATTTCAATCAATTTATCGAATCATTGATAGGATACTAACGTGACAACATGTATAAACACATCTAAGAATATAACTTGCTAATTTATATCAATATGGAGGACCTATTATATTTTTGACGAATTTCTGCTTAGCATAGCTATACATCGAATTATGTCTATACACATTTTATATATTATTATTCAGACACTTCATTTAAGTACAGTAAAAAACATTCTTATTAAATTATCTTTCCAATATATCAGAAAATATATGATTATTTGTAGTTTCTAGCTTTTAACAAAAAGTGTACATGTCACCCGTTGTTCTGTATCAAAATTCTTATTTTTAAGTTAATTCTTTTCTCTTCATAGCTTGAGTTTTTGTAGTAAGCAACATAGAATTTACCTCATCTTACTACAAAGTTGAGACTGCCACGGTAGGTATTCATCTACTTGCAAATAATTTATGAATATTTTCAGTTTCAGCTTTTGACATTTAATTTTGAAGCTTTTAAAATATATATTCAAGTAATTCCAGCTGAAGAGAGTACACCTTACTTAAGTTCTAGTTAACAATGTAGGTTTTATAATGAATCCATCTTTACCCTTCAATTAATGTCTTCTCGGCTCTCATGCTGTACTAATTTCGAAGAATAACCTAATTTCAAGCAACACGACGCTGTAGGTCGAATTAGGAGACTTCATTATTTCCACAAGCATTACCAAAAGTTACAAATTGCATAAGAGGCTCCTTGAAGAAGCCGAACAGAAAATATTTCCGCTTCTGCAATCTTCTTTGAATTTAAGTTCTATTTTAGCTTATCAGGTTATTCCAGTTATCGGGTTCGATTCATTCGGTTTTGGATGCCCGATATAATACATTACTGACAGTTTTATGGACCGTTTGGCAAGCTCATAATTTGCGCGACTAGAACTCGATAATTTGAAATTAGAGTCAGTTTGGAAATTCAATAAGACGCTGCGGAATCCATTGGGGCAGTTTAAAAAATTTAAGGTGAATGCACATCTGCTGGCAAGAGTGCTATTTTGTGAACATGTGTGCATTGCAGATTCAATTGCGGTTTTATGTAGCTAGTAGTAAGGCGAAACATGACAAATGCAAGTGCAATACGAAAACTTCGAAGTGGCGTTTTCAATATGCATGAAGGGAAATCCGCAGGGGTACATATTTCATTCAAAGTAAAAATTCTCGAATGATAATGCCAATACACAAACTCAAGTTATTATTTCCTTGTCAAATTCAAGATCATAGAGGAAAATTATTGCTCTCAGGAAATGCTGGGGCACTTCAGAACTCTTTTAAATAAGAAGAAATGGAAATAAATATTAAACTTATTCGTATTTATGTTTTGACTGTGTGTTACAGAAACGATCTATATTATTAAATATATGAGTGTTTCGTAAAGCCGACCGTGTGGCTTCTACGAGTACATTGTAAAATAAAAGAAAGTCGAAAACTGCTGTAGCGTTTTTGCCTCAGATCCGTAGTTTCCGAAATACAGCGTGTTCAAACTTTCAAGTCAGGTCTGAATTTTGTTTATAACAATATAACGTTTGGATGATATTCGGTATGACACTCCAAATTGGTGTAACTCATCTTTTGAGATTATGTTGGTTGTTATTGGTGGAAGAAACACGAGTGCCACAACAAAGATCAGACATTTAATGACAACGCCGATGGCTTCAAATAGTTTTTCCAGCAAGAAAAACTCGTTTGTATTTTTTTGTATCTCTTATGATATTTAGACAGAAAAAAATCTGAGTGACTGCGCTGTGATTCTTGGGAAACATGTGTACTGTAGTTGCTTGTATTCTAAGAAAGATTTACATATCAATAACTAAGGTGACTGATGCATCTATCACCTAGAAATCATACCGAGGTGTGGCTCGTGCGACTCAGCATAGTGTTTCAATGTTAAATGTGCGATGTGAAATTGTTTCCTCCCGTAATTATTTTACAGTTCTAGTGTACAGGGTGGGAAAATTTCAATGTTTTCATGGGGAATGTCGATAACTATAAGAGCTATGGAGAAAGTATCCCCCTCCCCCCCCACTTTGATCTCTTTTTTTTTCAGAAAAATTTAATGATGCAAACTGAAATTGGCTATCGTCTTTTCTTTGCGAGTTATAAACGAAAGTTCAATTTTTCGACTTTTCGTTTTGTGGCTTTATTTCGTTTATTTATGAAAATAGAGAGAAGTAATTTCTACATTGTTGAGGCACTTTTTTGATGGGAAGGCAGTGACAAAGTTAGTTTTTCAAAAACGGAACTCATAGTTGGCTGTGCCATCACGACCGTTTGATTTCAGAATTAATCACGTTTGATTGTTGCTTATAATGTGTCCGCCATACATTTGGACACATGTGGAAAATTGTTTTATTATCGATTTATCAGAAAATCTTATTCTTGATAAAACTCCCTGCATCTTCTCAAACTAAAATGACGCCCATTTTTTACTAAGGAAAAAAAATGATTTTTTAGCACTAATTTCGATTAACGTAAGTTTCTGGTTGATAAGTGAGCGAAACTCAAGTTCGATAATACACACTTACCGTATCCGATAATAACTTTGAATATTCCAGTTTCCGTAAAACATGGGGTTAAGAAGCAATAGAAAAAAAAACAGTAAAAACTGGTTTTCGAAATAGATGGCTGTAACTTCATATTTGAAAACTTCTTTCAATTATAAACAACTTTTTCTAATAACATAATTGTCTATTTTGAAAAATAAGGGTACGTAGTTTATTCTTGAGCCATTTTCATATTTTGGAACCTCTCCCGTATACGAAAGGAGATTATTTAAATTTTGGCAAATGCATTTTTAGTTCGAGAAGATGAAAGAACTTTTACCAAACTAACATTTTCTAATAAATGGACAACTAAAAAAAATTCTAAGTGTGCCCAAATTTATGACGGACATTGTATATTATGTTATATATTGTGATATATATCACTGCAATTAGAAAAAATCCTCTTCTCCTTGGTGCCATAGTTGTATATGAGTTCCATATGAAAAAATTCAACTTTATTGTATAAGTCGCAATTCAAAACCTTTTTTGGAAAACTGACCACGCCATTGCATTGTTATCAAAAAAGTGTCTGAAGAAAATAGGAATTGCTTTTCTCTATTTTCGTAAATAAACAAAACGAAAAGGCGAAAAATCGAAAACAAAATATCATAGCCTATGTTGGTTATCACCAATAAGCTTTTCTCAAAAAAAAAAAAGATTGGTGATAAATATCTGCTACAGTTATCGAGATTCCCTATGAAAACATCGACATTTGTCCATCCTATACATAACTATTTTGCAGAGAAAAGATACTAGATCGATGCATACTAGGGTGGATTCATATATTCGTAGCCCGTGTAGAAGAGATTGATAAATCAATAACAAATTTATATGTTTACAAAAGTAAACCAAGTTGTTGCAAGTTGTTGCTATTACAGAGAAATTGTTTATTTACAAAATAAGTTAAAGGTCACATTTTTTTATCGATATGCAGAATACTTTGCTTAACGATAAAAATAGTCGGTGATGTTATATTGTAAATAATTCGTCACTGAACTAACTTCAAATTTATCAATTTCTACAATTTCCTCTATACCAGCCGTCTGCCACGTGTAACGACTTTATTGACAATGTGAGATACATTTGTCATTTATCAATCGTTTCTAACAAAGTTAGATTGATTCATTATTAGAATTTCAAAACTGTGCCACAGCTGCTTGTTAGTCGGGCTATGAATATATGAATCCACCTCGTACCATTGTTTAGGATTTTCTATTTTCCGGAAGCATAAAAATTTTGGTGGGAACTAATCAGTTAACATCTTCGTTCAATTATCATCTACTTAAAACTGTTACTTTTAAGAAATTCAGTGATAGCTTAGAATTATCCAAAAGACTACATGCGCATTTATATTTGTCATTGGTGTTTGATTGTTAAATTCTGATCTCGTTAAACTGTATTCAACTCAAAATGATATATGTCAGAAGTACCATTCGTCAAAAAAGTTGTTTACCGTAACACATTGGAATTTTCAAATTCCGAGTAATACAACGACTGACAGAATAAGCATAAGTTGACACTGCAGGTACGATATTAAATCATTGTAAGTGTGATATGTGGTAACCGGTTGACACGTCTCTATGATCCCGATAAAGATCAGATCTGCTTCAGGGAAGCGACCGTGCCTACAGGAGCCTCGATTTCCTCTCACCTTCAAATACGGGGAGAATATCATGCCCTAGATACCCCAATTCCGCCCAAATACCGGTACATATCCTTCTCGGTGTAAATGCTCTCTTAGCGGTTGGTACTGTGTGAATAAACCTTTAGTGCCGATATTCGGTTCGCGCGCATCGAAATTCGTTAGTTTGGCGATTACTTTTTTTGGTGGTGCGCGGATTTTGCAAACTCATGACGCTTCGGCCTTCGTCTCATTTTCCCAGCGAAGCTAGAAGCTTGCATGGTTTTTCGCATTCTATAATCTGATGGAGTAGTTAGTCTGCTGTTGATTCTTTGTGTGCCCCACGCCATTTGGCGAAGCCTTGGTGTAGAAGCGAATATTTGGACATTTAAGCCCGCGCCAATTGCCGGAGTTAGTTGCAAACAAGTTTCTGCAAAACAAGTTATTTTGAAGTTTTGTCCGCTTTCACGTGAAGCGCATGTCGCTTATTTAAATGATTTTCTAGAGGCCCTAAACGAATATTGCGATAAAATCAAAAACAAAATTACATCTCTCTTGCTTGAATATGCAAAACAATATTGAGTGCGAATACAATTGTATCACATAATGAGAACATTTTATAATTTTCTACGAAATTTCTAGATTCATTAAATTTCAGTGGAATATATCCACATTGCTTAACACTAAAAATACAATAGATATTCCCTTGAACATTTTAAATGCGTCTACTGGTTTAATAGATTAGATAAGATTAATTGTACGCAATTTATTTGAGAACTGCTTAGATGTGGTATTAAATGGACAAGCCACAAGCCAGCAGAAGAGTATTATTACCGCGTATAGATTAACACATTATAATATTGCATTACCTTTTTGCCTTCGGAAAAGAAATTTTTATGTGCGCCTATCATTTGCGATGACAATTAATAAATCACAAGACCAAACTATGAATAAAGTGGGGAATATATCATATTTCCCACAACCAGTATTTAGCCATGGTCAAGTATATGTAGCAATATCACGCGTGAGTAGTTTTAAAAACTTAAACATTTAAATTTTACCTAATGGGTCCTACCACACGCTACAAATAAGTTTTGCAACTTGCAAAATATTTTGTAACGGGTCCACTACTTTATTTTAAAATTATGGGTGGCGACATGTTTCGAAACCAAACTAGTTTCATCCTCAGGCCATACGAGAGAAAATTTATGTTTAATCGGTTTATCATCACCTAAGGAATCTATGACCCTGTATAGAAAAGGTGACCCAACTGATGTAGGTAATTACAGACCCATCAACCTATTGTCCCATTTATTTAAACTATTAACTAGAATCATCATCACACGATTCAGAATAAGTTACATTTTTCAGCCAGTTGAGCAGGCAGGGTTCAAGAGAGGATTCAGCACACTAAACCTAAACCATCTACAGGTGCTAAGAAACATAAGAAATGCGAAGAATACCACATCAGCCCATATCTAGCTTTTAGCGATCTTCAAAGGGCATTCGATCAAATACAAATATTAAAAAAATTAAACGACTCCCGCTATACATCCCCAATCAGAGACATCTACAATGACGACGCCAGTATTCAGACACAACTCGATGAAAATAATAAAACAGCAAAAAATACCACTAAGAAGTTGGGTACGACAGGGAGAAACTATGTCACCCAAACCCTGTGGATTTTTGTTTAAATTTATGTTGCCATGAACGTGACATTGGCATTTTACATTCGACATTTTAAGGTTATATTAGTAATGTCATTTTAACAAATACAAACACTTCTGTTGAATACATAAAAATGTTAATAACACAAACAAGTACAGCTACTTTGTGTTCAATATTACACATTCTCTAAAAGTTAAGTGCTCCTGACAAATGTGTGTAGGTTATATTATTAAGTACCTTTACTCAACACTATCAACATAAAATAAATTTTTAAAAATTCTACAGCCTTTTATAGGATAAACGTTTTCTATCATATGGTATAAGCATAGACGGAAAGTTTCTAAACCATCTTCGGTTTTCGGACGACATAATCTTAATTAACTCGGATCCAGAGGAATTAGAACAGATGTTAAAATAAGTGAAATTAGAATACGAAAAGTTAGGTTGGTTTATCTATAAATCTAAAGAAAACAAAGATGAGAGTGATACAAAATTCATATTGCATGAAATTAAGGTTGAGATGGTAGTCAGCTACATGTATCTACGCCACATGATTAAGTTGGGAAAACAAAACCAGACATGTGAAATTACTCAAAGGATACGGCTGGCATGGATTACTTTTAGTCAACTTCCATCTATTCTAAAAAAGACTGATATCACCATAACACTAAAATGGAAAGTCTTCGATGCATGCATTCTATCACTCTTGTCATATGGCATGGAAACAATAACATTAACAAAATTCCAGTGCTACAAAATCAACAGTGACAGAACGAGCGATGGACAGATTAATGCCAGGACTAAGTATACAAGATCGAGTCAGAAATGAAAACATAACAGCTACAACAAAAATCAACGACGTTCTAGAAAGAAAGGTTACGTTGAAGGAGAACTGGGTAAGACATACCTAGGAAATCCTCAGAAGAGCGTCCTAACCATCTGGCAAATTGGCGACAGGGAACATTTAAAATACTCTCGAAAGACCGCAAAAGAGAAACATAGTTAAAGCATGGCACAGACTTACCCAAGGCAGAAACGAGAGGAAAAGAAGAATATATTCTGTTGTGGGCTCAAAAACGCTGAAAAAGAAGTATGATATCTAATTACGTTCAAATCTGAATACAGTAATTTACTGTTTTACGCTAAAATTCGATGGCCAAGTCGTCGAAAATGCTTAGAATAATTTTAGGAGCTGATGGAGGAAATTCAGATTGTTGTGAATAAGAGTGGCACATTTTTGAATTCCATTTTGAACAATGGCTTCTGGATTTATATACTCTGACAGATATCACAATGAAATTAAATGAAATGGACTAAATCAGAAACTTCAAGATGAAAATAAATTGATTACAGGCTGTTATCAAGATATAAAAGCGTTCGTAACGGAACTGAAGCTGTATGAAATTCAATTGGGAGGCAAATAATGCCTTTCATTTTCCTCTATTAATTAAATAGTAACTTTAATAGCTACCTACAAAAGGGTAAACCATATTCACTATTTAATAATATATCAATCTACCGTTGACCTAGAATCAACTCCAGAAAATTTACAAATAGAATCAATAGACCTCCAATCAAGTACGGAATTGATATGGGGTTTGAAGTCAATGATACACTTGAATTTTTCCTTATGCATATTTAATTGGAAATTTTCCATAGCAACGGCGATCATTAATAATCGGATATTTTTGGAAATTTACCGAAAAATCTCCACTCACGTCACTGTCATCACAAAAACCGTAAAATGCTATTATTTAGATATTAGTTTTGCAACCACTTTTAATAAAAATGTTTTCTTTACTGTGTTTTTTCATTCGTGATATTCTCTATCAAAATATATCGCGTGCACAAGCAATTTCCTATGGAAATATTTGCAAAATATGTTCAGCAGCTATTTTTTTTCTAACAAAAGCATTCGTGCATGCCTTCGGAGTTGTGATTTTGTCAGTTGGCATGCACTCTTGTATTTTTATTGAAAAAACAAATAGCTGCTGAACATATTTTGCAAATATTTCCGGAAATTGTTCAAGAACACAAAAATAAAGATATAGCAACCTAAAACAATTGATAATGCGCATCACCTATCTCTGCGAATCCTTCTAATAGAAATCGAAAAATGTTAAATAAAAAAATCCGGAAATCGAAACCGACTGCTAGATGAAAATATGACGTACCACCTGTGTTGCCCTAAATTGCTTAATGATATTAAAACATTAGCAAATAAAATTCAAAAACAACCTTAACATTAAAAAAACTAATAAAAAATTTTTGTTAATTTTTTGTCTATTTTTATGTGTAGCCTAATAAACAATTTTGGATAGATAGCTGGTTTAGATAATAGAATAAATTTTGAACCCAAATCGTGTAGCTGAAGTAGTCATTTCTTCGTTAGCTCTAAAATAATTAAGGTAAAAATAAGATATTGAAAAAAATCCATTTTGTTTTAAATGCCAGTATGCAGCCTACAAACTGCCTTAATTCATCGTGGCCTCCTATTGTTGCGTACAAATATATTTAGCTAACGTAGGCGACGAATTAGGCAGAATCATTAAAAATCAAACAAGATATGCAAAACAAACTCCACTTGGCTCGAAATATTCCTCATGACCGAATTATGGCACTAAACGTTCTAAAACAATTGAAAACTATGTTGTTTTTTTAAATAGAACATTATGAGTTTAATTAAGCGGATGAAGTTAAACTGCGATAAGACTATTGAGATATATTTTACACAGACCTATTTGTGTGAACAAAATATACTGCTCCACAAATGAACTGGACAATTTGCATATATTGGTGCAATTTTTAAAAATATTTTCTAAAAGGGCAGTCATGGTATATTTGGTAACTTTTCATGATTGAGTCACTATAAAAACCATTTCTTTTCATAATTTGGTTAAAAAAAACTAAGTCCATTAATAAAATATTATTTTAAAATTTTGAATTTTGTCCAAATGTTGATAGCACATTGCATACAAAGTATGCCAAATCGTTGCCAAACATTTTTAAACGTTCCGAAGAGACTCAAAGAACTATTAATTAACCTTTTTTTTGTGTTTCCCATTATTTTTATGAAATATAGTTTTTTTATAATTTTATTATTTTTTTTTATTTTATTAATATGATTTTGTTAATTCTTCAGTTGATATTTGAGGATAGTGCAATTAAATATTCTTAATATGAGTATACTATAAAACAAAAGCTTTTATATATATATATTGTGACGTAATGTAATGAATACAATTTTTATGGGTGATCCAGTTCATTTGTGGAGCAGTATATTAAGCCGTAATTCAAACTTACAGGTATATACCGGGTGACCGGAACATATAAAAATCATAGTATACCACAAGGTTATTAAAAACGTTTAATTTAGAAAACAACACTGCGTAGATCAGAACTTTAAATTATAGGTGGAGGGCAGGCTAAAGGTCCTTAGACATCAATTATGTTAGACAAACATTTGTTTACTAAAAATTAAAAAGTTGCTATGTTCGGTTCTACAACCGGTCAACCGGTATACATATAGGGTGTAACAGTTAAGATGTGCCAAGCGAATATCTCAATTATTCGAAGAGATAGAAAAAACTCGATTATTAGAAAAGTTAATCGGGACTAAGGTAGCTTTTGAACCGAAAATTATAAAATATCAAGTGTGCTTAGATTTTGTTTGTCCACAACATTGTTTCACATTGTCAATTAACTGGAACTGAAATTCCACATTCCTCTCTTAATAACAGTTTTTAACATTTTATGTTATTATGACAACCGGGACCAACTTTTTTCCGTGGCAGCCATACCACAAGGTGCCGGGAGATGCAGCCGTGGAACTCCCATCCAAGTTCTGACCAGAGAGACCGTTGCTTAACTCTGCTGATCGAACGTGGACGATTGTTCAAGCTACACCACCCGGGAATATGGTTGAATAGAGACAAAAATTCTCTACAAGATAAACAAACTTAAAATGTATCATGCTATATGAAAAACAAAAGTTAAAGTGTAACTAACGTACTGATAACTGACATTGATAGCTACGTTAGTCTCGATTAACTTTGACAATAATCGTATTTTCCTACCTCCTTAAATAATTGAGATATTCGTTTGGAACACCTTAGCTGTTACACCCTCTATATACTCTGTTCGCATCTTTTTCTATGAAGGTTGGTCATGAAAGTTTCCCCAATTTAGCTGTGTAAAATTGCTTCGTTGTGTTTAGACAAAGCTTACATTTGATGTTGTGGTTTCCAAATGCCTTTAGGTTAGAATACGTGACCAAACACCTTCAAAGACAAAGTTGCCATATTTAAGCAAAGCAGAAAATAGAACTTTAGTAATTCATATACAGAATGATTAAAAAAACTACTCTAGTTGCCTTTGAAATGTTTTTGCATGTAAATTTTTACGTATCGCTATATTCTTTATTGTCCGCGAACTAGCTAGAGCTGTCAATACTTAAGTGTACTCAAGTTCTAGATAGTTGCAGTACAATAAAAACATATAAAAATGTACATGCAAAAACATTTCAAAGGCAACTAGATGTAGTTCCTTTTTAATCACTCTGTACTGTAATACAGTTTCAGTGATTGTGTAATTGAAGACAGTTTTAATTAAGTACGTGGGAGGTCTTACAATACTTTAGATTTTAAATATTTCTCCACATGTACTGTGAAAATAAGAAGTGCATCTGGCGACAATATTCTCTTCTGTCAAATGACAGTAAATTTGTTAAAGTTTATACAGATTATACAACAAAACAAAAATTACGGTTCTGTCAATGTGCATCTTATTAGCAAAAATCCAAGGTCAACCTTCAATCAAAAAAGATCTGAACATATACGTATTTATACATTTCCCGTCGGCCTACTAGTTAAATATTCTAAAGTTAAACTATCTATAAGAAAAATGCCAAGTAGCGCAGTTGGTAGAACGTTAGGCTTACATAAGCAGCCAGTCCTGGGTTCGAATCCCACGGTGGCCGGAATTGGCGAATTGGCGATCGGTATTGGGTCTGGTGAGACCACTCGCAATTGGGCACCAAATTAACTATACTCTACTCAGCTAAGAGATGAAGTAACAAGTTCCACAGATCTAGAGTTCCTATATGTACTAAGAGTTGAGCCATTTGATCCACAAATCAAGGGCCATACGATATAGCAAAGATATATTTCATTTGTTTTAGTTGAAAGAAGTGTGCATAAAGTTTAAAATCGGCAAAAATCAGGTACTCCATGGTTTGTGTATCCAAAACAAGTCACCCTTCATGTCTCAACTCTTGTATATACAGGGACTCTACACAGATCCACCAAGGCATACACCTAACACAATGGTTGCTACACGATTACAAAAAGCGCGCTTCAACTTTGTAATTAAGAACGCAGGGCAAGTTGAGTATGACACCGCCATCGCCAGGTGCTAGCGTATAAATTACCAGCCTCTACACCGTTAAGGTAACAAGAGGCTAACGATAATACGCTACTATCTGTAAGAATAAACCAAGTAGGTTCTAGAAACGATATTGATTAATTACTCATCCTTGAGTCAAGGCTCTAACAGATTGTGGATCCAGGGTATGTCTATTACGTCGTTAATTAGCCAGCAAAATGGATTAACACCTACATGGCACGCCTCAAAATTAAACCACTATAATATAATGGCTATAATAAATTATTTATAATAAGGGTGCTTTCGTGGGCAGAGCCCGCAAATTATGTTTTAACATTTTCAACGGTTTTTGTAACTTATCCGACAGTTGCTAAAAGTTTATAAAATCATTCTACTTAAGCCTGATTTATATTCTAATTAGCATTTTTCCAAATGGAAAAGTGATAGAGTGCTTGCTGAATCCGATTTAAATTCTTAAATACTGACCAAGTTTAAAAGTGCGTTTTAAATGCAGGAAGCCAGCCAAGAACTTCAATATGCAAATACATCGTTTATCACAGAGTGAACTTCATCCGTCAACTGGACATTTTGCAACCAGACATTCGAAACTTACCCAATTCCGTACCCATACCTTTGCTGCAAGGAACAGCTTAGCACGTAGAACTTAATATAAAAAAGACAGCACGAGATCTTCGTGAGCTTTGTAAACATTGCAACTAAAATGCTCATTTATTTCCATTAGCTTGGTCTCTAAAGCACAGCTGTGATCAAGTAACTGCCTCTCATAATGTGCAGTATTCCGCAGCAGTATGGAGGATAACAAACAACACACATGCCTCAATTGAAATCCTTCCAGAAATGTAACCGTGCATTCCAACTATTCGACGAGCTCGATTTACCAAGTGTATGCGAATTGATTTAGTATTTCTAACATGCATACCCATCTTGGAGCGGCGATACATGGAAAATTGGATTCGAAAACTGTACAGAAAAAGAAAATTAACTCTTTGTTATATTTACTTTTTGTGTTATTCTGCTGTCATGTAAAAGTCCATTTGCAAATTAAATTTGGAGAATTCTGTGTGCATTCGCAAATTAAATTTGGAGAATTCTGTGTGCATTCGCAAATAACGTATATTTTGTTATAATTGATTACATTTCAGATATGTATTTAATGTAGTGATGGGCATAACCGCATAATTTTCATAACCGAATTATTTGCATTCGAATCATATTAATAACCGATTGATTATTTGAATAATCATTCGAATCAATTTTAGCTCTCGATTCGTTTCGATTAAGTCAGCCGGTTTGCTGGTTGGCGGTTCACCGTCATCTGCATCGGCATCGTAACTTGCAGATAGCAGAGGAACTCAGTTAATCGTTAATTATAATAATTGCATAAATGATTTTTATTTGATTTTTAAGGAGTTTAAACCATTGAGAATAGCTATATCAATACTAATCATAAAGAAATTATAAATATGCGAATACAAAGTATCTATTGAATCTATTTTTAGTTCATAAAATTCTCTAGTAGTCACCCTTCCCTTTTCGCTTGCACATCATACCGGTATATTTTAAAATCCATCATTTATCTACGTGCAGCCTTCCGCGGTTCAAAGGACGCACACTTAAAATTTTCAACATCGAAATCCACTTCTTGTCCCGACTGCTCCGTTATTAAAAATTAAATATAAATCTTTTACGATATTGGAAAATCTTATTTCGGTTTCTGTTTATCCCTTATTAGGCATAATCAACCGCGTTTCGAAGCAAAAATTTAGGACGTTATAAATTAATACCAACACAGCTTCGGCAAATCTCATAGTCAGCAGAACGTTATCTTTAATAGGAACGGCCCCATAAATTTAACTCGTCGACTGGGAGTCTCAAATGTCTTAATAACATCAACAAGCAGCCGCCAGCCTCACTTGGGACAATCAAGTACATACGTAGAAAAGGTTATATGAGTTATGAATGCCGTATTATTTACAGAAGTTCGATCACTCGCAGGTCGCTGAGACGCGGCACGTAGTACGTATCAGGATGAGGTTATTTTTCATCCGAATACTTAGAACGAAAACCGAGTTATACAGGTTATTTCAATAACCGGATAACCGGTTATTTTTTATTCGAGTAAGCCCATCACTAATTTAATGCATAATAATACAATAAACATTGCTTTCAGTATTATTCTAATAACAGAAATACATACAGTTTAAATTTAAGAAAATTTAGGCATTTTGCAATATGATTACAATATTCTCTATCTACGGTTACTTCTGCTTTAGATCTTGTGATACTCGTACACGCAAATACAAAGACTAGACATTTTCAATATACTCACCAACAGTACAGCGCTGTTTAAATACACTCACCTGCAACAAAACAAAACATAAATATAATGAACACACGATTACAACTAATATAATACATTAACTTCATATTATAAAATAGCGAAGACATATAATATCAACTTATAGAATAATAAATAATTATTGGATCTTTGTCTGCATTCAATCGTTTTTGCAAGAAATAGCTTTTCCGCCAACCGTACTAGAACTGACAAATTATTGACAAAATTTTGTTGAGCAAAGTCAAACATTCCATTACATCAGCCGTTGCTAGGTAATTTACAATAAAACTGTACAGGAATAATTCAAACATTCTATTACATCAGCCGTTGCTAGGTAATTTACAATAAAACTATACAGGAATAATATTCCCGGCCTAGGCAGGGAATATTCGAGTACTATTTCCTATTTTTTTTATTACTTGTATCGATCGACGGAAAATAGTATGTGTATCTTGGACAAAAAGCAACATTCCCAGACTCCTGTGTTGTTCGGCTCGACATTCGCCTCGCCCAACAGTATTCACAGTCGTCTGGGAATGTTACGCTTTTAGTCCTAGATACACAATGTACTATTATTTAAAATTACAACTAGATAGAATTATATATTTTTTGCATCAATTTATATTAAAAACTGAATTGTAAATGAGAAAACACTGAATAAATAACACAGAAAAAATCCATTACACGTTATAAAAATAAATATACAGGGTGTCTTAGTTTCATTACTGCATACATTTTTCTATATGGCAAATATATTGATAAAAAATTTGGTATAGACTTTTTACGCACTTAAGCGATTTACAAATTTGTTTTGCTATTTTTAAGATTTGTCAAAAATTGGAACAGCTATTGAGATTTGGTACACTCAAATATCAAGCAAATTTTATTCTTTTAAATAAATTCGATATTCAAACCAAAGAAAAACGTTCGCATAATTTCCTTGAAGAAATATTGTTTGCAATTCACTATTAAATTTAGCAAAAAATTATTATGCGTAATTTCTCGATTAGGCACTCCATTTTTGAGATATTTGTACTAATGTAAACATCTGCACAATATATTAGACTTGAAACGTTCTTGTCTCGTTTTGGAATGGAATAAGTCAAAATAAGATGAACAGACTTACACACGCTTATCCCGAATATGCTTGCTTACTTAAATGCGGACTGATTAAAATACTTGTTTTTGCTATTCTTTAGAAGATTTGTGAAGCAGCAGAAAATATAGTTAATTTAAGTGATTAGTTTGCAATATTTTTTTCTGAATGCTATTATTTTCCGGTATTCAAATGTTATAGTTTTTGCATAAACAAATTATAGATTTCTAAACTTTTTAATAAAGTGTGTATATCAGTAAATATATCTTATGAACACTAAACACACACGTTTCTTCGCAAAATTTTAATGGTAATTAAAAATTACCAAGGTTTTCATTTTTCTTTTGTTTAATGAACTTGTGTATCTACCTACATTCGCCCGATTCATTGTATGTGATTAGGCATTTGTACCAAGTCCCAATTTAATATAATCTAATTTATGACAAATCTTACAAAAACAGCAAAAATATTTTTATATTAATGAGTGGAAATATAAAGTGTGTTGATCAGTAGGTATGATAATTGACATTTAAAAACATCAAGAAAAACAAAACACTCCGTAATTTATTATATTATTCAAATGCATTGACAAAAAGTTTAAAAAGCTTTCATACACTTGCGAAATGTAATCTAAAAATCCTCTATATACCAAAGCCTGGCACCTACACGGACTGACGTTTAGAGTGACAATTGAACGACGACATTCAATCAGCGAAAATGTGGAAGCACTTCATTTTCCTATGCAAACTAAAACGATTGCAAACAAAGCTCTATTCTGTGTACTGAAAAGCAATTCCGGTGCTTATTGAAAATGTGGAATTTCAAAGCTCTTTCTTTCAGCACGAATTTTGCTAACGTATACATACTCAAGCATATCCTTCAACAAACTATACTCCGAAAAAAGAACGTTTAGGGAGCAGTGTTTCTTTTCATGAAACGCTAGCTACAATCTTTCGGTGTGGTGAAATACCCACCGACACAAAATAAATGAACGGCTTTATTCCGAAAAAATGATAACATAAACTACACCTGACTTAATATACCCTTTTTTCTCTTGTTACACTGTTATGTAAATCAAGTTGCATATATCATAACATTAAAATTTAGAAAGGCATAATAAACAGCCGGAAGTTTTGCAACTTTTTATGAAATAGGCATATTTTAGTGTTTCAAAAGTACAAACAAACCAATCCTTTATACATGTTGACACATAACAATGGTTCCCAAACGATTAATTTATCTTATATCAGAATTGTATCCCTTAGAATTTGCCATCATATATATTTTACATTTAAATAAACAAAACTGTAGATCATCCTTGTGCGTAAACCTTCGCACCAACACTAATAGAAGGAACATACGGGTTTATTCAATTTTGAGATTCACATCGTAATTTCCGTAACCGTAAGGACGGAAATGGTTAGATTAGGTCACATTTATTATTTACTTATAACTCAAACATTGATACGGCGAGGGCCAATTCATTTTTTAAATATTATTTGGCAATAGAATACGCAACTTTACCTTTATTTAACTGTCTTCGTATTCATTACAATTTTCAAATCCCAATGGTGAGCAGCCTCGAACCTCGAAATTGAATAACCCTGTATGCATTAGGCTATCTTCTGTACATGCCTGCTTTTACTATGCAGCCAATTATTGCAATAGTTTTATTAATAAAAGTAAGCAAACTACGCATACAAAACGAAGTAAAGATTGTCACTTCCATACTCCTTGTTATAAACCAAGTAAACATGCAATTTTAATTTTTTAACATCCAGTATGAAACGACAGCAGTATGTTTCGCAAAATACTAAGAAATATGATTTGAAAGACATCTATGTAGTGGATGTGAGTTAAAAAATCTCGAGTGTATTACATTGAACGAATATGTATTAAAGATATTGGAACGAGATACGAAAAACTTACAACATAAAAGTATCTTCTATTCGAAACTTTTCCCATATACCGAATGATACCGACTACTTTGGGAATAGTTTTGCACTTGTAATCAGAAACTCCCTGCTGCTTGTTTCAGTTTGTTTAAGTAATGGCAATATATTAACTGATTACAGTTATGTCGCAACTGATGTGCTGAAGCGGTAAATCGTAGAAACTTTAAACCAATTTACTACACAAACTTGTTATAAAAGAAGCTTCTATCATACCAAATTTTATTTGATGGTAAATTCATTAGAAGTGTACATTGGTGTCTAAGAGTTTTCAAATGCCGTTTTAAGTTTTTTTATTTTTGATTTATCGACGTCTCATGCTACTTAATGAGGCTAAAATGCCTATTTTTTTATTAGTTTTCCTTATAATGTTAGTTATGGTTACTAGAAAAACCGGATTAATAATTAATATTAACACTAGGAGGAGAAATGGCCTCGGATTCAGCATTTTCTTATTAAATAATTAATAAATCGTATCGAAAATTCGGGGATAGGCTAGAGGAAAATTAAAAATAAATCGTTTCCGCGAGATGATGAAATAGTTATTTATGTTATCGATTAAGAGAAGCGCGATATTGTTTCAGGCGTCGTACTGTTTGTCACAACGAATGTTAGCGAATTTTGCCAATTCAGCGATTCAAACAATACCACTTTTCATAAAGTATTGCCTACATTTTTTTCTAATTTTGATGAAAAACGGTTCCTTAAACTGATGAAATTATAAATTTCATAAATTATATTGAAAATCTAGTAGGTATGGATATTTCGCTTTTTAACATGTATATCTGATGTCAATTAAATGTAGAAGAAATGAACTTAACTTGTCTTCACCAGTTGTGAAATATTTTCATTTCATAACTACGACGTTTAAAAACTTCGGTCAATTTTGAAAAGTGACACTTGACATGTCAAAATAAAAAAGAACTATTAGTTCATTGGGTGTGCTGTTAGAGTATAGCAACAATATGAAAGTATACAAATAGCTATTTAAATGTAGCCTATTCTTTTAAAGTCTTTCCAGATTAATTGCTAATAATAGTAGAATAAAATATTACAGGTTGGTCAAAATGGCTGAAGTTCCCTTGTCTACATGGAGATCAAAAATAAACTTGACCGCGCGAGCCCTTGAAAACAATACAACTTGCCTAATCTGACGTAAACATAAAATTGTCAATTTTCTTTTCAAAGTTTAAAATTCACTTCCAACATCTTGTTTAACTTGGCCCATTGTTATGTTAATATTACCTATCAATTTAATGCAAACATTTGGTTTAATTTACATATTTTGTAGGTTATTAGACTATGTTAAAGTCACATGAGATAATAATTCAGTTAATTGTAGTTCAAATGTACTTAGTTCTATAAAGTGTAGCGTAGCTAGTATTTTTCATAGACTCCCGTAATCAATTTTATTTTTGATCACTCTGTTTATGTTACACCGAAATCGGTCGATGGCCGAAAAAAGAACCCAGAACGCGTTGTGAAGCTTGCATTTGACTCGCAATGCGTTATGAGCATTAAATTCCCGTCAGTGGCCGAATAACGATACCTAGAACGCGTTATGAGTACATAGGGAGTCCTACAATCCGCATTCGTGTTCAAACCAATTATTTCTTCAGCAATGAACTTCAGGTGCCAGGTAGGTAAAGTAGAGGACCTAAATTTATGTAAAAAATGTTAAAAGAATATTTTATTATGACAATACATATTTTTGCAAATCTACGTCCAAAGTGTTTTGAACATTTTTCTTTGACTATGAAAACGAGAAATGGATATGGTAGTAACACAGAACAAATAATTGGTATTCCAAGAGTTTTCTCTGCAACTCGCTGTGGGTAAATCTCATTTGCTACGCGTTCTGGGTAAATATCGGTGCCCAATAACCAAAACGAAGGTCTAATTTGGGTTGTGGGGTTCTCAATTTACTCAACGCATGCTGGGTAGGTAATTGTTTTTGGCCACTGATCGTAACTCATTGTGGTTAAAATGCAAACTCCACAACGCGTTTTGGGCATTTTTTCGATCGGTGGCTGATTTCGAACATTGCCCGGAACATATACAGAGCGATCAAAAATAAAATTGATTGCGGGAGCCCATGAAAAATATGACCACTATCTACACTGCACTTTATGGAACTACAATTAATTGTACCTATTATCAATTCATGTGACTTTAACACAGTCCAATACCTAAGCTACACAAATATCTAATGTGTAATATGTAATTTAAATCAAAGTTTAGTTATGATTAAATTGATATAACATTAAAATAACACTGGGGTAAGTTAAACAAGGTGATAAAAGCAAAATTTTAACTTAAAAAAAAGATGTTCAATTCTAGGGCAACAAAACGCATGCTACAGATTATACAAGTTTTATTATTTTCAACGGCTCCCACGATCAAGTTTATTTTTGATCTCCCTGTATAAGGAAATAATTGTCTGTTTACGACCACTAAGAAAAATTATTATCATTTATTGATCATCAACTCAGATAATCAATAAAAAATGGTTTAGACATTGTAAATTTCAGATTAGGTAAAACCAAAAGCAGACCCAAAATTTCACTAAAATGCGGAAATAGGCGAATCCTAAATTGGTTGCGGGTCAATTTGCTACCCGTTTTTGTTTTTTTTATTGTAAAAAACCGACTTCAAAAGTATTTTGTTAATAATAGCGCAGACTCATGTACCGTGACATTATTCAGAGAACAATCATGTACCGTGTCTTGCAGTAACAGCCACAGCTTCTTTTTATATCCCACTGATAAAAAGGAGGTTCTGGGCATGATTCGTAACATAAACGACACTAAAAGTGCTAGTATTGATAATATATCTCTTAAAATAATAAAGATCGCATGTTATGAAGTCATTGACCCACTAGTCTACATAATTAATTAAATTTTTGAAACTGGTTGATTTCCACCGTTCTTAAAAACAGCACTTGTAGTGCCAATTCAGAAAACAGGTAACACGGCGTCTATTGATAAATACGGACCTATTTCCATACTTAGCACAATTTCTAAAATAATTGAAAAAAATATTCATAATACAGTATTCACTTTTTTTTAGAGAAATACAACATAATTACCGATGTTTAGTTTGGATTTAGGCCAGGTAGGTCGACAGAAAGCGCGATCAACAGTTTCATGAAGAACGTTTTTATAAAGCTCGATACGTAAAGGTGAACAAGTGGCCGAGATTTTCTTCTACCTATCTAGTGGTTTCGATAGCTTAAACGTCAACTTCGTTGCCAATAAATTACAAGCTTTAGGCTTTAGGGGTCCGGCATTAAAACTTTTGAAATCCGCAAGCTATGTATGAAAATTGCTGATAACATTTCATGGGGTTATCATTTGCATACAGGTGTGCCCCAGGGATCTGAGCTGAAACCTCGTATTTGTTTTATTTGTTAATGATCTTCAGCGTCATATAAATACGAACATGCTATCAATGTATTTAGATGATCCTGCGGTAGTGGTCGCAGCTCAGAGTTTGAAGGATTTAGAGGCTGAAGCAATTTTATACATGGTGTACAAAAATCACTTAAGTTGGAAATTTCATGTAGATAGAGCATGTAAAAAGCTGAACAAGGCATATATTGCAATCACTGCATATATATTCACAAATGTTTATTATATATCAAAAATAATATTACAATTTATCTATGATACAAGATATACAAACCTCTTAACCGTAGATGCTCGTAGATGAATGCGTGACGAAAAAATTCTTTAGCAAACGTTTCATGGCACCGTGGTATACATTGTGTCTGATGGCATGCACAACATAGCGAAAGGACAATGGTAAATTTAGCGAAGGATCAACGTCGCCTTTGTATGGCTTGTCTGCGCAGAGCACTTACAGGATCTGCCTTTCTACGCAAATAAAATGCATTCATTTCCATAATTCTACTCAGGTTATCTATCGAAATAGCTTTCTCAATTTTAGCTACATTGTAACTGTAGTTTAATTTTTATTTACAATAATAATTTACGAACTTCCCTATGTTGCGTATGCCGTCAAATATACCGTAAAAACTATTAGCTTCAGGATCTGTAATATACATAACGCAAGTAGCTTGTCTAAAGAATATTCAGTGTAATTGTTTTTGTGTAAGATATTAACCAAGGCTTATTACCAACCATTATCAAAGAAGACTTCATGTTAGGTTAGAGTAATCAACTGTGAAGATTCTACTTTAAAAATTATATTAATAAATATTAATGTTTGCTTGTAAGTTACTTATTAACAAGCATTGCCTATAATATCACAAAACGTGATGTATCACTAAATCCTATTGTTTGTACAAATTATTTAAGGCAACTTCGAACTTCCAGTCGACCTAGCACGGTAAGTACAGTTTACGTTGCTAGACCACATAACCAAATCATTTCTAGCTGCCTAAATACAACTGAAGCATACTCAACTAATTACAGTAAGCTATTGTTCCGTCAGCAAATATTTACAGAATTTTCAGAAATGCTCCGAAACAAAATTCCGCTAAGCCCTCGAATCGCCAAATGTGGGAGTTGTGTAATTTAATATATCCAATAACCCGACTATAAATTCGTTACGTCGAAAATATTAGCCAATTCTGAACACATGAAAACCCACACTGACATCTTATTAAACGGAAAAGTAATTTACGTCGAATATGCTTTTATTTGCGACTATAAATTTGCAGAAAATGCAAAACAATGTGAATTCTAAATAGCAACTAGTGGTTAAACATTAAACCATGATGCTTAACTCGAAGATAACGATACAGTCGATTTTAATTGTTTAACAGCATTGGACGAAAGAAAACGTTAGTTAAAGCATTTTAGATAATTAAAATTGACAAAATAAATTAATAGGTTTAGCTGTCACTAGCTGTGATTGTTAATTCATATATGGCAGCATTGAACTTCAGTTGCGAAATATGCATGTTTCATTAATTTTTCATTTGCTGTAATTATCTAGAACAAACAAAAAATACCTATACAGTTTAGTCGTATTATTGTTAAAAAGCTTTATTGTGAATATAAAAACATTTATTTATGAAGTGCAAAAACTTAGTGTTTATGGTACGCGGCACGAAAACTGCTTTAAACACAATTTTGCAGGTTTCTTTTACGATGTTAACAGAACCATTAAATTATTTGAAGAATCTAGCCACACCGTTTTAGATATTCTAGGTTGCGTTAATATAAAACAACTTAAAACTTTAAAGTAACATGAACAGTCATTTTACTGGGTTCGATTTCTCAGCGATTAAAGATCGTGACTACTTATCCCACGGTCGCGAGTTCGATTCTGGATACCAGTGAGGTTTGAAAAAGTTTTTAAAATGGTTATGAAGCCTCTACAAAATGCCACCTTTCTAAAGAGAAATAAAATTGGGGGTCGCATGTAAAAAATCCATTGTTAGAGATTTCTGCAAAATTCCAGCAAAACTTTGAGCATATGATCGGAGCAGTCGTTGTCTGGCATTCCGCATGCGAGTATACAAATAAGACAGACATTACAAGAGAATATGTAATACAACTTCTTCAACATATCATTAAATTTCTACATTGTATCGATGTGGTATTTAAAAAAAACACTATTACACTCAAATGTATACGGTTTTTCAAAATATATTCTCTTTAAATAAATAATAGAAACACAGTACAGCCAACCACACACTCCAATTCTTCAACATAGTAGATTAAAACTCCACAAAAATTCTTATTAATGTGGGTCTTACAACAACTATCTGCATAATGGAAAAGTGCTATGTAATAGCGTCTACAAAGAAATTAGAAGGAATTCTCATTACGTCTATTTAATTTGAATCTATGATGAAGCTAAATTACTTGTGTTACGTCAACGTACGCGAGAAAATACAAGTCATATTAAAAAGTACTTTAGAGTTAGAGGGTACAATGATCTGTCCGTACCCTGTTAAAGGACAAATACGTCAAAGTGACATCAAGACACCATATACCGTTGAAAAATATTTTTCAAAATATGAGTAATGTGAAAAGAAAAATAAGATTGTTTAAATTTTCATCTCCATTGGTCCATTCGAATTATCCTCTTGGTAACCATCAAACAATTATAGTAATCAAATCTCGTATCTTTATAGATCAGCGAAAAAGCAACTATAAAGTACCCGATATATTAATTTAACAAAGTCAACAGCGTTGCTATATCTTGTACTATTGCAGAAATGTTCGCTACATATGAATTTCAAAAATAACACCGGTAATATTCGACTCTATAACAATCAACATTTCTGTAAATCCCATACAAAAGATAAAACCGAGCCATGCTATTAAATGGGTATCCCGAGAGGCCAATAAACCGGCCTGTTGTTTGTACGCCGCATCGGCCAGTTAAGAGAAGCCGAATTCTCTGTGGCGTCCCTGCGACAATTTTCATTTTAACGTCAGGGCCAAAGCAGTGACAAATTCCAAAATTCAAAAATTGTTTATTTAAAAAAGGATATATTTTTCGCTCCATAGCAACAGCTTGAAGTTTATATGTTACAACATATTTTTCTCTGATCGGACAAAAAATTATACTTTCCGAAATGTTATCAGAGCAAATAGCAATAGTACGGAAATAACTTTTCGGACTAGGCCCGAAAAAAAACGTAAAGCAACAATAATAGTAGTTTATTTATCTAGAACGAAAAGTGGAATTTTAAAGACTAGAAAGTTGTTTACGTCCGAGGCGTCAGCCGAGGACGGAATTACTTGCGAGGACCTTTAAAAACACTTTTCGTTCGTGGTGAATACAACGGTTTATTTCATACTGCAAGTTTAATGAATTTTAAATAAAAAGTTGTAAATCATTTCAAATTTCATGTCAACAACTGACGTATAATTTTAAAGTACTTGAACTTTAAAATTTTACTTTAAAGTACTAGGACTTTAATGTACCATTTTTTGTACAATAAATAAGTTTTAAAGTACTTGAACTTTAAAATTTTACTTTAAAGTACTAGGATTTTAATGTTCCATTTTTACTTCCTTTTACGATAAAGGAAGTATTGGATTCACCCCAAAAATTCGAAATTGAGTTTTCAACGGATCTTCACGTTTTAGAGTCCCCTGATCCCAAAAAACATATTTTTTTTCATTGGTCTGTCTGTCTGTCTGTCTGTCTGTCTGTCTGTGTGTGTGTGTGTCTGTCTGTGAACAGAATATCTCAAAAACCAAAAGAGGTATGGCGTTGAAACTTCATATATAAGTTTTGTGTACTATGTAGATGAGACAGCAAGCTTTTGAAGAAAATCGCATAACCGGAAGTAGGTGTTTACTCTTGCGATTTTTCAGTTTTTTTCGATTTTTTCAAAAACGGCTCTAACGATTTTTTTTAAACTTTACATTTTTCTTACATTTTTAATGTGTATTGATGTGAGATAGGTAATTTTCCAGTTGAATACTTCTAAAGTGGGTTTCTTTTGTTTTTTTTTCTATTTTTTTTATTAACTCCTATTTTAAATAAAACACCCGGTATATTATTACATTTTCTAGAGAAAATTTGTCTCTTCAACTAACGCTCTATTTTGTACCGTTTTTGTAGAATTTGTAATTTTTGAAAATGTTTGACAAATTTTTAAAAATTAAAAATGAAATTTTTGACTAATTATAAGATCACTGTAAAAGGAAGTTGTGTGAGTGTATCACACCAGATTTTTTGTACCAAAAATAATCCGAAAAATGTCATTTTTGACATCAGTATGAAATAAAGTTATTAACTTTTAGGTTTAGTCCATTCGGAGGATAAATCGTATCTGTAGGAAAAGTTAACTTCCCTGCCTCTTGACTCGGTTGACGCATCGTCAGCAATTTCCACAGTCGGCCAGGGATATGTCACAGAATCGTGATTATAACCTTTTTCGTTTTAGAATTACTGGCGTTCAATGTTTTACCATTTAAAAAATTATACAGAATATTACAAGTTCAAGAATAAATTTCTACAAACAATAGCACTAAAGTAGATCTATATACTTAACAAGATTGAAAGAAATTGTAAGGTTAGTTCTTTCTAACATTTCAAAAATATTTTAAAATACCTATAAAGCTACTTTTTAATATGATTTGATCATAAGAATTGTAAGTGCTTCTTTAAAGATTTATAATTATTACAATTGGCCCACATGCTAAAGATGTAATGTAGAAAATGTCAATGAACAAAAATAATTTCATAGATGACTTAAATTCCACAAAACAACAATTCAAAAAGTGTTTGATCATATTATATAAAAAGGCCCACTCATGACAACAAGAGATTAAGCACATTTATATCATATCCGTTTGTTAGTAAAACGTTACAATGTATGAAATTTCAAAAATTCTTAGAATTCGAAATAAAAAAAAACCCTTCTTCTCCAAATACATTTTCGGAACCTAATCAAAATCTTATTTCCAGATAGTGCAATCGTTGAAATATATAATTTGGGCATAATCTGTCATATCCTCCTCACACACCTTGTTTATGTTATAAACTAAAATGGGCGAACAAATGAACTGATCCCTAGGAACTTGTTAATTAAATACCCGAAGCTCTTATACTCCTAGCGATTTTATTGGACATACGCTAGATAATTACTGTATTGCATTTCCACATCCATGTTTCAATCTGTACAGTAATGCATTTGTTTAATAAGCGTGGTTTAACTGTCGTAGGTGTGTCGATAATGTTCACACGTATAGGAGCAAGTGTATTGAATTATAGAACAGCATTCCTATTATAGCATAGATGTTGTATTATAGATTATTCGGCATGATTCCACAACTCTCGGAAAACGTTGTCATTATTCTATAGAACTATATAAAATGTATCAATCCTTAGTTAAAAGTGGTATTTAGTCTTCAAATAATAAAAACAAAATAACGCAACTAGAATTCAATCGACAATACAGAATTATATGCTAAGCTAAAGTGCATCATGTAGTGAGCCTTACTCTAAATAAAATAGTTCTTGCATTTTTAAAATTGAATTGTAAGTAAAAGTTGCTGCGCAAGAACAGAAGGCGCGCTCCAACTCTGTAACCCGAATCCGGAGCAAGTTGAGTATTGTAACGCCAGATACTAGCGTATGAAGCACCACCCGCTACACGGCAAGGTAAATGAGGTTACAGATAATACATAATACATACATAAATAAAAAATGTACAGACGAAAATGTTTTAATTTCTTTAATATCGCAAGAGTATTCAAAATTCTGTACAAAATAGGCAAAAATATTCTACTGTTGCTAATAATACTTAAACAGCAAACGGAAACAATTACCAATGCGAATTATATTGCATGCTTATACCTGCGTTATATAGGGTGTTTCGGAAATAAAAGGAAATATTTTGAGGATGTGATCAGGTCAAAGCAAGAAAAATAAACCAGCATGTTTAAGTCCAATTCTCAACGCTTAGAGGGGGTTAAAATGAAATTTTTGCCATTTTACCGAAAACTGATCAAGGATATTAAAGTGAAAATTAGCAAATATTTTCTACCAATAAGAAACCTTGTAAACGCAATGTTTTTAATTTGTAGGTACAGCTTTAAAGGGCTGAAATTACCAACCCATAATATATTTTATTTTACACAAAAATATTACTTTTAAGAAAAAAAAACTAAAAGATCTAAGAAAGTGTGCATGAGCACCCCCTTTGCATGATTGAATAAGAAAAAAGAGACGCCACTCATTTTTGTTAAAATTCGCAGTCTTTTTGTAAAAATTGGAGAAATCATTTTTTTTTGCTTATTAAACCATCAATACATTCAAACTCAGAGCAAACAAAGTTTTCAGGAAACAAGTGAATCAAAAAAGCTGTTCGAAATGACCACCTTCCGAAATGATGCACGCCTCAGATCTTCGTCTCATTGTATTACGTACACGTTCCAAACCACCTGGTATAATATTATAAACAAAACAATTGGAAGGATTTTCATTTATCTATTTTTTTACTTCCCTCGTCTGAAACACGAAGGAAGTATTGTAATCATGAAAAAATCACCTTCCGAGATTTCTTCAGATCTTCACGTTTCAAGGTCCCTAGATGACGAAAAAGATGTTTTCTTAATTTCGTCTGTCTGTCTGTCTGTCGGCAGTATAGCTCAAAAACTATTTGTCGGAGGAAGACGATATTTTGCATACGTATTATATATCTACCTCGCATGATACCGATACAATTTCATGCAATATACACGCTGAGCACCTTAAAAAAATAAAATTTTGTTTATTTTTGAGTTAATTTTGAAATAGAAGGAAGTAATAACTTTCACATAAGTCAGGCTGTGCATTTGCCGAAAATAAGACTCAACCGATACAGGATAATGCCACAAACAAGTAAAAACGTTTCTGCAATAAGACCGCCGGCGCCGCACTGATTTCAATGAGCCTCAATGGCGCAGTTCGACTTCGATCGGTACACAGATGCAGTTACGATCGCTCTGCAGATGCAGCGGGTTCAAACCCCAGCGGGATACATTTTTTTTAAATTTGCAAATTGATCTAATTCGGGCGAGGGAAGTTCTGGGTAAAGCCTTTTTTGTAATACCGACTTGTTAAATATTTCTTTAAGGACTGTTTACTACTGCGTAAGCAACCTCTTTACGGCCCGGCCGTAAAAAGTGTCCGTAAAGACCACGGCCTGCTAAATTGTTTGCCAAACTTCAAAGTGACGTTTGTCACACAAATCCAGCAGCAAGCAAGCATTCAACTCCACATAGAAGAAGGCGCAAAGGACTGCTATAACTCCTGAACATACGCTAAAATAACTTGCTCATTCAGAATCTTAACGTCTTTAGGAATATCTTCATCATTTTCTACAGATGTCGTAAGTTACGAGCTGGTTACAACTTAAAACTGCTTACAACCATATATGAAATTGGAAATAACTGACATTTATAAACAACAGTTGCAACGTTCTACGCACTCTCAATCATTCTAAAATGTCATTACACAAACCTAGCGTTTTGATGAAAATAAATTAGAAAAATATAGATATGACCGAATTGTATGTAGGTATTACAAAAACTATTGTACAATACACGTCCGTTAGGGCCTTTACTGCCTCGCCAGTATTATTCGACTCGCTCTTCGAGCTCGTCTCACAAATTCTCTGGCTCGGCAGTAAAGGCTATCCTAACGGACTTCTACTGTAAAATACTATTACAGATTTTTAAATTATGAGTTTTAACAAAACACCCAAGAGGCTGTTTTTTGTAATCAATTCAAACGTAACATTATCAAAACCTAAAAAAAGACGGTCGCGCCCACATGGTGTCTACTTTTTCTTATTCAGTCGTACGCCGGTGAATTGAAAGATGGTTTACCAACAAAAAAACACACCAAGTTTGTAATCAATATTCCAACGCGTTTTCGAAAACTAATTTTTGTCTCAATCTCAATACCGTGTTTCGAAAACGAAGAACTTTTTGTATTAGAATATGCCAAGCAACCTGTCAGTCAATTTTTACACGTTTTTAGAAAACACCCTGTATATAGGGAGAATAATTATCTATGCCTAAATAATCTGCGTGATTGTTGTTTATATAGTAACAAATACAAATTTTAAAAAATTGTAATAGGAGATTAGTTAAGTCAATTTGGTGTTAAAGTTTGCATGATTAATATTATATTAAATAAAAATCATTAAGTCGTAAATAGTTTAATAAATAAGCAAAAAAACGTTTCGCACAATTAAATTGGCTTCATCAGTTTATGATAATAAGAGCATTATGTTGAAATGGTTAAATGGAAAATTACAATTCTGAAAAGTTAAAGAATAGGTTAGCGAACTACAATAAAATTCCCTTAAAAATGTGTACTTACGGTTTAATTAATTTTTGTAGAACATAACTATAATCATTACGACTTTTTTATATTTTTAATAATACTATTAAAGTAAGGAGTTAAATGATTAAATTTACATTTTAAATAAATAACTGTTATAACTGTTATAAATTACTTTAATAGTATTATAAAAAATATAAAAAAGTCGTAATGATTATAGTTATGTTCTACAAAAATTAATTAAACCGTAAGTACACATTTTTAAGGGAATTTTATTGTAGTTCGCTAACCTATTCTTTAACTTTTCAGAATTGTAATTTTCCATTTAACCATTTCAACATAATGCTCTTATTATCATAAACTGATGAAGCCAATTTAATTGTGCGAAACGTTTTTTTGCTTATTTATTAAACTATTTACGACTTAATGATTTTTATTTAATATAATATTAATCATGCAAACTTTAACACCAAATTGACTTAACTAATCTCCTATTACAATTTTTTAAAATTCAATTCAAAAAGTCAAAATTTAACTTATTACTTAACAAATACAAAATAATTTTCTATAACAGTCCTAGGACCGTTAAATTTTATAATGGGTCTGTTATTTTGTTGTTATACCAACCAACAAGGATACGGTAAGTTAAACTTTCGGTCACAGTTAACAAACCCGAAAATAAGCAACAATATAAAATTAAGTCAAAATACCCTTATAAAAACAGAAAAAACAAGAAAGATGACATGAATAATTAAAATTTAAAGTTAATTACTGAACATCACATCATAATTAGCACACACAAGAGATGATTAGTTAATATCGGCCAAATAAGCATAAGCAGATACGAAGTCATTGAGGATGCAATAGCTAATGTCCTAAATTTAAAATAAGAAATATTGAAATACCTTTTAAAAACATTTCAATATGCACTTTTAGTTTCTGCATTGTCTATTTTATTATTTAAGAATTGTAGCCTAAGTACTTATTCCTCTATTCTTCGAATTTTACGCAGTTACAATCCTGCTAAAAACCAGATACGTACTACCAATCAACATAACTTTGAATAATCCGTCGATACTAGAACTTTACCATACATTTGCATGACAGGTCGCAAATAAACTTTCGCGCCATGAATTAGAATTAGGCCCTTTCAAAATACCGAAACATGTAATTTTGAATTATTATACATCCATCTTGATAATGTAAGATTTAAATTAATCGTTGTTGAAATGTTTCTGATGCCATCAATTAATAGTGTAACAAAATGCCAAGGAGTATATTTATAATTTTGAAGTATTTACGTATATTCCTAACAAAATAATATAAGCAGCTTATTGAATTCTCGATGATGAAATATACATAAAACTGACTGATAGCTTAACAAAAATTTACAATAAATAGGCAAGCAATTAAGCGTGATTTTGGAATAAATGAGAATGTACAAGTAATTAAGCAAAAACAAGAAGAAACACTCAGAAACAGTTAAAGCGGCGATTTATACATAATATACTGTGGAAATACGTACATAGTCAAACAATAAAATATTTATGTTTTTAAATAATAGTTACTGATAAATAGGCTTTTGTTTTAGAGTTATGTGGTTGTTCGACATTTTTAATTAGAAATTCTAGTTATGTATAGTGAAATTAGACACATCATGGAGTTTTGACACCAAATGTACATATCAATATTGTCTGACATTTGACAGTTTCCTAGAACTTTTGAAAATCGATTGCGTATATTTTATGTGGCAAAGGATGGTGATCAAAATTATATATTTTTATAAAAAAATAACAGTATAGTGTAAGAATAATATTGAAGTTAAACTAACGATTCGGATCCAGGATCCCAAAAAAGAATTCGAATCCTGTGATTTCAATGATATCCTTATATAAAAAAGATCCGAACCTGGTATCCATAATCCGAATAATTTTTGATGATTCGAATTCGCGAATCGAATCCATTTTCAGAATATTCGTCCTAGCTCTGCCTGAAGGCAGCACAACGGACCTACCTTGAAACATGAGTGCGCGTGAGCTTGAGTCACCCTCCACCCAAAAATCCAGAGGTCCAACATCAAAACTCATAATCCTTTATTTAACTCCTTTATTTACAATAAAAACTAACGATTCTTTCTTACGTATTACGTAATATGTACTTTAAAGTTTATACCTCCATATACATTAAAAAGTACAGGAATATTACATAAACTAATAAAATGTGACATTTATTCCTATACTGAAACTTTGCGATAGTTCAACAGCAAATGATTTTTTGTAATTTGTGTGACACATCAATTACAACTTTATTGCAAAACTACTGTTCTGTAATGTTTTGAATACACCATACTTCACTGACAGCGCTGAAATCGCCGCTTCCACTGTTTGCCAAATTAGCAATCGATGCACTTTTCAGCTAAACCTTTTGTAACGCTGGTAACTTGCAACGGCTGCTAGTGCAGTTCACACAGAAGCAATTTACATACTGTTAATGTCGGTGCAGATTCCAAATTACTTTATTTCGCCACAAGCTTCACACACCGAGATCTGGAAAATTAAGTTATGCGATCCAGATTTGATCCATTTTGCTAAATATATAGGTTAATGTGCACTGTTTGAAATGCGTAGTTCCCAGCTCAGAATGAAGAGTAGGGAAACGAAATAAACATCTAATGCTTTACTCCACATTTGAACATCACAATGCTGTATAAAAACGGTTGTTCTACTTTAGCATCAACCGTGTTGCTCCAAAAAGCAGTTACTTATATCGTTAAATAAACTATACTACAATGTAACTTATAAAATTGAATACATTACACATGGCAACTTCCTAATTAAAAAAAAGTGACAATGTTAAGAGCCATTACTCGACAACATATTGTTTAAGTCTTTTGTTACTCTTCAAATAACTCTGATGTAGTGGCAGCAATACAACTCCCCTATCTACCTTCAGAAGGAACCATGGCTCTAAATCATTTTAACAGCTATTTCGGTTTATTTCCTTTCATTTGGTAACAATCACATTTAGTCAACATTCTGAAACGCTTCTCTTCTTTAGTATGTTTTTATTCACAGTCAAGACTTCTTATGAGTTACGACTTTCTCTACTTCGCTAAGCTTCAAGCCAGCTACTTTATTGGATATATGTACACTTAGCTAGTTTTATAAGATACTAAGACGAAAATAAGTTTATATATTTTTAGATTATTGTTTTCACTACTTAAAAAAATACTGAATTGTTTAATCCCATGCCTAAAACGTTAATCAATAGCGTTGGTACCTAAGAAAACATAAAATGTCCTCAGTAACGAATTGTCCTTTCACAATTCCTTCTTATATAAATAATTACGTAACAGTAGTTTTGTTTCATCTCCACGAGAACTTTTAATTTAATTAGACTTACATAGATCGCTACATCTGGCTTCTGTGGCCGTTATTTAATACTTACTTAAATTAAATTCGTAAACTACTTGCTAACTGCAGTATCATATTGGTGTAATACTTTTAACTTACTAAAATTCAGCAGAAGCGTTTTTCTAACCAAATTTTTAATTTAAAATAATCAACATGTAACAGTAATAGCAAACAAGCTCTTATTAAAGTTCTAGAAACTCCTTAATGGCTCCAGGTCCCAGGTAGTGCAAATATTGTAAAACAGTAAGGAGCGTGTTTTGGGGTTAATACTTCTGCATTCATTAAGATACTATTGTAGTTGATATATGAAGAAGATGGCTCATAAGTAATTATTATTAAATTTATATTGATTTCATATTTTTATAATTCCAACCGACTTTCTCTACTAATTATAAAAGAGTTGCTTACGAATAGTAAAAATAATCTGTAACGGCCAAAAAAAAGTGAATAGATAAGTTTTATTGCTAACGGATAAGTTAAATAAACATTTTTATTACTGTAAAACCTAATAAACATCGTAACAAGCAATACATTACCTTTTATAGCAATGCCACCCTTAATGATAAAGTCGCCTAAGAACGTTTGTGTATAGGGAGTTTACTGAAGTGGCATGCGTTTTACGGCGTCCTTAAATACCATAAAACAATTATTTAGTTTCATGGGCATTTCTGCACGGATTCACGCAATTCCAGCATCATTCAAAAGAGGGTTCCACTTTCCTCCTTCATTGTGATACGTGCAATGTTTTCTAGATTGCTATTTAGAGTTATTTTATGCCAATATTATTTTAATTTCATTTTGCACATCACTTAAACTTTAAATTTCGTTAAAAGTTTAAAAATGGTACAT
>OW679194.1:104351167-104508014 GCA_940337035.1 Agriotes lineatus | reverse complement strand
TATGGAATATTTGTTTGTATATATTTATCTCAGTAAATATCCAGTTATCGAAAAATAATTCAAATAAACGCTATTTAGTCTTTAGTTTGCCATCGCAAGGCATGAACATTTGGTCAATTTTAATTTTGTTGCAGATGGTATATTTCAAAATTAAAAAGATTTACCGCCTTTTGAATTCCTTTCCATTTCACTGGAGGTTCACAAATGATTGAATAAAAATTCACGGTATGGTACCAGCTGCTAACTAATATTCAGATATGTATATGCTGTAATAGCTATTTGTGTAACAAGTACCTACATAATGTAGGACTCTATTTGACGAGTTTCTTTTATAGCCGAGCGAGTTTTGCGAGCAAGGTCAATAAAAGAGACGTTTTAAAGTCCTATTATGTACGAATTGTATAAATAGGCTTTATTTTCGACTGCTAAAAGTAAAAAATCGAGTTTATAAATTTGATGTCTATTCTGTGACAGAAAAAAATAGATATTAGTGCCTTGATAGATATTCACAGCATCTATTGTGGCATTGACAATCATTTATTTTGACATTGACAGCTGACGTAAAGGTACTTTATTGTACTAGTAAAATAAAGTAACGTACTTTATAATACTAGTAGAATAAAATAACCTTTATATTACTAGTACCATAAAGAACTACTTCATTGCCGTAGAACTATATTATAAACAGTACTTTATAAGACAGTCGTACATAATAGTATATTATGTTATTAGGAGCAAAAGTTATATTTTATGTGGCGGGACTGGATGGTACAGCCGAGCCACATAAAGATACTTTTGCTCCGAATAACATATAGCATTTTGTCTTCAAACGTTTATAAAAAAATCCGAAGAAAATTACTCTATTACGAGCGGCAGATCAAGTCGTCAGCGGCAGATAATATTATCTGTCACATGGCAATAAAGTGACAGTTTGGCATCATCAATCAAGCAGTATAATGCCACATTTTACTGCCGTTTGAAGAAAAATATTATTATTGAAGTAATTATTAATGCATATTTACGCCCTCAGATATTCTTGATAGATACGTATATTACTTACTTGCACTTCGTGCATTATATGTATATTAATCAAGTAGGCTTATAAATTCCGAAAAAAAGAGAAGATCAGCTGCAATGACACTACAAAGCACAAGATGCAAAGTCAAAATACACGGAGTAAAACAGATCTGTTTGAAGTCAACAAAGCATTACGAGCATTGATAACGGATCATCAAGCTTAGCGTTTAATATAATTTTGGAGAACACCGTACGACAAAATGGCATAAACAAAAACGATATTCAACGGGCACCGATTCATGGCATATGACAACGATTTGACTTTGGTTACTAGCACAAAAGACGATTTATATACCAAAAAATATAATTCAATGCAACAAGAACAGCAAGCCTACATATTAAGGAAAGGAAAAATAATTATATAAAAATGGGAAGAAAGCAGCGAAACCAAGATGAACACCTGACAGTAAAAATATAGTATGATCAAAAATTATTTTCATCTAGTATGGCTATGGAATAGTTCCTAATTTATGAATGCAACTATTATACTTAAATTTCAAACCCGACATTTGCTTTTTAAAAGTGATTTATAGTCATACTAGTGAAATAATTGTTGATCAAACTAAAGAAGAGGATAAAGACATGTGTTTGAAAAACGAACAATTTTAACTACCTAGGAACTCCAATAGATGACAATGAAAGCGGTAGTGAGGAAGTACCGACAAGAATAAATAGAAGTTATAAAAGGAGGGGAAGCTACTAATGACATTGTCAAATAATAGTATCACGTAGAACAAAGTTAAAACTATATGAACTTAATAAAACCTTTTGTACAGGGTGAGCGAAACTCGATGTCTTAGATCTATTATAAGAAAAGGAAAAACGATAAAAAAAATCTGAAAAGAGGTTCTTAAATGAAATTGAATAAGGTCCATTTTAAGCCATAATTGCATACTTTTCCATATTTGGAAACTGAAGTAATGACGTCATCGAATTTGTTTTTCCCGGAAACATACTTATATTTTGACCTATTTAAAAAGAGATAATTTTTCTTTTTACCGAACTATATTTTAAATTCAACTCATGGCAGGCCTGCCGAATCGAGTTCCTTGGATGGTCTTCAAAATACTGCAAAACAGTGGCAACAGTATTGTCAGAATTGACCCTTCTGACAACTTTTCTTTCCTTTCAAGAAGAAAATGCCTCGTTATTTGCACGTAAATTGCGTTCCAATCTTACAAGTATTTTTAAGCTTGGAATAACACGTTCGGGGTATCTCTGGACGTATAACTGAACTGCTCTTCTACAGTTCTTTTGAGATTACCCATAAACTAATAACATTTTTCAAAGTCAAATGGCAACAAAACAATATTTGTCAACCATTAGTTTAATTATTGACAGATTTTGCTATTTGATGCCAAAGGCTACTCTTGTTTAAATCGTGACGATTGCGAATTTTTCATAATACTTTTTTTTGCAGTTTTGCTTATAATTTTTTAACGGAAGAAGATAGCAAACGTTTTCTTCATTAAATGAGTTTAGAAAAATTAGCTCTTTTTAAATATGCCAAAATATAGGTATGTTTCCGGAAAAAAACAAATTCGATGACGTCATTACTTCGGTTTCCAAATATGGAAAAATATGCAATTGTGGCTTAAAATGGACCTTACTCAATCCCATTTAAGAACCTCTTTTCACATGTTTTCTATAGTTTTTCCTTTTCTTATAATAGAGCTGAGACATCGAGTTTCGCTCACCCTGTACATACGTAGGTGAAATATGACAACTAGTAAGAAAAAACAGTACGGAAGGGTAATTGATAAAAAAAAATAATTGGAGGAAAAATATAGATGAAGGGCGGCGAAGGAGGACCAATCAAAAGATATATGAAATGTACGGGTAGACATTCATAATTTATAAATATGACAAAATCACAAAGGATTGGGGAACAAGAAAATTTACTGAGTAGGGCCCTAGCACAGTGGCTAGGGAAGCCAAGACGCAAGTGAAAACAATAAGCAGAATATGATCTAAGCAAGAAACAATTGATAGACAGTAATAATACTAATAATAAAGTTATTCTATTCAGTGTTCCGTCGACATTTCATACTGAACAAAAAACAAATGTTAAATTAGCTATTTATGTATTAAGTTGCAAAATGAAAGTGTTTTTCACACTAGACGTGAAGTTTGCCTACAAGATTTTCTGTAATTTTACTGAAATCTACAAAATTGTTCTAAATTTTCATATTAGCACTAGTGTCACTATCAAAACTCATACTGCGACTAGTGCGAATATATTCATTATTTTGAAGTTGAAAATGACAACAAAATGTTATTAAATTAGGTCAAAATTACACAAAAAAATTGAGGGCATGTTTTCGAGAATTTTTATTTCTAGCAGAAGCTATACTAGTTACGTGTAGTTATAAAACACAAAAATATGGAAGCTTTTCATTTCATTTCAAATTCACAAGTGTAGTAACAGATTCGTTGTAAACATAACTGCTAATAGCCCACTAAATCTTTTGATTTAAGCAACTTTGAAAGAACATTTACGTCAATCAACATTCTTGACATATGACTTACCCGTATGCTTTGTCGGCGATAGTTTCGAGTGCGTGCCAAGTAATACTTGTAGACATGAGGAGGTAAAGAGCGTTTAGTCTCCTCTCCAATCCACAAGTCCCGGAATCCGCCAGGTGATACAGGACACAGCGGGGACACCGGAGGATAGAAATCCCGTACAAATGGCACACGGCTCATGCCAGTACCCTGCTAGCGCTCACACCCTTTCCCCACATACAAACCGCACAATCGCATTTCGATTAATCACCTAGATTACATACACAAACCCACCTACACATTCCATATTGCCTGCATCTAATTTCAAGACCTTGATGGGCCTGTACTGGACTTGTACGGGTCACCGCAAACGACTGACAAATCTATGACGGTAACACAAAACACTTTAGTGTTTGATATATGATTTTCGTAGGCTACTGTAGTTCTTAACTAGGATTTAACAATAGACGGAAAACGCACGAAAGACTCGAAATACAGTCCTTATGTTTATGATTAAAGCATAACTTTTGTCAACGGTTATATTGCTTATTAATTTCCTATGTTAAGAAAGAAACATTAGGTAAAAACATATTTACTACATCCATTACTTCGGCTACATTAAATGGACATCGTGACGCTGCCCTTCCCGAATTTTATGAGAGCGTTCAAGTAATGAGTATGAAAACAAATACTGCAAAACCAACAGCCTGTTTGAGTTCCTGTAGTAGATTTATCGTAAAAGTAGCTGGTAAGTTTAGAGAACAAGTCGGCTAACCACATACATATAAACGTCGAAAGGGAAGACGGATATCAAACGCGGTAAGTGGAAAAACTGCCAGCACATGCCATATTAAAAGTAAAGGATCAGCGTTTGGTGAAGGGTCGTGTCTGAATTTCATATGGAATATGAAATAACATATTTTACAAGCAACGAGAACATTTTTTTGCATACTGCTAGCCTGATTTTTCCAACGTCGAAACTCTACTTTGACGTAGGAAATACAGAAATAACAAGCAGCTTTGTGAGCAACTGTTCTCATTCTGTGCATTGTTTCAAATACAGTTCTTGAAAATAGCTGGATAAAATATTCGACGAATATTTGTTAAGAAAATTCAGTGACTGTATTAAAATAGCGGGAATGATTCTCGGAATACATAAATTTGATTTTTGAGCAAGAATAAAAACAAAATAATAATCTAATTATATAGATATTAGGGTCATCATCTTTCAACACAGTAAGCGAAGACTGATTTTGTATTTAAACAATTATTAATATCCAAATCCTATGCTAAGCTGTACAATAGCGTTTATTTCATAAATAAATGATCCCAAGCATGAAACATTATTGATTTTTAATACTGTAATTATATCATGATATGGTAATAGATTTGTCTATTAATTTGCAGCATACAATGTTTCTTGTAAAAACAATGTATGTACTTAGTCTTTAACAATATAAACATTTGATTGGCTTATATAAACAAATAAGACAAATGTAAAATCATAAATGACCGATTGGAAACAATATCAAGAATAAATATTGCTTGTTTTTTAGCTCTGCCCATAAATGTCAGTATATTTTCTACCTTACACTTGAATATCTCATAGCGTAGCATAGGTTCATTAAAATCTAATAATCTACAGAAGCAACTGGTGTTTCTACTGTAGACTTTCGAAACCACTTATTTCTTCTTTGCATTTTCCGAAAGCAACAGTATTAAATGTTTACATATATATTGTAGGTGTATGCAAATATGATAAATATTATAATAATATCTTCTTGTCAAGATCTACTTCATAGTATAGGCACACTCATGGATTACATCCCTCGTATTACAAATAAAAAATAATAATTTAGTTAGTTTATTCAAGCATTCTAAGTTGGGCAAAAATCGAAAACATGGCAGGTGTGGTATTTAAAAAAATATACAGGAGTGTTGGAAAGTTTATTTATTTATCTGACAAAATTTCAGATATTTATTTTTTACACTGCTTAAGCAAACTATAATGATTAAAAAGCATATAAATAGCAGTAACTGTTCCAAACAGTTCAAAAGTGAATTAAAAATAACGTTGCCTGTATATAACAAACACTTTTACCTATAAAATGTTATTTCTAATATTTAAGAATCAGTACAGTACTTTTCCCCGTTGGTCTAAGATGCTAAGAAAACTGCGTATTTCATGTCCCACTGATTATCCTTTATAATAAAAGCATTATAATCTTAGTCAAGGCCACTATTAAATATTTAATTAATCAAAGTTAACGAAACAAGTATGGTTTAGGTTAGCTTTACCGAAATCCTATTTGTTACTACAAAGGGAAATGGGATGCCATTCAATGAATAATTCATCAGCCTCCTTACTACGTCCCTTCAGCTTGCTACTTCGTTGGAAGTTTTTGGCACTGCACCCGCATACCTTAATTAAAATTAAAATCGATTTCGTTCTACGCTATATCAATATTCGGGAGTTATTGGGGCATCGAAACAAAGGTATATTGTTGGAGCAAATCCGAAATTGAATTTTTCAAACAAGCCATGCCAACCAAGCACGCAATATTAAGTTTCAATTTAACACTCAATCAAATATCAACTCGATTCGGCATGAAATAACTGAAACGAGTCGACGACTGAACGCATCGACCCTTTCCCTGATGCATAAGTTTCAGGTCAACGACGGAGAAACATTACTAGGATGAAGTTTACTGAATCGATTTTAGTCCTATGCAAAGAAAGAAGAATGTGGATGAATATTTTATTACCCCATTTCGAAAAAACCGTGTTAATAACTTTCGAACGGTTAAGTTACTGAACGTCAAAATATCCCTCTTCAAGTATAAGCGAATTAGCGCTGGCGGCAGCATTGAAAAGAACTGCCTACTAGAAAATTCAAAACACAAATGCGCAATCCTGCACGTTCGCTGAATGAGAACAACAATGTGTATTAGAAATCCGTTGATTAGCTGAGGATAAGAACCTCGGCCGCGCTATTGGACTAAAGCAATTCGATAACCCTAGGAAGTGATGCCCGGAGATAATTAAGACCTTCCGTAAAGCTAATTCTGACATGGATAGCTCGTACTACACAACCAACCACGCATACTCGCCACAGTTGTAGTTGGTATTCGGAAAAGTTCGAATGGTAGATAATTTGTAATTTCACTTTCCTGTACAGCACCAACTTCGCCAGAGGGGCAGGGTTATTATCATTCCCGATACGTGTAAATGGGTTATTTGATATTAAAACTGCATTTCGTTTATGTGAAAATTCATTATAAGCTCGCCGAACTTGTAGCCCTTGATGTGAAATTAATTTTCAAGTGATGGGTTTCCCCTTCAGCACCCTCACTTACCCCGAAAAATTAATTACAAATATTTTAATAACTTGCACTCCCATAATTATCGCCTACTTTTATAATAATCTCGTTAAAAATATATTCCTAAAAGTATAATGATGAAAAAATTATTTTTAATAACATATAAAGAAAAACATATGTCGCCACATGGAAATGCTCAGCTATTCCTAATTTACTAATTATGTAAACGTTTTCCAGAAACATTAAAACATTACCAGACATTCCATAGGGAATGGTTATGAATTAACATCTTTACAAGATTTTTTAAGTCTAATCCGTCACATACAGTATTACTTTTGTTTTATATTGCACATATTGTATATATGGAATATTGTTATATTCTTCCGATATACAATCACGTATGTATTTACAGTAAAAAATGTGGGTTATTAATATACGTATCTACCTCTATTGATTCTGTAAGGACTCCTATCGAAATATAGCAATAAAAACACCTCTGATCGAGTTCAAAAACATTTGCATTCCATAAAAGCGAGAAGAGGAGAGTGAGATGTTTGTTAACACACGAACGCAAGTGTATAATAACGAGCATATAATGGTATTTTACTCACGTCTGATATACGACGTTTTATGTTACAATAACCGATTTTTTACATTTTGAAGATGGTACAAACTGTTAAATGACAGAAAACTGTCATAGAATTAGTAACAGTGTACAATGAGACAGTTTAGCCAGTTGTGGATAATATCTGTTTTTAGTCACTCAAAACAATTACATAATGTACATCAAAAGCCATTACTGTATGGCACAAAAGAATAAAGAGACATTTTATCCATAAGGAGAAAGCTTTATCACCCCAACCAAAGCTGGGTGAGCTAATTTCCCGGCTTGCATAAAATCTCTTTATTAACGTATGGCATATAACATTTTTCCCAATGCCTAAATTTAATTATATCAATAGTTATCAACATTTAATAAACAACTCTATTGCTATTAATGTAACGAGAATATTATGTGATTTATTAATTCGAGGACGTTGTAAGGTAGAAGAAATAAAATCTAGAATAGAAAATGGCCGAAAAGTGTTAGGAAGCTTAAACTCAATATGATGGGATACACATATTTCCAGCAACGTCAAAAAACACATTAGAAAGGCAACGGTAGAATCTGTCTTACGCTATGGCGGTGAGACATGGATAATTAATAATGAATATAAGAGAAAACTACACACTGTCGAAATGGGCTATCTTCGAAGAAGCCTTCAGGTATCGAGACTTAAACACATTACAAATGAAGAGGTTAGGCAACGAATGAATGCTCAAGACAATGTTACAGACAGAATAGAAGGAAGAGGCCTGAAATGGTTTGCACATCTTCTAAGAATGAATGACGAGAGGTGCTCCAAGGGAATTTTTAAATGATTTCCCCCAGGAAAACGTAAAAGAGGCCGACCAAAAAAGTCCTGACACAGCGGTATTAGTGAAGCTGTGACGACATACTAACTCCAGGATGAAGATGCCAAAAACCAAGATCTATGGCGTTTGAGAACCGAAAATCCGCTAAGGGCGGTATATACCTAATTATTTTATTCGTACCGATGTCAACCAATCAAAAGGCTGGATTACCTCGATTTGTTTGTATTCACGTAAATGAATGTCGAGCTGTAATTAAAATATTTATTTGTTATTGTTTTTTAAATTTACCCAAAAAATAATCAAATCGAATACAATGTGTTCTTCGAACATTTTCGTGTTATACGTCTCAAACCTACTGCGCAATAACAAATCCTCCCGCTACGCGGTCGGGCTATTTTAACTGTCTAACTGACAATCTTTTATTATTGTGCAACAAGTTAACGACATACAGATTGTCTGCAGGTACTAGGTACACACGGTAACTAGATACAGAGACGACTAGTGCTGTCAGACAAACAAACCGTCTCTGTATCTAGTTGCCGTGTGTACCTAGTACCTGCATACAATCTGAATAACCCGTATTACTACATAATTCATTACATAGTAAGCTAATAGAAAATTCATATTTATCATAGTTACGAAGTATAGATCACCGATTATACGTTTGACAACGTGATCTAACCGTTTTGTTTTTTTGCTCGGTCGAATAATTAAAAATATTCAATCTAGGGCTATGATTTTGAAAATCGTTGTTATAGTAACATTAACTACAAAATAATATGATTTTTTTTTGCTAAATTAATTTTCCATTTATTATATAATCGTAACGAATATCGCTCGATCGTCAAAAATAATCGTTTACTTCCCTCCAACTCGACGTATTCCTTAAAAAATCACTCAAGCTGCGCTGTCGTGATTTTTCGCTATTGTGGTATTATAACTGAATATATATACAGTGTGTTCCCGAATTAGTTTAACATACGTATGAATACCCAAAAATGTTGGAATGTTCCTGCTTGTCCTGAAACTTATTTTCTCCATAACTTCAATTCCGTTGAAATCAAGTTCTCCTTGATAACTCAGTAATAACTTTTAACATTGAAAATGTTTAACGAATTGGAGATGTGACGCTAGTACGGGTCTCTTCTAGCGATTTGTGTGACGCTTGAAAAATGCTCAGTTTTCGCGAGTTTTGCAAGTTCTACGTATTGCGGGTGAATGTTGTTGGTGTCATTTTCAAGATCTCGTCAAAGGCGAACTTTCTAGAGAGGTTGTGAAAATGTAAGATTCGAGGGGGCGAAAATACGAGGGTTAAAACGATTTTTTGGACACGAAAGCGTCCGGTACTGTTACATCGCCTACTTTTTGAAAGATCCAAAGGTGATTTGAGGCTAGTTGGGGTCTGCGATGTACGGGGGCGAAGTTACAGGGGTAGAAAGCTGTGGTACATTTGTACAAATTCGATGTTCGCATACACAGGGGGGGGGGGATGTCGAATTTTGTTTTTGGCAGTGTGTGGATGAATCTTTTAAAGAATTTTGCGGCTCAGGTCGATTTAGGGGTTGCAAAATGGTGAAACCGTTATAATTATCAAAAAAAATGTAAAATTAATATTTGCGAGAAATGCGCTGTTTGGAGACTTTCTACTGGTCGATTTTATTTTTTAAGACAATTTGGGAGGAGGGAATTTAGCGGCCCAGGTGGATGTGAAGGTTGCAAAATGGGGAAAACGTTATAATTATCATAAAAAATTAATATTTGTGTGAAATTCGCTGATTGGAAGCTTTCTACTGGCCGATTGTATTTTATAAGAGAATTCGGGATGTGGGAATTTTGCGGCCCAGGTGGATTTGGGGGTTGCAAAATGGGGAAAACGTTATAATTACCAGAAATACCTTAAAATCAATATTTGTGTGAAATTCACTGTTTAGACGCTTTCCACGGGTCGATTACATTTTTAAAAGAATTCGGGATGTGGGCATTATGCGGTTCAGGTGGATTTGAGGGTTACAAAATGGGGAAAACGTTATAATTATCAGAAAAACCTTAAAATCAATATTTGTGTGAAATTCTCTGTTTGGAGGCTTTCTACTGGTCGATTGTATTTGTGTAATAAGCTCAATTGCAATACCTCCTGGACCAGGAGCTTTGTTATTTTTTATTCCTCTTAGCGTTATCTCTATTTCCTCAACCTTTATTTATTCTGTTTGTTCTTGGTTATCTAGCGCGGAGGTTGTTTGTTGTATGTATGGTTGTCTGTTTTCTTGCAATAGATCCTTGAAATACTGCTCCCACTCTTTGATGTCTACTAGGGGTAATCGGCATCTTTCCTGTACGTTTTGTCTTGTATTTCATATTATTTTCCAGGCTTCTCTACTTTTACTTCCTCCCATTAGACTCTCTATTTCTTCACATTTTTTAGTCACATGTTTTCTTTTGCTTTAATGACCTCTTTTTTGGTTTTCATTCGTATTCTGCGTATTCGTATTTATGGATTATAACAGTAAATGCAAGGTCGTAAAAAAATAGTGTATGCAAACTCGTGCTAAAAGTGTTATTGCACTCGACATGTTATGAAACTCAGCCTTCGGCTTCGTTTCATAATTTTCATGTCTCGTGCATAAACATCCACTTTAAGCACTTGTTGCATAAATAGCTATTTCTGTTTCATGTAAAGTACTATAAATATTAAAGATATAGCAAAAGTTTATTACGGAAAGTTGCTAGAAATATTTTCAAGAACTAATACGCAAAATTTGAAAAATATTGGTTATATTTGAAAAAACAAACTAGGCATATGAAAATTATAAACTTGGTATTGCCGAGTTACCATACTACAGTATTTTAAATAAGCGATCTTTTTTAAACTCACATTCAAGTTGCAAGTTGTTGAGAAGATTGCCGACAACTTTTCTTAATAACCTTTTGCAATATTTCAGTTGAAATCAAGTATTCCTTAATAATTCAGCAATACCTTTTTCGGTTTCGTGTAAACTACTATAACTACTTGGCGCCCGTATCCCTTACATATTGGACCACTATTGCTTCTAACAATTACGTAAATTTCTTACGCAATCTTTATATCTAGGACTCCTCTCTGGCATTCAGTCTGAGCTAATTGATATAGGCCACTTTCGTTTATTGTTACATTATACCCAAAACTGCTGTACAATGTTTTTGAGGACTAAACACTGAGTTCTGTTATATAATTTTTCTACGATCTTGTCAAAATGAAAACTTTTTCACAGTTTCTAATGTCAAAAGTGGCGTTTGTAGCACTCTTAACATTAGCGACCGAATTACGCTTTGCCGTAAATTTGAATGTCAACATAACCTAGAATATCTAACACAATGTGACGGAAAAAGTGTCACCGAACTAAGTTTTTATATTTCTGTTACGATCGTAGAAAAAATAGCGTATGATACACGTGTATAAGTGCCATTAAAGCACTAGCGACGTTAAAAGCACTCCGCTTTGCGTCGTGCTCTTAAACTCGTCGCACGAGGCGTACTTATACACTAGTATCATAATATACTATTTCGAAACGTCAAAATTCCAGTGACAGTAGTGAAATTGTATCTGAATAATTTTAATTATAATGAAATAATGCAGTGTTTAACTGTGGTTATGGACACGAAATTTCAAGTAACTTCAACTGAGGTAGAACTGATGGAAGAACATTCCATTAACGTTCCTACCTGGACATTATATGTTACGTTAAGTGGAAGAACACCATTAGTTGAACTTCGCTTTTTTCTGTGTCCGAGCAAAGAAAGCCATTTATTATTATTATTATTATTATTATTATTAATGCAAGGCCATTTTTCTTGTTAGTAAAATGCCTTTCTGACTGCAATGTTTGAGCTGAAATCGGGATATTTGTAGTTTGTATTTTTTTCTGAGAAATGTTCGGTAATTGCATTTATTATTTCCTGGTGACGCGACGGTTTGATTACATTTGCAAATGTCGTTGCCCAGGTACGTTTGCATTAACAAGGTGTGTTACAGCAAAGTATCTGTTTCTGAATTTCTCGTTAGTTTCTTCAAATCCAACCTTTTCAGTCGTTTCTTTTGTCCATGATTTATTCCGATGGCAGTATTCTTTGCACATCATGTAGAATTATTGAAACGCCACATTGGATGCGACAACTTTGTGTTCAACACAAACTGGACAGGCATTTTCTATTGAATTTTTGATCAATAATTTGCTCTCGGGGCAGCTTCTGTTAAAAATCCTTGATTGTTTTTGCAAATATAGTACTATTATATTCTCTACGATCACAGCCTCCACATTTAGCAATATAAATATACAAATGAAATGTTTTTGCACATAGCGTATCTAATTCTTTACACGCAATAATATTCTAGGCCCTGTAGTGTAGTTTCACCCCAATTATTTGCATGCTATTATGTTCCTCTACAGCAAACGTTGTCTGTAAGACTGATGTAGCAATTTTTGAAATTCTACGTATTTACGGTTTGACTTTCTTATTTTTCGTACTTCCATAAATTCGATATGTTCGAATGGATTGAATTTGATGTTATGCTCCTTGAGAAATATTTTCCTAACTTTTTCGTTGTGGTATTCCGCGGAGATTTTATTACATATTCTTTACGATATAATCCGCTTCGTCTTTTCGTCTCGTATTAACTGCCCAACTGTTCAAATGAATGCCACTTCAGGAACTGTTATATCTCTCATCAATTTTGTAGTTTTTAGATTTGTAAAAGTCTATACACTAACGCCATTGGGATGCTTTGAACCAGCTACCAGATTTCACAAATAAATCATATTATTATCGCTGCAGTAGCTTTGTAGCCAAGCAAATTTTTTATTTCGATTGAAGATATGAATTTTGTTCGCTCTACTATGAGTCAGCAAAACCCATTATACGTATTTGATTAGAAAATTTGCTTGACAGCACTGCACAGCCATTTCTGAATAACAGCATAAAATGTTCTTAAATCGACTGAATTTTTTATGCCAATCTTGGAAAATAGAGGAAGTGAAAATGTCACCCGAAATTTTACGAAGAAGCTTAAAAGGAAATTGGCAACCAGAATCTGCTAGGAGTAAAGCATTTATTACGGCTTCGACGGGTGTCTTACATTTATTAAGGTTATAACATTAATTTCTAAGGCAGCTCGAAGTAATTTTAATTAAGCACATTTTTAGTACCCCATAAAGATAATTTTAATTTATGTAGTCCATATGGTACAACTGAACACGAATCTATTTCAGGAAGATATATTTTATAGTCCACTTTCAGGGATTCCCCCTTATGCATTTGAGAAAAGCTGGAAATTTAGAATAGAAAGCAGGATTGCAATAAACATTTTCTATAATTTTTATATAACTTTCTTTAATATTCGGAGGTTGTCCTACTATATCCCAAAAAGACTGATTTAATATGTAACGTATCATGCGATTGCACTTAAAAATTTCTATTTTATATTCGCTTAGGAAATATGTCTTCTCCTAAATGACATAATTTTGACAAGACAGTGAATATGAGACAAAAGGTACAATCAGAAAAACGTATATTATATAAATGGGCCTTGCGGAAATACGACACGCACAAGAAAAACTGAAAAGGGATTTAACTTAGCTGAAATCCTTAGGAGGTCTCATTAGCACATCAAAGCCTTTCAGATGTCTTTCCGGACAGAATAGCGTATAAACGATCCGAAAAGAAATATATCAGCAATTTTTTCACAAAATGTTATCTTTAATTTAAAGGGTTGTTTTAAAATAAGGTAGAACTTCTTGGGGATCATACCAACTGATATTAAAAATATAAATATCTATAGATACGGAATAAATTGTAGAGAAAAGTTGTAATTAGCAATTTTAGTCGTTCTATGAAATGCCATTCCTTGAAAATGGAAGTTTCTTGACAATAGTTGTATTATGTTAATTTGTGTATTATGTATCGTTTGTGAACCACTACAGCATAGGTTCCCAAACTTAATTGCCCTACCGTCCCTTTTTCAGATAAAAATTACTCTGCCCCCCCCCCCCCTATAAATCTACCTTCTATATGTAAACAAACAGAAAGATGCAGTGAAAATTTTGCGTTATTTTATGTATCTATATCTTTATCTAAATTAAGATAACGCAAGATAATATTAAAATAAAAATCACGAATAGTTATTTACATGCCAGGAACGTAAAACAGGCGTTTTTGGACAGTAGCGTGGATGGGCCAGAGACGCTGGTTACGCGAAGTTCATACACAACTTTACGTACGATCGAAGGTTTCAAAAGGCATATGCAGATTATATAAAACGCTGCGAAATGAAAACAGGGCAATTCTTACAATTATTTTAGCTGAATAGTATCTACCTTTGTAAGTAAGTACGTTTTTCATTAATATATAAAAAGTGACCATTATAGCACTCTTAATAATAGCGCCCGAATTACGTCGTTTTAGCACGTTGCCAATTGTAGCCTTTTAATACTATATTAAAACACTTATTTTCCGTAAATTTAACCTAGAACCTAGAATATCTAATACAATGTGACGGAAAAAGTGTCACCGAACAAAATTTTTATAATTCTGTTATGATCGTAGAACAAATAGCGTATGATACACGTGTATAAGTGCCAGTAAACCACTAGCGACGTTAAATGCACTCCGCTTTGCATAGTACTTTTAAACTCGTCGCACGTGTTTTAAAGGCGTACTTATGCACTAGTATCATAATATACTATTTCACACGTTTCCATTGGTGACGTGTTTTAGTACTATAGTATGATCAAAAATTAATCTCATCTAGTATGGCTGTGGAAGTGCAAACCAACGCCTTTAAAATTGGCTTACACACTTATATTTAATTCAAACTGTCAAATGTTATTATTAAATATTCTTTTTATCTATCTTATTACAATATTACGAATTTGCACATAAAAGTCATGTAACTGTCCAACAAATAAATCTGCGCCGGTCGTATAGACACTTCATGCTAAAACTAACGTAAAAATAAAATATACTTGACCCAGTTTTAAAGGCAGCAATTTATTCTTTCATAGACATACTAGATGAGATTAATTTTTGATCATACTTTATATTAAAACACGCGCTGACGTACATTTTAATGTACCATCGGGTGCATAGAAAACTGGTACAGCTAGTTTTAGGTTGGTTATACAACGTATGAATAATATGTTGGTGGCACTGTAAGTCTGTGTCAAATTCAAGGTTAGTAGGTTAGGTTTTGTGTCAATTTGTGTCAAAACTGACGGAAAACCTAACCTTCGCGTTCTCGAGAAATACTCGAATTATACAGAATGCAAGCGGGAATATTGCAAGACTATTCCTCGAAGAAATGTCATCCTTTATATACCACACTATTCATTTTTAAAGAGTTTTCAGTTTTCTTTCTGAAATTTCTTGTGTACGTAGCTGGTTTGATTTTCTTCCAGCAAATACTCGATATTGCACTTGTGCAAATACCCGGGTATTGCACTAGTGCAAAATATTCGCTGTATTCGACTCTGATTGGTTCAAATTGTGAAAATTGATTGATGGGATTGGTATATTATCTGAGGGGAATAGTCAAGTTTATGAAACCGATTCAAACAGGCACCCTTTGATAGCCAACGAACTTCTGTATAAAGTAGCAGACGACTAAAATCTTCTTCGTTGTCAATACAAAGTTCTCTAAATAATCTGCTATTCAATTAATTCTAATTTTGTTGATTGCTTTAATGATATAATTTCATGATCTATCTAAACATAGAGTGTGAAGAAGGTAACAGGTAAACGTTACCTCTAGTCAAGCCCCAATAATTCCCTTCTCCCAGTTTTTAAAATAGTCAACTGAAGCTAAGCTTGTTAAGATCATAATAAGAAAACGTATTTCCATAAAGAAAGTGCCTTTATTGCAAAAAATGCATCATTATAAAAAAAGGGAAAATAGTACAGCAGCTATTTTCACTTATAATTACACGAGAGCTATGTTTTTGTAGAAGTAAAATTGACATTTTAATGAGAATTTCGTTGCTTGGCCATTTAACAAAAAAAAACTGCATTTGAAAAAATTGCGAGTCCGAAGGACCAGTAATTTTTTCTGGCAGTTTTTTGAGTTGAATTGCCTAAAGGCAAGGAAACTTCAATTACAAATGTTAAGTTTACTTCGATAAAAAAATCTTGAGTGTAATTCGGTACGACAATTTAATGAATACATATTTAATTTACATATTTATTAGGTCCTTAGCAACTCTGCTAAGCTTACTAGAATTAGACCGTTTTAAAAGTTAGGTTCCGTTTTGTCACTGGAAAAGTTAGGGCAAACTTTTACCACTGTCATAGCGACAAAAAAACGCGGCTTATGGGATTTTTAGTGTATGCATTAAATTGTCGAAAACATCTACCGAACGATCATCAACTCTTTTGAATGCTCACTAGACTCCTTTTGATTTTTATAATAGCACCTAATAAGAAGAGATATAACCACACATGCTTTATGCAATATATTAATTATGAAATGTATCGCAACTACAACTGGCTAAATAGTACTGAAGGTGCTATTCATTAAAGTTAGTAAAACAGTATCTTACTGATGGCTACTATTACAACTGCAACTAGAAAATATATCAATTCCATTAAATTATATGAATTATAAATAGTGAGCTACTATTTAAGTCAAGAATGGTAATACGCTTTATTACACACAATTCCAACCATATTTCACCTTGTTTTATTCCGATACAGTTTTGGTTTAACTTGAATTTAACGCCCAGAAAGTCCTTATATACGTATAAACATAAATAACAAGCAAAATTACGCTTGTTCTACAATTTAAATTACCAGCAATTTTATAGCCCAGGGTAAAATTGAGAGCGAAAGTAATTAATTGCTCGATATTAACAGAAAGTGAAAACTACATAATGCATCTCTGGGGATAAGCCCGATACACACGAAACATTGGCGAATGTAATATTCAGGTTTGTTCGCTTACTGAGTTGATTACGAACGAAAATAATGGCTGTGGCTGCTTGTATCTCTAATTTATAAATTTGTTAACCTACCGTCGGTTTGATGCATTTTTTCTAGCTTAGGTTGCACCCAACCTAATGGGGTTCCTATTAAGAGACCCAAATTATGTTCCCTCCATTACGGTCAATTTGTGTGGTCAAATAGGGATAGTGAATAATTAATGATATATGCTCGCGGCTGGTAGCATATTTTAGCGCGTTTATTCCACTACAGTTCGGCTCTTTTAGTTAAATTAGTGATTATAAATGACGAATATAACCAGTTAAATATGTACAATACATAGTAGCAACTGAATTATTATTGTGACTAACAGGTTAATAAATAGCCAGAATATTAAAAAAATGTTGACGTTTTCTTGAATTCAACATCTAATTTTGTTTTTATGTACTTATACGGTGATTACTACTACGTAAAGTTTTTGCTTAGGCATAATATTAGTATTAATAACAAAATTTATATAATAAAAAAACATGTACGTTACACCTTACAGAAATAAAACTAAAAATATATGCATTTAATAGAAGTACTTTTAATTGCTTTAGTAATTTTATTACAATTATTCAATTATGAACTACAGATACACATTTCAGCATACGAAATGTAATATAATTTTAACTATAAATTACGTACAATTACTGATTCTTGATACTTTCTATTAGCACTTACGGAAAAAGCCTGTAATATAAAGCAAAAAAAGCAGTGTAAAATAAGGTCTTATGTTATTATTTCGTAATTATTTCTAAAACACATAATATGAATTTTACTTAGGTATTTTCAACACATAGTCCCTCTTGTATAAATGGAATTTTACTGTTATATGGATCTACCATCATTGCGAGGGAACTTTTTTTAAATTGAAATTTAAGAAAATACTAATGGTGAGCCGATCATCAATGGGCCAGCGATTATCGAGCAGAGCGTTTGTGTGTATGTGAGTATTATTGTTCCGAACAGCTTGCCCTATCGTCCCAATTCTGAAAAATTACGACCACTATCTGATACACCCAGCTTCCCATAACGCAGCTCATCAATCTGAAATTCTGATCCCGTCTCGCTTGAGTGCCGTGAAATGTCATCACGATCCCTCTATCAGATATATTTGAAGGATCTCTCGCATAGCCTCGCCATCGTATGTTACGCCAACTACCCACATACTTTGTGGCGCTTTGTGGCGACGCGACGCAGCCCTAGATAAACTCTCGTTATCAGCATATAGATCAACGCCGATTACTCGTAGCTAATCTTTGAACTGCTAGTATCCATTTTTAATTACACAGTCCGATACAGCCCTGAAAGGTGTACCGTCATATTGTGTATCAGCCGTCAACCATCGAGTCCGAAACTTCCCTTAATTTTAGCACTTTGCGGTCGATTAAATTACTACAGAAGCTAAGTTGAAGCTGAATATGTTATATGCACCATATATGATTTTTTTTGAGGCGTATCCCCGTTAGAAGTGCAGCAAAGCCTTGACCGTTCAGTGCCAGATTATCAATATTGCTTTCCCCTGTGGAACTGTAGCACAAGCAAACATGTAATAAAGATTTTGCTTATTGCTCGACGTGACGTTGCGAGCAGACGGTATTCTTAAAGTTTGTTTTTTACCATCGTTTGTTGCGGCTTCAGCTGGTCCCCGCATATATATTCTTATTACTGTTATTCTAGTAGAATCCTTAAACTTACTGTATAATTTTCATTTATGAAACGAAGTGCAGTTCCGCCTATTCTTCAAGTAAGGTAAGCTTTCAGACACCACGAAACAAAGTAGGTCCACATCTATGAGCTGAGCAAGAACGTAATAACTTCTGTCACCTAGGGGCATTTTCCTGGTTGAAGTTCCCCACTATATCATTGGCAGCTGGCCACCAGTTGGCCGCCATTAACACATTTATTCCCGCATCTTTCCAGGTACAAATGTTTGACTATCTCGAGCGAGAGCACTTTTACTTTAGTCTAAGACCCACCCCTCGCACTGAGGTACTGGACTCCTTTGGGCTTGTTACATATTATCGTAAACGAGGTTTCCATTGTAACACCATTTTGTTCTAACTGTAATTGATAATGGATGATACTAAAACTTTCTATGTACAATAAGGTCACCCCCAACTATTGAATGTCGGATATTATATAAAGTTTTGGGAGCAATGGCTTTATTGATTGGACTACAATTTAGACTTATTTACGTTTCCAAAATATCTCTCAAACAATTCTCAACTTCATCAAAAGTAAGCAAAATATTTTAAATATCTTATAAATTAATTACAGTTTTCAGAAAAACCGCAAAATAAAAAAAGAAAATTGTGTGTAGAATGTAAATTTTTCAGATACGAATTGGAACCATTAAGATGTATTCACAAAATAGTACTTAGTAGATAACTGACCAAAAACGTCTATAAACAACATTCCTTTAAAACTTTAAAACATACTGATCAGCAATCACTGTCTACTTTTATGGTTATACTTTCGTTTACACAAAGTCACTGTTTATTTTGCGTTTTATAGTTTTTGATTAATAGTTTACTTTTAGTAGTACGTACAGGAAATATAAATTACCATTTCAAAGATTATATCGATGTTCATTATAATCAGACTGGACTATGTGTGGCAATAGTAAAAAAACGTTGAGAAAGATTAATCTTGATCAGTCCGCTTATTTGTGGCATAAAAGTTACGCAATATGTACAGGGTGTTTCCTCAAATGTTGAAAGCTTCTAGTGACTTTGTTATTCCAGATAGAAACAAATTGTTCAGATAAAAATTGTAGGGTATCATCCAAACCGTCCAAATTTGCTACTGAAAGAAACAGTGAACTTTTTGATTTGTTGTATACGTTTTTTTAATGGAACACCCTATAGACTATATTTTATAAAATTCTCTTTTCAAAAATATATAAGTTGCTTATAACTACGTCATCCATTGTTGAAATACCCGCTATTAAAGAATCAAAATATTACTAATTTACTATATGAAATAAATCACAGTAACCATTTAAAAATAAAGTTATCAAATGACATTATTGGCGGCATGCGGCATGGAACATTTAGTTGTCAATTCGTTTTTAAAATTGTTTTTGGTATTAAAATTGTTGATTATTTCAATGGTTACTGTGATTTGTTTCATATACTAAAATTAGTAATATTTTGATTCTTTAATAGCGGATATTTCAACAATGGATGAAGTAATTATAGGCAACTTATATATTTTTGAAAAGAGAATTTTAAGAGCTATGCAATAAACACATAGTATATAGGGTGTTCTATTAAAAAAAAGTAGACAATAAGTTAAAAAGTTCACCCGTGATGCTCAATTGTTTCTTTAAGTAGCAAATTCGGAGGGTTTGGAAGAGACCCTACAATTTTTATCTGAACGATTTTTTTCTATCTGAAATAACAAATATAGAAGCTGTCAAAATATGAGGAAACACCCTGTACTTGTATTTATCAATTAACCCATAATTATTAATAATGGTTGTGAAAATGCAATATTGATTAACTGTTCACTTGCCTTAAAAAAAGCAATTACAAACGTGGCAAACATCACTGACATAACAGTAATAGTTCTCATTACCTTCCACCGAGTGAAAAAGTAAAATTAAAATTCCTCCCTTATGGCAAAGACAAGTCTCGCAAGTGGAAACAAAACGTCTACACGCTGTTCTATTAACTATCTTATTACATCAGCGCTTGAGCATAGACGCTGAGAAAATAATGGAGTTCGCTGTATAACAAAGATTTAAAATTAAATGTAAAAGCTTTTACAACTCTGAAACCGTTATTAAGCAACATCTTAAGTTAAATGGTGTGATTTACAACAGCTTCCTGCGAAATGCGCATAGCTTTGAAAGCAGCAGGCCTTTATATATTTTTTTGTAGAAAATTTATAGCTCCGACCTTAGCTATAATATTATACTATGACACAGAGAGGTTGTATGTTTTATTAGATGGTAAAATATTTGCATCTGAGGATTTATAACACTGTTTGAATTGCTAATACGACAAAACAAAGCTTACTAAACCTAATCAGCAACCAAAACAAAAACTTAATATCAGGATATGCGAACTGAAAATTTATTGGCGAATTGGCGAAGTATGGGGGTAGTTTTTGACTAATAAATTTATTTCTTTAGATGATATTTCGAAGACATTTAATTTGAGACTTAGTGTAGGTACTGGTTTTATACACATTAGGATGATGCGATATAGCTTTAGTCATATAGAAACACAAAGGAATACATGTCTATTCAGTACGAATAAAATGTAAAATTCAGACTTCAAGAAGAATATCTTTAATATTAAAACTCAAACATTCGCTTTTTTCCTTCGAGTCAATATATTAAATATAATAGCAATATAAATACTGTGGCTTGATCCAATGAAAATTAATTTAATTTAAAATACGTTAAAGAACGAAAATCTACATCTGCACCAAATAAAAACCAATACATATAAATATTCCATTTTATACAAATATGTAACTAGAAATGCTACCATAATTGAGTCTTGAGATCAATACTAGTGAAACATAAATATGGGAGTTGAAAACTCTCCGAATCTGTCTAATAATTTATGTGGACGACAGCAATAAGTTGTGATTTATTTTAGTTAGTTTTAAAAAACTTCCCTACTACACATTTTCAACTGTTTCTATAAAATACGGTAATTTCGAGTCCTCTTAATTGGCCTTTATATGTAGTTCTTTGATGATGCTGAATTTCATATTTGTCTTTCCTACTAAAGTATCAGAGATTTAGTGAAAAACCTTGTAGGGCATCGGGTAGTAAATAGACAGAATATAATGACTATAATTTATTATTTTGGTACTCAATAAACCCAAATCTGTCTTCTTAATATACGTTGATAAAAAAACATTTATAGGTAAAATGTGAATAAAACATTACAAAAACTGTAAAATGGCTGTATACAAACCTAACGGTTCTTAATATTGCTATAAAAAACAAAATGTGCTGTTGAGAGTGCAGCCATTTTAAACTAAGTAAGCCTCCATTTACCATAATTTCGTGGGAAGAGAAAAGATGAAAAAGCTTCAGTTCTCGCAAGTAATTGTTTTCCCTATCTAAATTAATGTACGCCCCCCAATAAGAAAATATCGAAGATTTATGGTGGAGTAACGAAGCGACAGAAAACCATTAGGATGCAGAGATATTGGAGAAGTTTCAGTCAAGTCTTTACTCGGCTGCAGTGGTACATTTGCACCCGTTTTTGTTCGTTCTAAGTTTGTTATAGGTCGGTTTTTTCGTCCGCTATTAGACTATTCTGAAGATATATAACGCAGATGATCGCCAACGTTTTTACAGTTTTACGCGACGCTGCTTCGCTCGTATTCGAAGCTCGAATTGCACTATAAATGTCAATTTTAAGCTGTTGAAGTGGTCGGCGAATAAGGCAGACTACAGCTATAAGATCTCGAAATTGGAGTATTTTTAAATAAAGTATAATGTGGCACGATGAAAAAGTACGGTTTAAATCTAATAAAATTAGCTACATTATATCCATCGCCCAACTCACAATCACTCAATAACTCAATGCATATGTAAACAGTATAACGGTTACTGACGCATCTCTAGCAAAATTTAGTACAGCTCACCGAATATTACCTTGCATGTGGACAAACGATGCGCAGTAGCAGAAATGGTGAGGTAACGACAGAGCTCATTTTCTTCAGAGTTGTGTAATTTGGAAAATCAAGTACGTTCTAGTATAAAATCAGCGCAGTGGAGCGACCACATGGCTCGAACTTTAGCTTGTATTTGTTCTTGCACTGCTCACTCTTTTTGTTGAGCAGTATTGTAAGACTTCAAAAAAATGATTAATTTTTAACAATTTGAGTAAATGACGCTATCACAAAACTGCAGCTCAACACTAAGTGGCGTTTTTTAAACACTAAATGTGGTATGAAATCCTTTTTCCAATATGTAGGAATTTTTGGCAGCATTCATCGTACTTTTTGATTGCTCCTCGTATAAATATTTTATGCTTCCCTTAACTGGGCAGTCATCAGAGGAGTTTACAACACAATTCATTGTGAGTATTGTAGCGTTCGAATTTTTAACTAGAACATTTAAAAGGCGAAAACGTCAAAGAATAGCAGTCAATATTTATAATACACAATCCAGAAAGATCAAAGTTGCGAAATGTTCTATCCAATATAATCGCTGCCTGAGGCGCAGCAACAAAACCGAGTCGCTATTTCGAATTTAATGATGAGAAAACTCTCGAATTGTATTTCTATAACTACGGGAAATTTAAAAAATTGACTATATGTTAAATCCTGCAATGGTCATAAACCTGTATTAATTCTGCCAGAATTATCATTTAATCCACTTTAGTCAACATGCGCCTCAGTTTCAGTTTCTCATAACTGTGCTGCACTGTGCTGCATAATTAAACCAATGTCATAAATTTTTAGGCGTAAATTAAGTGGCAATAAATTAAACATAAGCAGCCTCTGATTAAACATAAAACATTTCTCGCTTTTCCAGCGTTTCGTTCAATAATCACTCAATTTAAAACAGTGAACTAGAAAGACTCAACTGCGCAGCTTTTTGGTTGAGTTATTGCGTAGATTTTTAGGTGAGTTGGTGAGTTATTACTTCCAGCTTATGTGGGATTATAAACTTGCAAACTTAGAGATTTCTTTCAAATGTGAGTTATTAGTCCCATTTTCAACTTCATTCCTAATGCAACAGTAATACTGAATTCTCACTTAAATTACTATTAACTTCTATTAAAATAAACAGCAGCTCTGAAATTGCCCCATGCACCCCGCTATTATTTTTGTGCTTGTTTAATAGTTCTACACGGACGTTTAACTAAATAGAAATAAACATAAAATGAAATTGCGTTATATTCATAGTTTAAATCATTTATAAAACCCACAAATATTTGTTTTGTAATGGGTGTTTCAATAAGAGCGCAAGATTTCAGTGTTCAATAAAACATGGTTTTCTGTAGCAAAGTATTGAAATATTTATTGATTTAGAAAATATACATTTGGGAATTATGTATGAAACAAAATATCTTGTAAATGGCCGCCACGGCTTTGCTGGCATATGCGTACTCTTTTGACGAAATTTTCAATAACGTTATTGAATACATGTGGTGGTATTTCATTGATACAGCGTCTAATTTCGGCTTTCAATGCTTCGATGGTTGAAGGCTTATTGGCATAAACCTGTGACCTCAGAAAACCCCACAGCCAGAAGTCTAAAGGCGTTAAATCGCAAGAGCTTGGAGGCCAATTCTGGTCACCAAATCGGGAAATGACACGACCAGGAGCAAACTCGTGCAAGATCGTGAATGTTTCACGGGCGGTATGACATGTGGCACCGTCCTGCTGAAACCACATGTCGTCAAGATCAATAGCTTCCAAATGAGGCACAAGAAACTGTGTTATCATAGCACGATAATGGTAGCAATTAAACTTTCACCATTTTGATAATAATTTTTGACAATCAGGACGCGTTGTTCTACCGTGTAATGCTCCATGTTTACTAACTCCCATCTGTCAACTTTCGATCTGTCACGTCATAATCATGTGACATTATGACTGTCAAACATGGCGCGCAATTCAAATCTTGCGCTCTTATTGAAACACCCTTTAGAATGTAACATATTTAGTAAAACAAACAAAATAGTAACAATAATTTCTGACGTACTTTGACAATTAATAATGGCTTGAGAATACGTTCTTCGTCTGAAAGTTTATAACCAACTACCCTGGAAACGCTTTTGTACGAGTATATATCAAACAATAATAATAACTGTTTACTCATTTCCGTCAACGAAAAATCAATGGTTAAAGCTCAGAGGTCTCAGAGGCACTTGAAGAATTAAAACAAACGACAGATTAAAAGCTTCCTTAGTACAATATCAATGTTTACAATTATTCATCTCATCTCAACACATAAGACGCAATTGTAGTAGAAGTAATTGCATACTAAAAGATATATCTATTTAAACAGTTACATGAGAAACTGATTAAAAACATAAAATCATAGTTTTGTTTAAGTAAGCAAAATCGTGTTTACTGTCAATATACGCCACCTAGGCACCTTAGCCGGTCGTTTTCTGAACTAATTTTAGTCTAAATAAGCCAGCTGCGAGGTTTACCATCCTCTCTAATTATGTCAGAAAAGAATATATTTTTCCTGAAATATACGGGAAACAATGATCTCTGCGGATATTATTAATTCTTCTAAAGTTTATAAAGAATTTGCCTAATGAAACAACTCCGCATTCGTATTTTCATCAGTTACGAAGTATGTGCAAGAGGTCTACTAGTTATTTCTTAAATACTAGAATGTCAGATAACCTGAAAGGTGTACATGATGCATGATTTATGCAGTATAGAATCAAGTAATAAATTTCAAGTATGACTAGGTTCCACCTTGGGATTTGGAAACTTTATAAAATTAGAATGTCTTTGTAAATAATTATAGCCGAGATCTCAAAGGTCCAAATGTTTCAAGAATATTGCTTCCCATTAATAATGTAGTAGTATATCCCTAATATGTCGCAAAATTTGAAGAGAGGCTTAAAGCAGTCATAATATTAAAAAGGCATTTCGTTTAAAAAACGGAGTGTAAAAGAAATTTTACAGGAAAACTGTAAATATATGCAAAGAAATAATTTTAATGGAAATTTGACTACAACAGCTTCTTTATATCCCCTACACATATAAACGCGCGTCTGCGTATCTCCGTCTAGATTGGCCTGCCACCTTTTCATCGTCAACGATTGGAAGAAATTCGTCGACGATCGGCAATATTTCCAAATGTCGTCACCGTGTCCTTTATAACGCAACGATAGCAAGTAAGTTAGGGGCGCGTTCTTAGGCGAGCAGTTAAAGCGTCTACCTAGCAATCGGATTCCGCCAGTAAGAGCAAGTTCGAATTCCACCAACTACAAAGTTTTTTCTTTATTAATGTACTAATTCGCATTACTAAGTATTTCTTTTGACTGTTTCAGTATTATTAAAAAATGAAGATATTTTACCTATTTTCTACATAATTTTGAACACTCTTCATTAAAGACGTTAAAACATTATCTTCTGTAATTTTTTAATTTACAATTCAATTAAAATAGCTATTTATGTTACAAATACGAAACTAAGGACTTTTTTGGACAAGCCACAATTTATGGCCAAGCGAGCATAGCGAGCGAGGCACATAAATAAGGCGAATCTGAAAGTCCACCTTCCGACGAGTTACATAATTTTATATTCTACTGCTTTGGAAGCGTTTTTTTTTTAAATTACAAAGTGACAGTTTAATCGAGGAGGTCGGAAAGTCGAGAAGTCCTACCGCAAAATGGGAGTGTCTATTTTGATTTCGACCAGTAGAACTGGTTATTAGTTTTCATTGCTATGGTTATTACTGCCGAAAAATATAAGTTACTAATATAAAAAAGTGGGAGTTTCCAGCCGCTAAACGCTGCCGAAATTGATAGCTTTTTGATGCGGTAAAAGCTCGGGCACTTCATTCCATGTAGAAATATGGCTTGAGACAAGGGGGCAGGGTTGCCAAATTATCTCTTTCCGAAACCCAGTCAATCTGGAACACAGTTAAAGGCGTACTGGGTGACTTTCCCTACTTCCACAACTGTGGTTTGGGTACCCAATTTTTAAATCAACTGGGTGGGCCGCGCGCCCGTTACCAGAAGTGGGGATTAAACCCCAGTACAGTGGCACCGCAGCCTGAGCTCCCTAACCGCTCGGACACGCTGGCGGCAGTAGGACGATGGCGATGCAGAAGACCATCAAAAACATGTTTAATTAGAGTAAGGCCACCTATGTGGTCGGTTAAAAAGCTAGTTATTTTTATAATTTCAGGAAAATGTGCCACCCATAAGCAACTGTATGAAGAGAATAAGATAATTAATTGTGTATAACGTTCACATATATTAGAACTAAAAAAATTCAGAGATAGGATGAAGTGACTAAAAAGACTGAAGTGTTTCCTTAATGTAATAAATTTATCTACGGATTTAGTAATGTAATCAAGTGTTTTGCTAGTGGAAAAAATCCCTCGTTGGTAAACGACCACTACACATAGCTAGGAACATACAAAGACAAACGCCAAGATAATAGATGCTTCAGAATAAAATACGTATTCTAAAAATGCTCTTGTTGGGAGGAAAATCCATGACAAATTCCAGATTAATTCAATTTGTTAATAATTCACATAATATCCTACTTGAGCTTCTTATGAAAAACAACTGGAATATTCACGTTGGAGTTTAATCCCAGAGTTTTTGGAATATGTGTGCCATTTAATGTTGTATTTACTACGTATTCAGTGTCATTGAATCAGAAAATTCCACTACCTGCTGACTTTCCAATTTGATGGAAGGGATCGACTGGCCATTAATTGCAATAGAAAGATTGGTACTTAATGTCACCGCGCCGTCAAAGCTGTTGAACAAATGTGTGGAATCGTACATTTATATTTAAAGCGCTTAATATCAGCAGACAAACAATTTATCTGTAATATTTATGAAATTTTTAGTGCTCACATGACAGCTACAACAAAGAGAAATTTCAGAAACACGACAAACAGTCCTTTATGAATAAAATACATTAATTTTCATTCAGCGCACGCAAAAACAGAAGAAATATTATTTTATATTCCGACTACAGTGCGTGGCAAAAATGTCTTAGAAACTGCAATTTTACAGGTGTAAACAATAGGACGTGTTTCATGCGGAGAAAGCGGAACAAAAAGAGTGAAATAAATTGCCCATCTTCCTAAGAGGTTGCTACGGCAGATATAAAAATGCGCTATACACTTGATACTTCTTCCCAACTTGGCCGATATTAAAATTTACTGATTACGTTCTCAAAAATTGTGTTTCCCGAAAGATATAATGCTGAGATAAAATGTTCATACCCCAAATTTGCGTCACCAAACCTTAATGTTCGATAATTAAGACACACCATCTTTTGATTGAGAGGATTGGTTCTTCGAAAATACTTAATCTATATAGAAGTACTACTTACAATATTGGTTTAAATTCTGAGAAACTTAAATTTACTCTTATATATGTAGAATGATTGGGCATGTCATGTCAATTCATTAGCTCATGTGGAACAACTCCATATTTAAGCCCACTGCACCAAAATCACAATTATTGTGACATACATACAGTGTGTCTCCGAATAGGTGAAACTGTGAGAGATCAAAGTTGGCCGAAGATTTTAAAATTGGTATAGCGGCCTAAATGTTGATTCTAAATAACTTTTTGTCGCATTTGCCACATTAAAGGTACATTACTTGACAGCAAAATAGGTTTTTTGAAAATTTCCAAGGCATATTTGATTTTTCAAAATTGAAATTATGTTAGAAATTCACCTTTACGCAATTAGAAATTCACCTTAAACCAATAAGGGCTCAACCCCAAAAAATTAAAATCGAGAAGTTTTTACCTTTTAGAAGAGTCGTTTCACCTATCCGGGGACACACTGCAGATACGCAATGTAAGTTGGATTAAATTGTGCCCCTAGCACTCATACTTATAAACCCGAAATTTGTTAATTGCATAATACGGTAAAATGTGGACATTGCCCAGATACAAGCACGTACACTAATTAAATCTACTTTCAGCAACTACATTTTCGCTGGCAAACTGTAGCTCACGTGAAACGACATTGATCGACCACAGAACCAAGCTGTTTCCATTAGGTTAACAAGATTATAAATTTCGCTCTTGATAGATAAATATTAATATTATCACATTTCTTGTTAGATTTGCCTGAACAATGTGAAGCAACATAAAGATAGTAAATAATAAAGACAATTATTAATTCAGTTTTTACTTATTTTTAAAAAATACGAGCCCAGAATCATATCATTTGGCCCAGTACGTAAAGCTTTTAAATTTGCTGGTGTAATATTTGGAGTTAGTCCCAAATTTGGCTTTTCTGCTATAGATTCTGTTGTTTTATAGTTTCACAATATTTCATCCTTTATCTAATAGACTTGTCTGTCCGGGACGCTGGTCCGTCAGGGACGCTGTTTCAGCAGCGAAACCGTAAGAGATAGAGAAAAAAGTTATGAAAGTTATATGTTTGGAATGGTTATGTCAGGTCAGGAACCGAATTTCAGTCACGTGACATTTCCGGTTTTCGAGAAATCACGTGATTTCCGTCCGTCCTAGACGCTGGTCCGTCCGGGACGCTGTTTCAGCAGCCAAACCGTAAGAGATAGAGAAAAAAGTTATGAAAAATATATGTTTGGAATGGTTATGTCAGGTCAGGAACCGAATTTCAGTCACGTGACACTTCCGGTTTTCGAGAAATCACGTGATTTCCGTCCGTCCTAGACGCTGGTCCGTCCGGGACGCTGTTTCAGCAGCCAAACCGTAAGAGATAGAGAAAAAAGTTATGAAAAATATATGTTTGGAATGGTTATGTCAGGTCAGGAACCGAATTTCGAATTTCAGTCACGTGACACTTCCGGTTTTCGAGAAATCACGTGATTTCCGTCCGTCCGGGACGCTGTTCAGCAGCCAAACCGTAAGAGATAGAGAACAAAAGTTATTAAAGTTATATATTTGGAATGGTCATGTCAGGTCAGGAACCGAATTTCAGTCACGTGACACTTCCGGTTTTCGAGAAATCACGTGATTTCCGTCCGTCCGGGACGCTGTTTCAGCAGCCAAACCGTAAGAGATAGAGAACAAAAGTTATTAAAGTTATATATTTGGAATGGTCATGTCAGGTCAGGAACCGAATTTCAGTCACGTGACACTTCCGGTTTTCGAGAAATCACGTGATTTCCGTCCGTCCGGGACGCTGGTCCGTCCGGGACGCTATTTGAAAAACGGTCTTTTTTTGTTTTATTAAATGAGACATTTGTCTCACTGGTTGCTAGTTCACTATAATACAATAATTGCTACTGATTGGAAATTTTGCCACAGGAATTACCAGAATTAAGCAAATTGTTAATAACTTTACCAAGTACTCGTTTTGAAAAAAGAATACAGACACCAGACTGTCAATGTTATTAAACAACAAACAGCTTGTTTCACTTCAACCAAAACCTGCGACGGTGAACGAAATGATATTTTGATCATATGGGCCAAATGAAGTGAATCGATAATTTATTTTTAACTTAGTGTAGTTTGTTATTTCTAAAGCTGTTTCAAAATAATGCTAAAAACTTCTACAATTATGATGTAAGAATATTGCCCAAAAATATTTTCTTTTGTCGGTACAATATAAAGATACCTGAAAAATCTTAACTGAGCCAAATGATGTAATTTTGGGCTCGTATAATGTTTTAATGTTCATAAATGGAATTTGCAATATAAAATTATCATTTATGTAAAGAAAGATATCTGAGAGTAGTATGATGACAAAATGTCTAAACTTCATATTATATACTAATTTAACTGAAACACATGAAAAGTTCGCCATGTTCATCTAATGTCAGTTTTTCGTATACGAAATCTTTCAATTTCAGACAGTTGAAATCCAAACTACAGCGACATTTTCAAACATTCTCCGTTGTAAATTTCACACTGTGATCCTTAGATTTAAAATGTACTAAAAGAAAAGATATTTAAAAAACTAAATCCGTACGTTAAAAGGTTCGACCCTCTCGATTTTGTTACTTACACTCTCGAGGAACAAAAACCATTTAAGGCGTACGGTTGTTAATTTCTTTTCTGTCGAGGTTTGTATATCGTCGACAGTAGCTTCCCAATTTCTCCTGTTTTGCGCTGTTTGTTGCCGATACCAAATATTGCCAATACTTCGAACAATTTTGTCAAATGTCATCCGCTTATCTTAATGGCGGGGTGGGCAAATACTCCCTTTCTGCACGCAAACCCTTCGATCAGTTTACACGCTTTGGCTTTCTTTCAAATCACCGGAATGGCCTGTCTCGTTCAAATTTTAGAGGATCACTTGGCACTATTTGAATTTTAATGAACCTGCTGGAAATGCCTAATAAGGCGATGCTTTAATAAATAGTCAAATTAGCAAGTCCCATGTATTGGGGTTTGTTTGATTTAATACAAACTCACAAGAATATAGCATGAATTCGAAATCAGTAACGCATGCAGTACAAACAAATAGCCAGTTTACGTAAAACGTTAGTTTAGTTGAACTGCAGTTGTAGCACACACTTTATGCCCTAGATAAAGTCATAATGAAACAAAAATGATGGCTCTAAAATGTCTAGTGGCTATTTTGAAGCGTTTTTGTTCGCCGTTTACTCAACCAGACAAAACCTATAAACAGAATAATGTTACTCACTTCGACTGGAGCAGAGTGCAAAATTATAAAACAACCCTAATTTGTCCCGACTATAAGCCTTATCGGATAACATTTTTTAGTAATTTAAAAAAGATTAGGTGCAAGAAATCGTTTTATGTGGGACGTAAATTCAGCATGAATTTTCAACCTTCACATATGATCTGCACCATCAGCTCGTAACACAGCCACGTTGAAATCACAGAGCACAGATATTCTTGAATAATAGAGAATTCTAGTTAGAAATTCCTAACATAATTGAATAAATTACTACATTTGTAATGCTAATTAGCCTAGCTTTAAAGTGTTATAGGAAACGCTAAAATTAGTAACTAGCATACGTTATATTTTTTCTTGAAAAATATTGAGGTAAATGGAAAATTTATCAATCACAAAATTAGTTTCCATTCTTTGCCTTACTAAAATTAGCTAAAGTTTTATATAATTATAGTTAACAAGATAATATGGAAATGTACGATGATTTGTTATGCACTTTGTTCAATAAATAACGATAACTAAATTTGTTTTGCTAACTAGGTATAATTCCTTTAATTTCAACTTTCCATCGTCTCTAATTGTCCATATTTGTAAATAAATCCACTCAGTAACCAGGAAAGTTCAACACCAAGAAGAGGTGCTAATTTCCCAATGAAACTTGACAGACATGTTCAGCTACTAATACGTAATAATTTATTAAACTTTCAACAGTAATTACATAAGTGGTGATAATTTTTTGATAATTTTAACTAGATTCACGAATCTTTGTTGCTATTAAGAATGACGAGCTTTCTTAATAGCAACAAAGATGAGTGCTAATCTAGTTAAAATTATATAAAAAAAATTATTACCACGAATGTAATTCGGCGTGATTATTTTTTAAACAGTCCAAGTTGTAGATAGGGTTTGATGGAACTTCCAGATGAGTGTCCTGTTATGTTTAACAACTGCTGCTCACCTACTCGACTTTTAGCTAGTTGTGTTACAGCAGAAGAACGATTTGAATGGTTTGTGAAAAAATTGATGAAATCAGCTACTAGCAAATGGTCAGTGTAGTTACCTACTAGCTACTAGTCAGTGTAATTTTGATGCTATTGGTCGATTTGAAATTTTTTCTCATTACTATTGGCTGATAAGACTGTTTAAAAAATAATCAAAGAAAAAGGACGAAGAATAATTTCTTTAAATAATGTATTTGTCCGCCCCTATTATTTACCCACTCCCTGACTCGCCGTAACATGGATTCCAGTATGCCGTTTATGTCTTCTTGGGGTCCGAAGCAACTGACAATGCGAGTCGCACGGCTTCCAGTGTCTGCGGAGAGTTGGCTAGGTTCCTCAACCTCCTCCGCATCGTATTCCACACATCCACGATTGGCGACAAATCAGGAGACCTACGTGGCCACGGCAGTAGGTTAACATCAGCTTCTTGAGAGAAGTTTAAAGAATTTCTTGCAACATGTGGCGGGCATTGCCCTGTTGGAAAAGCTGGTATTCCAGCCGCCTCAAGAAGGGAAGGACATGGAGTTCTATCACTTCCTTAATGTACCGCTGAGTTATCATAGTGCCTCAGATGAACACCAAAGGGCACCTAGTCCCATGAGCAATAGAAACCCATACCATAACCCCCCAGAGTTCGGTGCACAGGTCTTTCAACAAAGAATTGAGGATAGTGTCTTTCTACATGTCGCCTTCGAATCTGCATGCGGCTATCGTGCATTCCTAAACAGAATCGAGATTCATCACCAATACCACTCTGCGCTATTCAAAGTGCCAACTCAATCTTATCCTACACCACTCTAAACTTTGTTGCCGATGTTCAGGAGTTATGGGTAACACAATACGGGCAAATACGGTAAACCGTTCGGAGTTGCACAAGATAGTTCATTATCAAACCATTCGTCATCAATTGATCTTGTCCTGGAGAATCGGTGCCATTATCCGAACACGGCGGTCTTGCACATAATTTGTTCGTCTTTAACTCTCGGTTCCTCGCTTAATAACATCGGAAAACGGTAGTTTGGTTAACACGGTTTTTCAATTTCCCTAACTAAAAACCTCCTTCACGTAAGTCAACAATTCGACTTCTCTGTAATTCACTCAGTTCACCATAATTTCCCCTTTGTCGTACTCTAGGCGTAATTGCACTGTCAAACCACGTGAAAGAGAATAAAAACAAGCGACGTTAATTAACAAACAAAGAAGCAAGAAATTGAAAGAAATACCCCGACTAACAAATTTTGAAACAACTGCTCAACAAGTGTCAAATACGGTATTGCCGCATGACGACTTGATCCCAAAATTTAATCAACTATTACCTATTACTAGTTCAACATTTCTGCAAGTTTGGTTGAAAAATTCCCAAACCTTCTTGGTGTTGCAATTTCCACGTCACTGAGTATACAATAACAACTGTAATCATATGCGTTTTGTTGGCCAGAACATATTGTAAGAATTGTCTGAACAAGCACAAATACTTTTGGATGCTACAAAATGTTTGCACAAATAAAACGTGTATTAATCAGGAATGCAGTAAAATAACGTAGATCATTATTCCTGGATCTATTATCAAGAATCACGTAAATTAACATCATAATACCAAATCTATAATTCTCGGATTGTGGGCACACGCTACACCTATGTACGATATTCTATGTATAAAACCATATTTCACAAATGCATGTATATTTATATTGTTGCGACTACATTAACATTTTCTTATTATTATTAACTTCTCAAAATTCTGATTAGAGTACAGTACGATACACTTTTTAAGTAAACATCGATCTAAACCACGCTTCACCAGCAAAAACATCTTCGAATTGAAATCAACTCCAAAAGTTGCTCATGATAAACATTTCGTAAATAATTTATTCCACCCCATAGTTGTGAAACTTTTCATATAACTTTTACTGTTTCCATTTGAACGATCTTTATCCAAATGTAACCCAAATATGATCGTTTTTCTATCACGTTCAAAGTTTCAAAGCAATAAAAAAATTCAATCATTCGTTTTCAGGGGTTCATTTGCATTTTTCATATTTTAAACGTCTACACTGAAATATAAAATAAGTGTGGTAAAAGCGAATTAATTCTTGGCACCTACAAAATATAAATCATCCATATGCGCATTCAATGTTACTTATATAAATCGTACTAGAATATGTTACTTTAGTTGCAATTACAATATCAATTGAATAGTCTTTTCAAGGCAATAACAGGAATTCGTCCCAGGCTGATTATCTCGCATTTTATTCAACAGGCTGGAGCTAAAATATCGCAATGACTATCAGTTAGTTAGCTTTAGAAAAAGTTTTGTTTAATTAACTTTCTTAGAGAACCCGTTCCGGGGTTTTATTTCCTAAATTACGCCTGTTTTTCTGCCGGTTATAATTATTAGGGTTCTTGCGACGCCAGCGTCCAAGTCGCGTGTTATTTTTAAAAGCACTCGGTGCACAACTCATAAAAGCGGTTTTTATAAAGCCGACTAACTTTCTTCCTACAGAATTAACCACTACTAATTAAGGCACTGTGAGACCCTGTACCTCTAGAAATCCCTCGACACTGTACTCGACCAAACTACAGACCAAAATAAACAGCCTTCTTAACACAACTTCTATGTATCTTCTGCAACCAACTTTGAACTTTATGTTTAAATTTGTTTATCAGTATCTCAGCGAACGTTTCCGAAATGTTCGTGTAGGTTTCCTGATGTGATCTAAATGTTCTCCTTCTAGTTAAGCGTATACTTCTTAAATATGTCTAATCCAATAGGATGTACGAAAGATATGACAATAAAATATAATTAAAATCAGTTGCTAATTCAACTATGTGATATTACACCTATTTTATTCATGTAACTTAAGATACAGTTCATGTTTAATTGCATACCCCCAATGTTATGTGTAAGCATAAATCTGATTTTACGGCGTCGGGCAAGCATCTTGAATACATTACATAATTTACAACGAATATAATGTCATATGCGTTAAAGCATTACATTTTTTAATAATTAAACAAGGAAATTTTAATTTTAAAAGTACATATTACATTTTACGAGCCAAAATACAATTTCTCTCCTCTTAAGAGGTTGTTAATGCAAAAAAAGTACTTTACCACCTACTTCGTATATTCTACCCCAGGCTGAAATTCCCTGAACTGGTGCATATAGATATTTAATGGAAATGATAGTTTTAGCTGTAAAGACGATCCCTTAAAACTATGCAAAGAATTGTTCCCTCCCATTACGGTATTTATTTTAGTTTTACATACGTACTAAGGCAGTCAATTAGTGGACGAGTTCCTGCATTTTTAATGAATATCCTTAATAAGCACCTAGCTTCAATATTTTTATGTACAACTGCATTATAAAGTATTGTTTATGACATAGTTTTGCGGCAATAAAGTACGTTACTCTATTTTACTAGTATTGTAAGATAACTTTATCTACAACTGCTTGGATAAAGACTTATTACGTCACTCATTTGACACTATTTCCGTTAGGTAATGGATGTTCACTACGCCACTAGTGGTGTAATAGCTGCATTACCTAACTGAAATAGTGACATTTGCCTACTAAAATATTTTTGAAAATGACAGATGTGACATTTCTCTTAATGCACTTTTCTCAATTTTGGGCAGTTGTAGATAAAATTTTGTACAATACATGTGTGATAATGCATCATTAATATACCTGTGTGCTTACATAACTCGTACTACGCACGCGTTTGTAACTTACACACACGTATATTAATGATGCTCTTATCCCACTTACATAGTAAATAACTACTACGTCAACTATTAACGTCAAAATAAATGTTTGTCACTATTTATCAACGTACTCTTTTTTCTGTTACAGAATAGACGTCAAATTTATAAACTCGATTTTTTCCGTTTTAGCAGCCGAACATAAAGCTTTGTATACAACTAGTACATAATCTGACTTTATTACCTTGTCTTGTTTATTGACCTCGCTCTCAAAGCGCACTCGGCCATAAAATACACTCGTCAAATCAAGTCCTATATTATGTACTTGTTTTATAAATACCTACTATTTGTATGCCGAAAAATTAATACATGACGTCTTCGAAAAAGTGGCTCGTAGTAGAGGCAAGAATAAGAAAAATGTGTATATGTAACAGTTTTACTATTAAGCACGGCAATACAGTGTTAGTATTAATAACCGTCCACGATTAAGTGCCACTAATATTTTACATTGATCTAATTAAGTCTAATCTAAGTAATTGTAATAAGTAAGAATATATAATTTGCCACTTAGGTAATTACACGAAATTTGCAAGATCAGAATATTTAAATACGAATGCCACATACACAAATGCATGTCGCTGTATCCAGCAATATAAAACTTCCACAACTCTATTACTATGCGTGGCAGGAAAAAGAATACCTACATTTTTCAAACTTTCTATGACACCATGTAAATAGAAGTATTACAAGTGGCAAAAAATATTTAATTTCATTAAATTCATTTTTATTTCAAGTAGATAACATGTTGAACAGCCCTCGTATGTGTTGTAAAGTTATTGTAGCGGTAAAAATTATAATGACTCAAAACTGATGTGCCTGAACTAATCTATAAATTGTTACCGTGTACTTATTAGCACATAATTAACGTTTAAAACCATTTTAAAAATTTAAATTTCGTCTAGCAAATTACAGAAAATCGTTTTTATACTTTTTTTTTCTCGATAACGGTTGCAGATACGAAAAAACTGCAACAGAACAAAAAGATTCTAAACAAAACAGAAAACTCAATTTGTATTTTAGAATCTAACAGCGGCGCACCGCAAAAAAGTTCAGGGGGAGAAAAGGAAGCATGACCCCTGAAAAAATATCTCCCTGTAGATTCTCACAACCATTTGATATGCTCAATGATGTAAGCCGTGCAGCGTAACCTGTATTCCAAATTTGAGCTAAATATCTCAAAAACTGCAGGAGCTATAAAGGAAAAAGTTAAAAGTTAAAAAAAATTGACCGGAAGTCGACCTCGGAAAAGAAATCCGATTTCCGGTTTCTATATATTTTTGGAATCTACTCTGCAAGCTGAGTCAAATGATATATATCTCGTCTTCCTAAAATATATCTCCATTTTCTTGCTTCTCAGTTAATAATAACAAGTTAATAATTAATAGTATCTGTTACTTAAATGTTGAGCAAATAAAATACACAACTGTCTTAAATTTAAAATATCCGTCGCCCATTAACTTTAAATTTACAAGAATATATTTCAGTAGCAATGCAATTCTGATATTAATGCGAGATAATTATATTGCCATTGCAAAACAAAGCAAGGTAAAACAAAGAAGCCAACACCTGCATCCCCCTTTACTACCATAAAATAGTTTTTAGGCTAATAAAACTGTAGCATATCCTAATGAAACACCGGACGGTAAGGCTTTATTATACCTTATTGCTAATGGACGGAACGGCATATACGCCAAAATGGAACCATTAACACTGAGCATTTGCGGATATTAAATTTGGTTAACCTGATAAATGCATCGACCTTTATCACATTAATGGCATACAATAAGGACACAGATATATATAATCCTAACCAAACTAGATTTCTCTAAACGCAAACTATTGCACCACGTTCTACTATACGAGTATATAATAGACAACCATTTTACCCACAAATGCAGTAGGTATTTAAATTGCTATAAGACTTAAACTTCGCATATCGTAACAATTTAATATAGGTATTAGCTCAATCTAATGTTTTATTAAACATACGGATTAAAAGGATAACAATATACAGGGCCCAGTGACGATGCGGGGGTGGAGGATATTCCTAAAACTATGAGAGTAATATAAAAATCAATTGTATAAAAGTTGTAGGTATGACGGTAGTGCATATTAGTAAAGTATTTATGATTATACACAGTGGTTTCGGAGATCTTAACAATTTTATGCAAAACATTGCTGAATTTTAAACGGCTGCTGTAAGTAATAAACCCATCGAATTAAAAAAAACGTTACAATTTGGCAAAAATTTGTCAGTAGGCGTAACTAATATGTATTTATTTTGAAATCAATATCTTTATCCCGGGGAAATATTTTTAATAAAATGTACCACCCTACAGAACTCAAAGGAAAAGGTTTAGAGAAAAATTATATTTAATTTTTCCTATTATTTTGCGAAAATGTACAAGCGTTCTAGTTTACGGTACTTAATTATGGAATATCCTGTATAAATAAAATATTACTTCAGATATTTTCTTACACAGTAACAATAAACATCTAGATTGGCAAAACCGAAACTGATTTATCGTAGTCATTTTGAGACTGCTTTCGTTTGAATTTAATTTGATACAATTTAATCACAACACTATAAAAATACCTATGCGTCACTGTAAAAAATTGAAATTTTTAGTTTTAACTTTTTTCGCTTTTAACATATTTGTTATCCCATGAGCGAAAGAGCGTTGTAGATGCAAGGTAACTGTCCGACTTTATCCATTTACCTTTTGAGAGATCTTGGGATCAATTCCCTTGCCCACCTGCTCTAATTCAAGTTTTTACGTTTACCTCAGTCGACTGAATTCTCTGAGGCAAATGCCATGGCAGTACCCCCTCTTACTAAGTCTTCGTTCTCCATCTCTCATTTCTGTACTCAAACCCGAATATTCTTGTTATTGGCTAAAGCAACCTTCGTCAGTTATGGGCATACACTTTACCTTCGACCTATAAGTGCACACAGCAACGGGTCACATGAATATGACAAATGATAAACCACCATACTAAGTTAATTCGTAAAAAGTGTTTTTAGGATACTGCATTGGTAACTAGCGTTTACATAGTTACAAACGAGCCCGGTAGATAAAATGTAACGGCCTAGACCAGTAGTAATAGAACTACTACTGGTCTAGGCCGGTAAATTTTATCTACCGGACTCGTTTGTAACTGTAACTGTGTAAACGCTAGTTACCAATGCAGTATCCTAAAAAATCTTAACGATACACGACCGGTAGCATTTTTATGGCCTTGCCAAACATACAGGTCTCGCCCTACGGGCTCGACCTGTAAAGTATTGGCGCGGCCATAAAAATGTTACTACCGGTCTAATAACGTAAATAGCTATTAACACAAATGGCACTGAATGCTGGTGCATCATCTTTTGTTTAATACTGGTTTATTGCCAACTAGTCAACATTTGTTTTTGATGAACTAGGATTTCCAGACGACTTATCATCTTGGCAGTCCAAATCAGTAGCTTCGTTAGAACTGCGTTACATGAAAAAGTCGGGCACGTGAAGTAAACTAGTTCATTGTTGTTTAACAAAAACTTAGTTACTGAATCTCTGTGTTTAATATAATTTTTCGTATAAGAAATAAGATTTATTTATATCTAACTATGAATTTGAGCTAAAGTATTCAAGCTGTGAATATAAATGTAATCAGACCCAACAAGATTTTTAGTGAAAGAATTCACGCAAAATTAGTAAAATTAATAAATATAGTTGTTTGTACAGCAAGTGATTATGTTCCTCATCGAATGTACAGTGTTTTATCTATATCTCTATCTATGTTAGTGAAAAAAATACACTAACCTTCATATATTTTACACATATTTTTTTTCTATCACCTTTGAAAACAGTATGTTGTAATACCACTGCGGAAAGGACTTTACTCCAAATGAGTGTAAAAGTTGGAGCGCGAGTGATAGCGATTGCTCCAATTATGCAATGGCCATTTCTGCACGCTTGTTATTGTTACATACTATTTTTCTTATGACGATTTCACATTCTGCAAGTAAGATAGTTTTTCAGTTTGAAATTTGTCAAAAAAATTGACACTTGTTTATTTGAAATCGACATTAAAGTACCTCGAAATCGTCATTAAAATACAAGAAATCGGCAGTAAAGTAGTCCATTGATTTACGACTTCTTTGTAGGTGGCGAGCTACAGATAAACGTCAACCGACGTTAACATAACCTAGAAATGTTGGTTAAAATGTTGTAATTTCACGATTTCTCGATTTCAAATAAAACATAATGTACTCCTCGGCACTGAAGTTCCTTTTTATCCCCCATTTGATTTATTTGCCTTGGCCCTACGGGCCTCGGCAACCAAATCCACATTCGTGATAAAAAGCTAAATTTCAGTGCCTTGGTATACAAACTACTATTTTCTACGACGCCTTCTAAAAGTAGTTTTTTACCAATCAAACTTATTTTAAACTGGAACTGGGGTTATACAGTTATTCTGGTTACTTCTTTCATTAAAGGTGAAGTGTTTTCTAAATAATTACAGCGCCATGTAATGAATAAAGTAAAATGTGCTATTATAATTACCTTTAATAACTAACTTGGAGAACTGCCGGATGCAGAAACAGTGCCGGCTACACTTATCCACGGCCATCTTTTTACTATGACAAATTATAACTGTCAAAAATGTAAACCTTTGTTAAATCGATATTTATGGATGAATAACAGTAAATTTAAGGTTGTGCAGAAAATATTGTATGCAAACTGGTGCTAAAAGTGTTACTGCATTCGACATGTTATGAAACTCAGCCTTGGGCTTCGTTTCATAATTTTCATGTCTAGTCCACTGAACATTCACTTTTAGCACTTGTATCATAAATAGCTATTTTTTTATATAACATTAAATTTATGTGAAATTTATAACCATAACAACAAGTACTCTGACATTCACTTGCCAAAGCATTAATATAAAACCAAAAACAAACAGATAATCAACTATATTATTTTAGCTGTAATGTTTAGTTTCTTGTTGTTTGTTGAACTTGGAAAAACCTTTTGTCACCGGCTGAGAAAAATGCTTTTCTACGCTCACTATAGCAAGTCGCATATTTCACATAGGTTACAATTTTTTGTCGAGCTGAGCTTTGCCTGTCTTTCATTTAGCACTATGGGAATGTATTGTTTATTTCAGCGAATACAGACATTATTTAATTATTTATTTAATTAATTATACGTTTTTCTCTCGCTGTTGAAAAATTATCTGTCTTCGGATTTACGTGTTGTATTTGTTTGTATTAAAAGCTCTGTTTCTATTAGTTTTTCTACATTCATTTCCAATATGTCACTAATGCTTGCAATGGATAACGATGACAGCTCAGAAATTGAAAAACTCCACCAAAAATTTACTAAAAAGGTGGGGCCGTAGACAAAGTATAATGTGCAACACCTTTAAAAAAAGCTGTTATCGGGCTCGTGAGAATTTGGCAAGTTTCCGCAATTTAAATTTCTTTATTCTACCTCTCTCTTATGTTTCCTCGCTGAATTAGGAGGATGCCTACTTTCTTCTTTATAATAATATTTATGTTTATTTTTACGAATGTCTGCATCACACGTCTAAACCTTGCTTAATAATTTTATTCTTAGAAAACGTAATACTTACGCTTTTTATTAAATATTATCGATATTCGTGTCAAATTATGAATACAACGTTAGTGTTCCAACAATAATTAGTGTACGAGATAAGTCTCAAGTATTTTAGAACAACTTACAATATACCTAGAGCAAAATCCACACTATAAGTTTAGCCGAGTATAAAAGACTTTACAACGGCAATAAGCTGAAGAAGCAATATTAATATGTGCCTGTTTATGATAACATTGTTCCAATTTATCTGGAATATTAATATGCATCGCCGAGTCGATACAAATACAATATATGGATTGAATCCAATTAACCTGTTTTATATAGCTCGTATTTACACTCATGAATAATGAGCACCCTTTACAGCGCATTCTACAAAAAATATTAAATGGACCTAGCTCCAGAATTTACTAAGTTGCTAAAGTAGTTACACTCCAACTTCTGCGAAGCTTTCTGTACATTAGCAGCCTCGAGTTGTTTCATTTTAATTTTAGATCTCCCAAGACCGGGAGTCCTCTTATAATCCTACTACTTCTGAAAATTTCCGTAACAAAAACTCATATTTATTCCCTTCAGACTAGCTTGAAAAAGTGCGGAAATCTTAATAAATCGAATACTACCGATAACGTCAAAACTTGAAGATATATATACACAGCAAAACAAGCATTATCTGGAACTAGTAAAGCGTAGGCACAACACAGGGAATTGGATTTCAAAAAGAAACGTCCATTGTTGAAGGGCTGGCGACTATAAATCAGATCGAAACTAGATCGCAATAGACATTTTTCAATGAACGTATTTTACGCTAAGTGAAAGAGGCGATGCTGCAAACATCGGTTTATATTCCTCATGAATACGTAGCAACTTATTCCTGCTAAATGTAGGCACGGCGAAGAGAACATCAGGGGTGGCTGATGTGACAAGGCCGCGTGCGATGGAACAGCAATGGAATGCGAGATGAGGGTGGGTAATAGATTTTGATTAACGGGAACAAAGTCCTATCTTTTTACAAATATACTCCTGTTCCCCCTTCGGGAGTTTTAAATTTCTGGAAGCATTCGAAATTGATTCGAATGTATTAAATGACTTTCCAGTGCTATAAGAAGGGGATAAAAATGTCCTTTTTTAAAGAGATGCGCGAAGCATTTAACTAATAGAAATCCAAACGAACTAACTTGGGAAATTCGTTCGATTCTGAAGGAAAGGGCATTTACCTCTTACAGAAGTTCAGTTCTTAATTTTAGGGAACAGCAGCTGCTAAAATGAGGCTGAAGATCAAAACTGAACCGATTAAGAAATAATATCAACTAACGTTTTATGTTTATTGTTTAATGAAACATCGCCAATAAAGGGGAAATGCCAAAGTAGAAACTCAATAAATACATGAGTATAACGTAAAACCGCTCGGCACCGTTCAAAAGCTATCACTATCACCTAACAGCATGAAATCACTAAATAAACTACAACATGTTTTAGATTAAATCTTGACAATTACTGATAAAGGTTTCTCGTTAGGGGCATGAATCTAGCTTCCCCTAGTATCAAGTTTAGTGGTAAAATACACGCCTCCAAAGGGCAACCTCAATTTAAAGTTAATTGACGGTAAAACTTCATTTTGTACCCAGCTACTTCATGACTGGTTGAATTTAAATTTCTTAGAATTAGTAACGCCAACCAAGATAATACAAATATACCACCTATTAGCCCTTCCTAACCCTACGATTAATTTGGAATATAACGGAAGCTCAAACTACTTTGTATGCATTTCTGTAGAGTCGATGTATTCTCCTCCAACTTCTATAGCGTTTGTTGGGTCAGTACAAAATGCTTTGGGAAACAGAGCTACAAAATTGTCTCGAAACCGTTTTCTACTGTAACCTGACGTGGAGAAATTACATTGAGTACGACGCATGCCGTGGGTCAGAATTAATCTTTCAGAATTAATAGGGCATTGTTCCAAGTTAGTGGAGTTTAGAGGTTTCAAGATCGCAGGTATATAGAGTGTGGAGCTATGAGAGAATGGGAAAGGAGATACTGCCAGAGAATCATTTATTCAGTAGACTCAAAGGAGTCTTTCAAGATGTTGCTAAAGTCACTGCTAAAAATTGCAAGATGTTTGTGCATAACAAATTTATATTTTATGTTTACACTGTTGAGAGTTACTGCAAAAAATAGCATTTTTAACTACAGTTGGTTAGTAGTTCAGAAACTACAAGAGCGCGCGGTTAGAATCTGCCATTACCAGAAATTAAAAAATATTTAATTTAATTCAATTTCACTAATTAAGAAATACAACTAAAAACATGCCATATAATCAAAATGTATTGCCCTGTGATATATACCGGAGATATATAGAAGCAATTTTGAAATGTATATACAGTGCGTAAATTAAGTATGGAAACGGTGGTATTATTTGAATACGGCCATAGATAGAACTCTGAAATTTGGTATAGAAGTAAAACATACGGTTTTCTACTAATATTCGTGGTTCCAATTTTTTTATCGATCGTTAGTACGACTGCAGCACGGCCAACTTGATTATTTTTTTAAAATAAAATGGGGGTCGAAAGTACCACCATTTGAAAGCTGTTTTTGTGTAGAATCCAACGATGTAGCACTTGATATGGCAGTTTTGAAAAATAACTTCACTATACCAAATTAAAGGTTGTAGATAAAAATTTATTAAATAATTGAAACCGATAGTAAGCGCTAAAAACAAAACAATGCCAATGTTGTTTAACAAATATTGAACGTCAAAAATTATAAGTGTTGTTTGAATTTGCGTAGTTAGTAAGAAAGTACCATGGAAAATCTTACAGAAAAGGAGAGAATAAAGATTTTCATGATGATAGGGTATGGTGATAGAAGACGTAGTAGTAGTTATGCGGAAGTATGTAATTTATTTAATGCAACATACCCTAATGGTTAAATGGGTATTCTCCATAAATGTACTGTTTAAAGTTGAAAAACAAAACAAAGCATTCACCGCCAACTAAAGTTTTAGCATATCTAGCAAGCCGTTGAAAGTAATATTCTCAAAGTTTAATTTGGTATAGTGCAGTTATTTTTCAAAACTGCCATATCAAGTGCTACATCGTTGGATTCTACACAAAAACGGCTTTCAAATGATGATACTTTCGACCCCCATTTCAATTTAAAAAAATAACCAAGTTGGCCGTGCTGCAGTCGTAATGATCGATAAAAAAATTGAAACCGCGAATATTAGTAGAAAACCGTATGTTTTACTTCTATACCAAATTTCAGAGTTCTATCTATGGCCGTATTCAGATAATACCACCGTTTCCATACTTAATTTACGCACTGTATACACTGCTTTGGTTAGATCAAATATATAAATACTGTGATGAACAATGATAAACACTGATCACATAAAATGACATAAAGCCACATAACTAGAACACATGATTACTTTTTAAATTGTTCTTAAAAGGTTCTACAACGAAACAACTATAAACTAGCTGCCATTATCAGGAAAAAGTTTGCTCGCGCAAGTAAACTTCCAAGCCCAGTAGGTTGAAACGACCCCGATTAGCCGCACTAATTTAGCAAATATTTCTAAACATTGTAGTCAAACAGTGGAAATTCCCTTAACAATTGCACAGATTGTATATATTTATGTATTTTCATATACCTAATTCATTTGTTAAAACTTGTAATTAAATAAAGTTGCTGATACATAACTAAAATTAATTCAATTTGGTTGAAGTAATAGGATGGCAAATTATTTCTACGCAATTTCTCTCTTAACAACAACTTTTGTCGTTAAAAATAAATGTAAAATCGCAAACCTTTCATCATTATCGTTGAAAAGGTTTTACAAAATTGCCTTTTTAATTCAGCACGCTTTGCTAAGGAAATTCGAAGAATTACTCTAAAAACGCAGATAAAAAATAAAAGGTTTATCGCGTCTGAGATTTAAAGGATTTTACATTTTTGTAGGCTTTCGAATGGTAAATAAGAGGTATTTTCAGCTGAATCATATCCTTTGTAGTTGTGAATTGGCAGAGAATCCCGTTTTGATCTTACTTGAGTATGTTTCCGTAAAAGAATTGGAATATACGACAAAGTTGACAACCGTTTATATAGTTTCAGAGATCTTATAAATATAGCGGTAATTGACTAACACCCTTGCAATTAGTTTGTTATACAGCGTAAAACAAAAATGGTTGGCTGTCTATACATAGTCGTACAGTGCTGACTAAAGCAAAAGAAAAGTTCCAATACATAATTATTATGTTGTCTAAAACTAGTCCTGTCGGAGTTATAGCCTCCGTAAGTTTAATCAGGTTGCATATAAATATTCTTCTTCTTTAGCCCATTTCAAGCCATTTCAGGGTGTAAGCCTCCCCAATTTTTTGCCAGTTGTTACGGTCCTGAGATCTTCTGTTCCACATTAGGTCTACGTGCTTCTTGTTCTTTTGCTGTGCCAAGATCGCCATCTCTGTATATAATTGGATATAAATATATTAAATCAAATTAAACACTGGCTAAGTAAATGACTTAAAGGAGATAGTGATCTCCATGAGCAACAAGCTCGACTGGCAATAAACTGCCTTATAGTACAGTAAAACTGTCGGAAAAAACCCCGTCACCTTAACAAAATTGGCCGCGGCTATTCCTCTCGCCCAGTGGTTTGGGGTCATTAGGCAAGTGTAAAACCAAAAAGGCGTCACCCCACCCCCTGCCAAACAGCCGCCATCTTGCAAACAATAAAATTTGTTTTTTCTCGCGATCCATTGGTCGCACAGAAAAAGTTATTGATCAAAAAAGGTTGAAAATAAAATTCTACACATTTTTTCATATTGCCGCGATACCGAGAAGTTGGTACTGCGAACGGTAGAGGGCGACAAAATTACCAAAAATCGGTTTCCGCCATTCTAGCTCTGTAGGGGTGGTTTTTTCAGAAAATTGCAAATCTGAAAGTTGTAGTGCTTGAAAAAATGTGCACGAATCTCTTTTAATAATGTGATTGATTTAAACAGTGTCCGATTGACAGCCCTTCAAAGTCCGCGCCGCGTGGGAAGGGCATATTCCGGCGCAGCAAAGTAACTATTTCTCTTTTGCGAAAAAAAAATCGTCACGTCACTCAAGTAGTTCTAATGTGAATAGGTTTTCAGAATCTACAGAAATTCTACACCTTTTTGGTCATTGCCGGGATACCGAGAAATTGGTATAGGTAAAAAAATGAAAATTATGGGAAAGGAATATACGAGCCCACAATCATATCATTTGGCCCAGATCAGTAAAGCTCTTAAATTTGCTGGTGTAATATTTGGAGTTTGTCCCAAATTTGTCTTTTCTGTTATGGATTCGGTTGTTTTATAGTTTCGCAATATTTCATACACTATAATACGATAATTGCAATTGTTTGTAAATTTTGCCACATGAATGACCAAAAATCAACAAATCGACAATAGCTTTACCACGTACCATTTTTGCAATAGGAATACAGACACCCGACTGTCTATATGTTATGAAACAACAAACAGCTTGTTTTATTTCAACCAAAACATGTTAAGGTTAACGAAATTATATTTTGATCATATGGGTCAAATGAAATGAATCGGTAATTTATTTTAAAGTTAGTGTTTGCCGACTATTTTTTGTAAATTGTTATTGCTAAAGCTGTTATAATATTGCTAACACTCCTACAATTATGATGTAAGAATATTGACCAAAAAGATTACAAAATAAAGATACCTGAAAAATCTTATCTGGGCCAAATGATGTGATTCTAGGCTCTTATATTGAAAGTAATTTATTTTTACATAAACCCTAAGATACTCAGACACGTTTTCTTTTTTTTGAGCTGTTCCTTCGTCTTGGTTTGGAGCTTCGGACACAACTGAGTCATTATCGACCATGATAGAAGTGTTGTTTAAACATTTATTGAAAAAAGAACCCACAACTTGTGAAGAAAATTCCTCGTCGGTGTCATAATTTTCATCCTCGCTGTCTGCGATATGGATCTTTTAGATGCTTTTCGTTCTCAGAATCTTCTCTTATCACACTGTCCTTGGTAACAGAAATTCTACCTCGCACAGTCACGGCTTTTTGGTCCTCGCCGACTTCTTCTTTGCAAACAAAACAGTAATCGGGCATTTTATATGACCAGAACATTTAGAACATTTGAAATTATTGATTACTTTTGACGTTTCTCATTTAAAAATCATTATGGCAACTACATCCACAGCCCACCAAATGGAAGTTACTTTTAGTTCCTAGGAAGTATAAATACTTTTTTGCAAAGTAATCACGAAAATCGTGTTTTTGAAACTAAAAATCGTGAAGAAAGTATATTTTGTTAAACAAAAATTGTTATTTTACACTTTTTTAACTATTTTATTGAGATTGTGAATTGTCAATTTGAAAGTGGTAAATTCCGAAATCCTTTTCGACTAAATTTCGAGTTACATGACATCACTATGCAAAAAAAACTACGTGTACAACACGTTTTAGAAGTATGATATTTCAAAATTATTTGTACAAATAACTATTTAATACTAGGAACTAAAAGTGTTGCATAGCAACATCCACTTTTTGTGTCAGTAAGAGTAACGTCAACTTCGATGACAATTTTGGTATTAAAAGTTGCGGAAAAACAATTTTTGGTAACTTTGGGGCCCTCTACCGTTCGCAATACTAACTATACTAACAAAAAATGTGTATAATTTTATTTGCAACCTTTTTTGTTCAATAACTTTTTCTGTGCGACCAATGGATCGCGAGAAATAACAAATTTTATTGTTTTCAAGATGGCGGCTGTTTGGCAGCGGGTGGGGTGACGCCTTTTTGGTTTTACACTTGTCTAATGACCCTAAACCACTGAGCAAGAGGAATAGCCGCGGTCAATTTTTTTAATGTAAAACGACAATTTTACTGTACTATTATACGCTCAAAAATTGCAATGCTCCTGCAACACTCGTCCACTCCCTGCCACAGCACTGAGAGATCGCGAATTGGCGTAGAGTATACCCTAGATTTTAAATGTTCCCAGCAAGAGCGTAGCCCAGTTTCCAATTAGAGGAGGGCAAAAATGTAGATTCACAGTTACTATTGTTATTATTTTGTTTTTTACTAATTGTAAAAAATTACAAGTTAAATTAACATCAGTTTTCGGGAATTTACTGCATATCGTTTTAAGACTTCATTTTCTAGTGCCTTCCCTTTTCCTAGCATCATTCTGTCCAGTATACACTGAGCATAGATAGTATATTGAAACAGTCTTCTGACATTGATGACCGCAATGAGTTCTTCACTCTACACAATGCTCTAAAAGATCTTTCATTGGTGCTTATTATTCATGGTTGAGCCAAGGAAATGTGCGAAGCATGTTTCAAACAGTAAAGAAAGTTTCAGTTTTTTCACCACATCTGGTAGTTCCAATCGTTTCAGTTTTTTACTCCCATTTATGGTGCCACAGTCCTGCTTAATTATTAAAATTACTAAATTATAGTAATCTATAAAAAACTTTGTGTATTTTTGTAAGTTTTCAAGTGCCATGGTATGCAGAACTTTATTTTTCCTAAATAGAACTCATTCACATTCAAATCTAGTTGTGTTTTTCAATTTTTGTAGAATAATCATTACAAGTCAACTGTCTCTTGCTTTTAAAAATTTTATAGGGATGGCAAGTAACCCACCCTATCCCCCCCCCCCCCCCCGGTATGCCTATGTTACCAAGACATAGAATTATAGTGGATATAAGCCATGTGGGCTTGCGGGTCAATATATTTGTGACCAATTGTTTATTTATTTATTTATTTATTTATTTATTTATATCGCACTCAGCCAACAGCCGTTAGGCCAATTATAGGCGTCGCTATGCATTTATGGGGACTTCCAACCCCACTAACGACTGCCATGATGTTGTTATGACTGCCGGGACCAACTATTTCCGTGACAGCCGTATCACGAGGCGCCGAGAGATGCAGCCGTGGAACTCCCATCCAAGTTCTGACCAGAAAGAGCGTTGGTTAACTCTGCTGATCGAACGTGGACGCTTGTTCAAGCTACACCACCCGGGACCTTAAACTTAAAATGGCCATAACAAATTTTTGCCTCCACATATGTTTATGCAGGGTGTTCTAAAACGTACCGGCAGTATTTTCCTATTCTACAAAGTATATGCTCCATTCGAAACGGACAGTTTAGTATGAATTAATATCGAAATACAAACATAGTTACTTGACACTAAAATTCCCTACATCGTGGCCAAAATCGACAGAAGCTTAAAAATCCTTTTGGTTCTCGAAAAAAGTTGCCACAATGCGAGCTACGGCTGCTCAAGTACGGAGGAGCGTGACCTGTAATCGTCTGCATCAACTGTTCGGATACGCGTTAGCCTGGACCGCTTCATGAACCGCTTCATGAAACACCGCTTCATGAAAAACCGCTTCTTTGAAAAAGTTTTGAAATATTGAACCGAAAGGAAAGGAAAAATATGAAACTATTTCTTTTATTAGATGGAAATAACTTTGGAAGTAGTTGGATCTATTTTTTATACATTGATATTTTAAGAAAAGAATTGGTAATGCATTTTTAGTTACATATTAGCATATTTTCAGATTATGCATTTAAATAACGGTTTATTTTAAAGTATATTAATTGCAATTTGTATAATTTTAACAACTACAGAAAAAACAAATATTTTATACAAATAATGCTTTCCTAAGCAGTATTATCTACTGGTTTCACACTGATTTTTCTTACTTGCAGGAAGCGTGTTACAGCAAGCTCAAGTTCAGACGTTATTTTCGATATAACCTTGCTTGCAGAACCTAAAGAAGAACAGACCCAAGCCCTAAAAGAGAATATAAGTGAATAGAATTTTACACGACAGTTAACACATGACGATAAATAACAAGCAAACAAAAGTAATAAATGCAGTAAAACAGATGAGATAAGAAAGGATGAGGAAGTTAATTTAAGGAATATCCCTACTACTAACTCAAAATGATCGAATATGTGGAAAAATACGCGGCAAAATACAATAAGCCAAACGAGCGTTATTGAATAAAAACATTTGCTGACAACGAAGAACACAAACATTTACATGAATGATTGCAAAACGTAAACAAGCAAAAAAATCAGGATAAAGATGATCGAATTCCTCCCCCTATGATGTTTTAGAAAGATGTTAAAGATTGGATCAAAAGAAAATCTATTGAATAAATGTAAAGGCAAGTAAATGAAGAAAAAAAATAGAAGCAAATAACACAAAGAGAAGGGTCATCTACTAGTACGACGAGAAATCATATAGAAATTAATAGTAGAAGGCAAAATGTACAGCAATAACGAAAGATACAAAACTGGTTCAAATAGCGAACCACTTCAAATCAGTCTATGGGCTAAATTCGAAGATACCAAAAAAGGGGTGAAAGCATAATTTGGAAAACAGGCTTTAAACTTGACAAGTAAATGTACGAGAAGGACTAGTTCGTAACAAGCAAAATATAATAGTGGAACACAGTGGCGGGTCACTAAGGAGCGAAGTAGGCATGACCATACCATAACAAACCAGTCATTCAAGAATGTGTTTATGCTGAAAGAATAGTTATTTACAATACTAGCACTAAAATGAATATTTTTTTACTAGACGTACATTTGTCCAACGAGGTTAGCGAGTTGGACAATTATAACGTGTGAAAAAAAACCATTCATTTTACTACGTGTATTATCAAGGCGGTGTTATTGTTCCAGGTCATGACACCGGCTCTGTTGCCAAATTTTCTGCTAAGCGGTTCCAAAACACCCTAAATTTTGTTTGTTTGAAATATATTTGACATTAAAAACTATTTTGACAAGTCAGTTCATATAAGTTACAAAAATTCCTTTGGAGTATTGCGTACCATGCTGCAAGTCAACTTACGCTTCAGCAATTGCTCCATACGTTTGCGTGATCAAGTTTCCACCTAATGAAAGAAGTTTTGCATTTAGAGAACTGGCGGATTGGAAAGGCTAGTGTTGTGTGTGAAAATCACTTTAAAAGAGCGGATATACAGTGTAATAAGATGAAGAGCCTTGTTCCGACTGCAATACCGCTAGCTTTAAGGCAAGTTATTTTGAAGGAATTACTGTTTTAGATAAAGTCAAACTTGGTAGCAATGGAGAATTAGATACCTACCCATTAGGAATTCTTTTTAAATCGAATATGACGGTGACGTGTCGCACTACGATGCAAATAGCAGTGGTTTTGTAGATTTTTTTTCAACTGGCATATATCACAATGACAGAAACAGTGCACTGACAGATTATTCATTTAGTGCCCAACTAGTATTTTTTGCTAAAGGTTGGCGCATCCGTGTTGCCAAATTGTGGTAGGCTATTCCAAAAATCACTTTATAGGCTCAGTGTCATGGCCTGGAGCAATATAGACCGCCTTGGTATTATACACTATTTTTTGCAATTTTCAATTAAAATCACAAAAATGAAACTCATATTTTTAAATAAATTTCTTGGCATTTGTACAGTGATCGTTGTCATTGTCAATCTAGTAACTACGGGAAAAAACACTTAAAATTTTATTAATTCCGCTGTAACACGTGAAGCACATTCAGCTGCAAAAATGAGTAAGGTCACTAGATCAACACACTAAATGTATGCATGCAAATAATATATACATTTAAAAAAATATTTTTTAACAGATTAGTCCTTAAAAACTCTTTGAACCTGCTCCCTTCTATCGTTCATGTTGTCAGCTTTCACTTTAATATAAATTTGAGATTGAATTTCCAATTTTATGAGAAAAATTCGTTATGTGCTTGCTATTAATTGTTATAATAAAGGTATATACAGGGTGTTTCAAAATTGCACAGGACAAATATAAGGACATTATTCTACAGCACCAAATAAGAAAACAATCCTAATAAACATATATCCTAAAATCATTCATTTGAAAGGTATCTTTGATTACAATATTAAAAATATAGTACCTATGATCAAAAATTAATATCATCTAGTATGGCTGTGGAAGTGCAAACCAACGCCTTTAAAATTGACTTACATACTTATATTTAATTTAAACTGTCAAATTTTATTATTAAATCGTTTGTCATCCATCTTATTACAATATTATATTGACATAAACAAATTTGCACGTAAGAGTAATGTAATTGTCCAACAAATAAGTCTGCGCCGGTCGAATAGATACTTCATCTTGAATCTAACCTAAAAATAAAATATATTGGAGCCAGTTTTAAAGGCAGCAATTTGTTCTTTCATAGCCATACTAGATGAGATTAATTTTTGATCATACTTTAGTAATTCCTATTAAAACGTTTATGATTTAATAGGTTGGTGTTTTCTTCCAACACATACACATACAATATGTGGGCGTTGTTCTATAGTAAAAAGTAAAAAAATAATAATGAGTTCCAAATTAGTTTGAGATTTATCTCTGTCTTTATTTAAACGAGTTTAGTAACATTTATAGTAACTGTTCGAAGTGCTCTTCTTCTGCGGTGTCTTTCATAATAATTCTGACAGTTGCAAGTAAATCAAGCAGATAATGAAAACAAACACCAGCCTACTACATCTAAACGTTTTAAAACCGAATTGCTATCTTTAATTATTAGATCAAAGATATCTTCGGATTAACAATGAATAAATTTGGTAACAGCTGTTTGGATTAATAATAAACAAGTTAGGAGACAATCAGCTAAAAGTATATTTGAAAAGCAGCTTGATTAGTTATAAGATAAATAAAGTCAAGCATTAGTCAAGTATACAAAAGTACATTTTAATATGTTACGTTTCGCTGCTTTAAAGCAGCTTCTTCAGATAATTTTTTAAAACATCATAAAAGGACATTTCTTTGATGATTTGAAATTTTACATGTAAAAACTTAGAATTAAGAAAGCATGTTAATGTAGGGGTGAAAAACTTTCTTTCCTCGTTGTAGGTTAAACCATTAAAACTTTTGTTTATTAATTATTGAATTTGTCGTATAACAAAAGGGTTAGGAAAGTATTACGTATTAAATAAAGAAAAAAGTTCAAATAAGAACGGTATTGACATAATCAACTTTTTGAAAACTGTGGATAAATAATTAAAATTAATTTAATATTATCACATGTCTGCTACACGAATTGACTATAAAGAGGAGAGTACTTCATGTCATTAAAACTTAGCAAGTTATTAAGGTATAAATTGTTAAATTCTGGATATGAGATTATGAAATAACTCCATTAGTAATTAGGAGTATAAATTAGGAAAAATGTACATTGTATCGTAATAGGAGCTCAATTGGGTCAAGGTTGTTGTGTTTAAACTTGAAACGCTGGAAGGAAAAGGCATTTTTTTATATTCTATTATTGATAACATATCAATTTAAAAGATTACCTGTGGTAAGGTTTTAATAGCTTGAAATTCGAACAATCTTGGTGATTTATTTTTGTTTACATCGTTTAGCCAGTGTTGTATGTAATGTGTTGAAAATCTTGATTTGTGGAGGGATAGGTGCAATAGTAATCGATTTAAACCGCCTCTCGAGTATTCAAGATGCAACATCCTGTGTACCCAAAGCGATTGGGACCCGCCACATTCATTAATTTGTGAAGCCGTTATAAGATCTGGAGAAATGAATTTAATTATCCACAATATACGTAACACAAGTTATTTCAAGATAGTTAAAGAAACAATGTTATGTTGAAATTTAAAATATTTTTGTAGTTTTAATTGAAAAGTTAGGTTATTGAACGATTTTAAACAAAACTAAAAGGGTTATTTTTTTACCTTAGCTTGTTATTATGCAACTTATAGTAAAGGTACTAAGAGTAGGGCAGTTAATTACCTTTAAACATGGAGTGAGTTGAATCAATACCCATCTTATTTGAACTTTTTTCTTTATTTAATACATACTTTCCTAACCCTTTTGTTATACGACAAATTCAATAATTAATAAACAAAAGTTTTAATGGTTTAACCTACAACGAGGAAAGAAAGTTTTTTCACCCCTACATTAACATGCTTTCTTAATTCCACGTTTTTACATGTAAAATTTCAAATCATCAAAGAAATGTCCTTTTATGATGTTTTAAAAAATTGTCTGAAGAAGCTGCTTTAAAGCAGCGAAACGTAACATATTAAAATATACTTTTGTATACTTAACTAATGCTTGACTTTATTTATCTTATAACTAATCAAGCTGCTTTTCAAATATACTTGTAGCTGATTGTCTCCTAACTTGGTTATTATATCTTCGGATGAATATTTTTAGGACATATGTTTATTAGGGCTTTTTTCTTATTTTTTTGCTGCTGAATAATGCCCTTATATTTGTTCTGTTCAATTTTGAAACACCCTGTAAATTGTTGTTGTTATCAACCTGGTTGTTAATATGTTAACATCCCCACTGCAGCGGGCTCGGCCTCTGATTTTTAAGGACGTTTAGGAATTAAAACCCCACGGTTGTCAAAGCTGGATTGGGGAATGCAGTGAAGGCCGTTGGAGTTAACGGGGTTTGAACCCCGATTTTCTGGTCGAGAATCAGAGCCTCTGATACACCTCCACTGTATATACAATTATTACTATAAGAAGAAAACTTAATAATAATGCAAACTGTAATGAACATTAACTGCAGGCAGCGCGGTAGCGCCACTTAACAGACAACTGCTTGTTAGTAGCGCCTTCGAATACCCATATCAGTACTTGATATGTCAACTTTCTAGTACCGATTGTTTCTCAATCCACCCCAAAGACTATTTTGAGTCCGATAATGAATATGTTTGATAGTCCAATCTACCAGCATTTAAAATGTAATACCAAATTAGACGTTGGTTGTATAAAATCATTATTAATAATCAATTTTGAGCTTCTGGTCACAAATTACATTACGTGAATTAATGGGATCGCCCGCATAGCTAATTAGGAGTTTATAAGTTTTTTGTATGAATGCATGTGTATATTTCCTTTTTTGCATAGTGATCGTGAAAGTCGTCTTTTTTAACAAAAAACCGTATTGAAAGTTCCACTTTTTTTAACGCAAAAATCGTGAATCGTGAAAAAAAGGTACACCTTTTTTAACTATTTTATTGAAATGTCAGTTTGACAGTTGTCAATTCCGAAGTCCTTTTCGACTAAATTTCGACCAAGAGATCACTATGCAAAAAAAAACTACGTGTACAACACGTTTTGAAAGTCCTTTTTATTCATTCAAATTCATGAAAAAAAGTATTACTTCTAAAACTAGTTGTACAAATTACGATTTCTTCATCATAGATATAAAAGCAAAACAATATGCAAAACAACAACGAACGTACAAAAAATGGTAAGCAGCTGGAGCTGTCACGAAGAATGTTGGTTCGAGTCCTGGCAAGGACCACCTTTAATTCGTTGCTTGCTCTCGTAGGCACTGGAGAACCAACCTAATTTAATTACTTTTAGCGGTTCGGAGTCCACATAAAATTAAAGATACGCCATGTTTGCGCGGCACCCGAAACCGAGGCAATAATACGCCTTTTCGGATCTATGCTACTTCGAGAAAGGTGTTAAACTTACTACGACCACCTACTGCCTGCTATAGGTCTAATTTGCAACCTTGATCATCCATGTGCTAACTAAAATTCTCTTTTATGTCTGATAAGAGAGTTAGAACAAACAAATATTCGTCCCGTTACAGCTTTACGATTTAGAAAGATATTTGCGTTATTAATAATTTTTGCAAAATGTCAGAATTTAAATTATGAATAAGATAGGGACAATTATTATTAATGAACAGTTGCAGCTTCGATTAGCATGCGTTATTAGCAATTGTTTATTAAAAAGTATTAATAACAAATCCACTTGAGTTCAACACACGAACTTTCCCAAAATCTGTGCTGTTATGTTTCTTGTAATAATTACTACACTTGGCAACCGGGGCACCATGTAGTTTAAAATATTCTTATAAAAATATCGTGCAGAAATATGTAGCATGTGACGCAATATTTTATAGGGATAACAGGTATTGAGTATCGGAACTTTCTCGAAAATTGTTACTGATTCTGTGTTTTATAATAGGACAAAAGGTTAACGGATTGTATTTTAAAATTTCCTGTACTTTCATAAAATATCAATTAAGATTTTTAAATCAGCGTCTAAATTAGACAATTCGATATCTTTCATTCCAAGTACTTCAGAAAATTGGCTTCAAGTTTTCCAAATTTCACAACACCATTATGTTACAATGCTGTTGAAGTTGAAACTTATTACTTTACTGATGGAAAGTTGCTGCATTCGTAATTTCACAAGTTTAGCCTCTCATTTATAAATCGAGCACTGCATCTATATTCACCACATTATTTTATCATACCTCATATATATGAAAAGCTATACCCCATTTGATGGTGTCAAAGCCAACTACGACTTGCCATGTCAATACCTGCACTCTTCCAGTTTATTTAAAAACTGGCAGTGTTATTAAGCTGCGTTCATGAACATTCTACATCGTAAAAAGAATTCATGACGTTTCCATTAATAATGAGGCACGGTTTTGCGCGGCTGTTTAAATATTATTTTATCAAATACCAAAACGAGTATCAGCGACGTGTTGTTTCACGAATGAATAAATAATACATTGCGCAGAAAGTAAACATCTTCCAGAACAAAACGCAAATGCAAATGCTTTTTTGTTGAAAGAACTTCATAATTAGGGCATAACAATGTAGTGGTTTAAAATGGAGCACAGGGGACTTAATTATAATTTTCCTAACGACGCAGGAACACAGGTACACACTCGTTCTTTTTAAAATGCTAGAAAGCACAACGGGAACATTGCGCATAAGCAAAAGTCCGTTGGTTACATTTATACCTACATACATAATAACAGAGAATTTGTCACCGATTCCTAAAGCTTGATTTAGTTGATCCCTTTCTTATCCATTTCTATACACCTATCCAATTTCAGTGGGCTATAAATCTACTCAATTATTTACAATGCTTCAGGATTACATAAAACAGTGTTTATATCCGATAACAAAGCTTGTTGGAAAGGGTAAATCGTTTTTGCTCTAAACACGCTCACAAAATGCCAAGTCCATGAAAGTCATAGAATCAGAAAATGCACTGGAACTATTTCGACAAACAGCAAATTCCAACTTCGTGCTGAACCAATTTTCGAAGTTAGAAAGACTACGCGAGGCACGTTTCTGCCAAAACTAGGACAGATCTACAAAGAGTTTTCTTTCCTACAAATTTGTCAGCCGAGAACTGACTGCCAAATAAAGACAATAGCTTCAAGTTGCCGAGGCTCAGAAACAGATTACGCTGAAAATGGGACAATAATACAATACAAATATTCTACAATTGTATAGATACTGATTATTGATGATTATTACCATTTATTTCTAATTAATAATTAAGAACAGCAATAGTTTGAATTGCTTATATGATAATAAAAACTCAAGTTCAAGGGATTCCTAAATGCACAATGGTAAATAATGTTAATTAGACGCTCTAATAGTATAATTATTATGTTATTAGGAGCAAAAGTTATATTTTATGTGGCGAGGCTGGACGAGTTATCTGCCGAGCTTGCGAGGCAGATAAGTACAGCCGAGCCACGTAAAGATACTTTTGCTCCGAATAACATATAGTATTTTTTCTTCAAACGTTTTTATAACAAATTATTTACAATTTTGTGAACAAAATTCGAAGAAAATTACTTGATTCCGTCAGCGGCAGATAGTATTATCTGCCGCTTGGCAATAAAGTGACAGTTTAGCATCATCAATCCAGCAGTATAATGCCATATTTTACTGCCGTTTGAAGAAAAAATATATTATTTTCAACTAGAATATTTGCTACTCTTTAAGTTTAAGAAAGCTGCTTCTAATAATGTATTTAACCGGGCAAAATTTGTTTATAACCACAATTTACCCATCACGTAAACCAAAATAGTTATTTACGCACAACTGAGCCTAAATGCACTACTGCAATGATTTATTATTGGTAATATCTGCGCATTCTGGAAGTCATGTTTTTTACAGCCCGCCGGGCATTTTGTCTACTTTACAGACCGCCGCGCCATAAAGCTACTTTACCGCTCGCAAGTTACTTGACCAACCGACGAGCGTAAAGTTGTACTTTCGATCATGGTAACTTTCACTTTCGGTCCGGTTGTGCGTAATTACACATTTACACGTAGTCATATGAGTTGCTAAGCATTTATAAAAAAATGAAGTTGCTTTGCCATTATAAGGTAAGGCAGCATGACATGACATATAAGGTGGCATTAATTGTTTAGTAATGTGAAAGTACGCATTCGGTTTAGAAACTTACGTATGTCAACATTAATCAAACTGTATGTATAAATTGCGACTTGTTCCATGTTATTATTATTATTAATATTCTTGCTCGGGTCACAGACTCGGGTCTCGCGACCAGTATATGCCTTACGAAGATACATTAATATTGTATCAGATTATTCATAATATACTTGCCCTATTTTTTTATAAACTTAAAAACGGTGTTTTATGTTTCCCTTGAAATTTTTCTGTGGCCCCACACTCAAATTCTGAGATTTAAAGTAACTTATTCAGTTCAATTAATTTAATTGAACTCCATTAAAGCAATGGGCAATTACACAAAAAAGGCCAAACAGATAAGATAAATGTATACGGAAAAATAGAGCTCGTGATGTACTTAAATCGAAGTCGATTCCTCAATCCGATGAACCATGTGCATGCAATAAAGCTTGCCATGACAAACGACGTGTAGTACCCGCTCCACTCGAGATTGATGTTATATGATCATGTATATTAAATTCAGCAAGACGTAAAAGATTAAGAGCAGAACTAAAGCAGAATACGCATGCGGGACATTTCTAGAAACGCTCGCTAAAGAAGAATTCACTTGGTTTCTACTGTACCCGCAGAATAGAGTAATTTGCAATACCTATAACGTTTTAAATTTACACACAGTAGATTTAGTATACAGTAAGAGTGATAAACTTTATTAATATCGAATAATTTATTCTGATCAAAATTTTTGATTTGGTTTCATTTTGTGCTACAGACTAAAAAACTGTAGATTTCGGTTTTCGTTTTTTCTGTGTAATTGAATTATTATCAACGATAATGCAAAGCGGTTTGCCAATAAGTTCCAAAGATTGGTTTAGATATATAGATATCCAACAAAGAACAAAACCATTCTAGTAGTAAAAACAAATGCAGACAACTTGAAAATCTATACTAGTAAATAGTACAAATTAATGTTTATAGTTAACTCCACAGCTATCGTTGTTTTTATAAATTAATGCTCACCGAGAAACCTAGCAGTATTTCCTGCTGCTATTTATTTATTTACATTTTATTTCCTTAATATTACTGGAAATTAAATTTATTAAATCACATCTTGTCAGTATCAGGTATATACCAGTTACTTTAATGTTTAAAAATATAATTTTAGCCAAAAACCTCCGCAGTTTACCACAACGGGGAACTAATGTTGGATGTTACACTACTCGCAACTAAGCAGGGTCATATTATTAATGAACAGAAGAACCGGTCGCTTCTGGCGCAAATTTTTTAGGGGCGGCAAATTTTTGACAAAAAACAATCCCCATAGCAAAGTTATGGTTATCGCTTATGAGTCATTCGCCATATATGGCGCAAGGCAAAAATTAACCCTTAAAGTTATGTATCAATGGCAATTACAAATTGTACTTCACAGCGATCCTTTTTAACTTTAAAAATCTGTAAAAGGCTTTATCCAGAACTCCCGTCGACATTGTGACAATAAATAATTTTTAAAATCAAATTAAGTTAGGAGTAAAAATATCTTCACGTTTCTAATAAATTAAATAAATTTTCAAATAAAAAAAAAGTTACTTCATTTCGCAATTTGCAAATGCCAAAGTTCGACGTGCGACTGTGACATAGTCAAATATTTTCTACTCCAGAATATATATATATAGGGAATAGCTTAAATATGTCAAAAGATTTCAAAGTATTAATCTTTATTCAATTTTAATAAAAAAAGTTCAAATAAATAAGTTTTCAAAAATTCTTCATTTTCGATATAAAAGTTTCTAAAATGTATCGTATTTTTCTTCTAATGACCTTAATACTGCAGCTATTTAAACCAAATTTAATATGTAATACACTTCTATAGGACCTTAAAATGTGATAAATATTATCAAGCTGTACAATAATTAATCCCGTAGTAGAGATACGGGTAATCAGTGCAATAAAATTCGATATCATTTAATTCTAGACAGAAAGTATTCCCTCAAATTTTCTACTATCTTTTATCGTTGCTTGGTACATTTGATTTTTTAAAGTTATTTCATCGTTTTTGCAAAAACATCAGTTTAATATTGAATTAGAGTAGTTGTTCTCAACTGATGCAGCGCCACCCCACCCCTCTAAGGGGGCGCAAGATATCTCGAACGGGAGAGCATAAAAATTAGAAAATAAAGTAAAAAATCTATTTACTAAATGAAAAAGAACCAGAGAACATAAAATAAATTACATTCTAATAATAAAATAAAATACTACTCCTATGGGAGGTAGGTAGGTACATATCAATATGTATTTCATAACTTATTTTTTGAACAACGGTAAATTTAACAATTAATAATTAATTATCCAGTTATTTCTAAATAATAACCTTTGTGAAACATTTTCAGAAAGTGTAATCTAGTTATTTCTGGAAGAAAAAAATGTGTAGGCTTCAGAAAGATGAATGACCTTGAACTTTGAAAAAAATGTCAACTGGGGCATGTTCCCCAGACCCTCCGAAGTGATGCCCATCAGCATCAAACAGTTGAAACATCGCATTTTATGTCAGAAACGGAGGAAGGAATTCGGCCTCGTATTTAACAACAATTAAAATTTAAGTTTTGGTTGTTTATACCGATGGGGCCAAAATTATATATTACAGCAATGAGATAACATGAACAAGAATATAAAATGCATTGCATAAGTAAGAAAGACATAAACATAGAAGCAAATATTTGAGTAGACTTGACGCTCGCTTAAATTATGACATATGTCAACTAAACATGCGTACTCAAATAATTTTTTGGTATGGTCATCTCTTTCTTAATCAAGGATTCTATTTTGTTGTTCATGTTATATTATTGCTGTTATACAGATTGCTTGTAGGCACTAGGTACACACGGTAACTAGATACAGAGACGGTTTGTCTTAAAATTTTAAACCGTCTGTGTATCTAGTTACCTTGTGTACCTAGTACCTGCAGACAATCTGTATATAATTATGGTCCCATCCGTATATTGCCTATTGCGTGCATTTTATATTAACCATTTTTCAAGACTAAATAACAATAAAAACAGCATTGAGGCCTATGGTTTAAATATAGAAACGGAATATACAGTGTGGAAATTAAGTAGCGTATAAATTCGGCTACTCCGTTAATCTTCGTTTTTGGAAGAAAATCTCGCAGCAGTGTAGCGATTTGAATTTCAGCGCTTTAAAATAATTTTCAGATTTGTATATCATTTGCTTTAAATGTAATGCCGTCATCAATATTTTTTTAAATTACAACCTATTTTTTAAATTTATAGTTTTGGAGATAAATTATGTCAATGAATTTATAAAATACGTATTATTTTATTAATGCATGATTTTTACTACTGAAAAAATAAAAAATCCATAAGTCGTAACATGTTTAATATTTTAAAAGTTTTAAAAATCACAAAACCTTTCGCAACTTATTGTTGCTTCATCAGTTGTTATAATAGCTATTTATGCAACAAGTGCTAAAAGTCGACGTTTATGCGCGAAACATGAAAATTATGAACCGAAGCCGAAGGCTGAGTTTCATAACATGTCTCGCGCATAAACGACTTTTAGCACGCGTTGCATACAATATTTTATCTACGACCTTAATTTTACCGTTATTAATCCATAAATATCGATTTAAGAAAGGTTCGCATCTGCGACGCTTTTAATTTATGTCATAATGAATAGTAGCCTACGCCGCGGTGGCGATTGTTTGGCCACGCCCGTGCTGTCAAGGTGAGTTACGAAATGTAATTATTGATACTCCACATATGACTGTATTCATTACATAACGCTTTAATTATTTCAAAAACGCTTCACCTGTAACGCAAGAAGCAACTAGAATACCTTTACAACTTCACTTGCAGTTCGAAATTGTAGTTTTGAACCTCGCTTCACTTGTAGCACATGTGCTAAAAGTAAACAGCTGATTTCTTTAAACACGGTAAACTATAAAACGTCACTTTTAGTGAAACAAGCTAGCGCTAAAAGACCTACTTTTAGTAGTGGTCGTAGATAAAAATTGTTTGTTTAAAATTTGATTACGATATTATCTAGTTGATTTTGACATTGTGCAGAATTAATTACGACATTTTACATATTATAAGTTTCTATTTTTTTAAAGTTAAAACTGAATTATTTATATAGGTACATGTTAATATTTTTTATTTATGATCGAAAATGCACCCAAAAAAGGTTTAAAACTGTGCATTGAAAAATTCAATATAAAGCTAAAACTCGGTTTAAGCATAGTGGAATGCAGAAAATAAAAGAAATTATTTCTGTAGCAGCTTTTAAGCAACGGTATAAATTTTTAGATAGGTTACATTAGACAAAAAATGATAAAAAACGGCCTTAAAGTTCATATAGTAAAGATGGGGCCTCAATGGGCGAGCGGTCCCGCCGCTCGCAGTCGAGGTCACAGTGGGAACTCGAGCGCTCGGTAGAGAGTTTGACTCCCGATCGGGGCGCTCCAGTTCTCACTTAGTTTAAGGCATGATAGGTTAAGTGACGCCCGCACCCCCCTGATGTAATGCGAAAAGCGGTTCCAGGGGGGAACGGTAGAAGAGCTTAGGGGGAAAAAAAAAGTAAAGATGGATGAAATTAACAGAGTACTTCTAGTTACCTGGGTTTAAAGCAAAAAACTTAGGGTAAGTGACGCCCAGCCCCCCCCCCTTGATGTAATGCGAAAACGGTTCCAGGGGAGAACGGTAGAGGAACTTAGTGAAGAAAAGAAGGAAAAAGAAAAAGTAAAAAGAAAAAGAAAAGTGTAATCCTAGTTATCAGGGTTTGAAACAAAAAACTTAATAGTGATTACTTTTGACTTTGACAATAATTCCTATATGACAAATGAATGTACAATCATCGATTTTTGTTTTAAGCCCAGGTAACTTATTATTTAAACTTTAAGGCAACTTTTTCTATTTTTTTCTAATGTAACGTATTCAAAATGTTATACCGTTCAAAAGAGATTAAAATTTCCTACCGAAATAAATAAAACAATATATAGGTTGATCATTTAAAAAAATATAGGATGTCATTACAATTAAAACCAATGATGTAAAAATCTGGAAATTACTTTAACATAATATATGCACTGCTACGCTACGCCCCTTTGAGATTTTTTCCTGAAAATAAACGTTAACGGAGTTACTGAATTTATGCTTTACTTAATTTCCACACTGTATATAATCACTTCGCCCAGTAAAAAGAGTAAAAATCCAGAATGTTTCTTTCAAATACACTATTTTAGTTGTTATTTTATTCTTAAGAATAAATTAACTAGTCATTTCGTTGACTTTTTTAGCAATTGATTTTATCAAAATGTGCACAAATTAACTGACCATCGGCCAGCGTGGCCCAGTAATTTAAAGTACTAGACCGCTGTTTGTTTTACTTAAATCCGAGACTACCTGGTCGAAATAAAATGTAATCTTTAGCTAATGGAAACAGTATATTAATTTCGTTCAGTTCGAAGTATACAACGAATCCCGACAAACAACTAGTTTAATGCAAATCTTAACCAAATTTAGTCTCACCCTAGTGGAGGATGCGTTTCCAGAAGATTAACTACAAACTTATAGGCTTTTACCACGGGTCAGTAACGTTTCCTTGTTACATCATCGAATATTTATGCGGGGCGAAGGCGAGCTTACAACTGCCTGCATGTTTAATTCTAATAGATACGGATCTCATTAAAACAGAAACTTAAATAAACAAAGAAGATAGCTGCCCGGTGTGTAAACAAAACTGCAAATAAAATCAGGCTCACGTCCTCGACATAACTAACCACCAATTTCACAACAATGGCTTTAAACTCGCACACCAATGATCTCGCTTAATGTAGAGCAGCTTTCCAAACTAAGCCCCAAAAGCAGACCTCCATTTGTCACTTGATCGTTTTCGCTGTTACATTTTTTACCCAGAACGAGAAGGTTCTAATGAAAAAGTAATTTTCTCACCATCATCATGATTGCTTTTGAAATGCTAGCAAATTTATCATTGCAAATTATTTCCTTTTTCAGTAAACTTGACAAAGCAGTTCCGTAAAAAATTGTTTAGAACGGCAGGAAATGAGGACGTTATGGAAACTTTGTTTGATGTAGCTACAAAATGGATTTAGATAATTTACCATCCACATCAATGCTTTTTCATCGAACCGAAATATTGGAATGATTAAAAATAAACTGAACTTACTGGAGGGGCATATTTGTCAACAATAAAATTATAACCTTTTTATATCGATTCTTGTTGTTAATGATTGTTCGTTATCTTTACATATGAGTGTGCCAAGTGAAATACTATTTGCAAAAGCAACGTAACATTTCAATACAGTTTACTGTATTCCTTTCCGAGTAAGAAACAAAATTACCTTCTAATTACTTTTAGAACTCTTTAAATGTCCTTCAATCTGTTCCATTAAAATTCATCCGATTCGTTAATGGCTTAATCAGTACCAGCATTAACGTCTTTAAACTTGAAGTTCTGAAATGCAAACGAACCTCAAATAAGTTTTCCTAACAACTCAACGCGGTATATAATTTCAAATTAGCACTTTTCGTTTTAATCTGCACCAGAGATAACAATATGCAAACTTTATCCAATCCTACGAACTTTATATTGCAGCCGCAACTAAACGTGCTTAGGCTTAACCAAGATGAACTCAATTTAGTGCGGCTTTTCTGCTGGGGAACTGAAACGATGCTTTATGCTTAATGATTATATTAAAAGACTTTTGGCCGTCGGATTGTATGTGAAATTAGCGTAAAATTAAATACAACAACGATATGTATTCTTGCAGAGCTATTTTACCATATGTAGACACTTGTCTACCTTAAAGATTAATGGATTCTTGCAAAATAAAATCGCTTAGCTGAGAATTATAATTATCTACTAGGTACTATTAAATCTAAGCGAATATAGAGATTTTCCGTAAAGCTCTTCCGCCGAGGCATTTGGGAGTACTTAACTCTAGGGGTATACATTTTAATAAACTGTAAGTTTATTCATGAAAATTAAAAAAAAATGTCTCGCTGTTTTTGCATATGTGTATTTAATCCATAGGTAGTTCTTAATTAACACTACGGAGTATTTAAAAAAATAGAATATAAGACATTAAATGCGTCTGGTACGCATAGAGGAAACAGCAATTTCTATTAATGCGAAGTTCTACTAAAATTGCAGTTTGCAACGTGCATGCGACAAAACCGTAACTGTACATGATATATCAGCAAGTTTAAACCATATTATGCAAAATGCATAATGGATAAATTCTATAGAATCATTTTCGCACGTTTAAAATTAGTCGCTGATTTTTTACTTAATGTTAGTTGCGCATAATCTAAGTTATAATAGTTATTGTCTATTCTTAACCAAAATTTATTACACCTGAACAACTGAAAAGTTTTATTAAAATTGTATGAATATGAAAGTAGTAATATATACAATGCTTTGACACAATGTCTTATAAAATATGTAATCGTAATGTGGTTACTTTCATTCCCAACCAATTTGAATGGCTGCGATATAAAAAAGCTACCATATATGGTGCAAACATTGCAACAAATTATAAATTATTCAACAGTCAATTTCAGATTTCCCTGACTATTCAATTCACCTGTCGTCTGTCAAAAAGTGGCCAATGAAAATCCAGAATTTTGACATTTCTTGGCCAATCAAAAAATATCAGTGGATATATCTTCCTAGAAGGTATTCAAGTGAATATTTTAAGCAAATATGATTTTTATAAGAAAAAGTCAATATTAGTGTTCTGTTACTATAGAAATTGCGTAGTTTGTTGCTAGATTTACTGAAAACTAATTTGAAAAAGTAGTTTGGTTTATTGAATAGTCCCTCGAATGCCATTCTTAGTCACTACTCATGTCCATTGCGCTTAGGATTAGGACGAGTGCGCTAGCACTCGTCCTAATCGAACCTAAGCGCAATGGACATTTGTGATACCACAGCAAAAACATTCGACATAACTTTGACTAGTCATGGTATTATAAGTGATTATTTTTTAAACAGTCATATCAGCCAATAGTAATAAGAAAAAAATTCAAATCGACCAATAGCATCAAAATTACACTGACTATTTGCTTGTAGCTCATTACAGCGACAATTTTTTAAAAAACCATTAAAATCGTTCTTCTGCTGTAACACAACTAGCGAAAAGGAGAGTAGGTGAGCAGCAGTTGTTAAAAATAACAGGACACTCATCTGGAAGCTCCATCAAACCCTATCTACAACTTAGACTGTTTAAAAATATATAATAATTTTTTAAAATAATTTTAATTAGATTAGCACTCATCTTTGTTGCTATTAAGAAATCCTACTCGTGGACTTCGTCCACTCGTGGAGATTTCTTAATAGCAGCAAAGATTCGTGAATCTAGTTAAAATTAATAATAAATTATCACCACTTATGTAATTACTGTTGAAAATTTATTATCCTGTTACTGGATAAAAATATAAGACACTCGTTAAAATTCATTACATCTATTCCGTTTGCTAAAAAACAATTAAACAAGTTGCTAGTTCTGTGCTTTACTTACAAGTTTATTTTATGCCAGCATGCTCAACTGATTTAATACACCCAAACGTTATGAAAAGGGTTCTTACAACAAAAACCTATTAGGAACATAAACAATTTGATACCGAAGTGGAAGAGGAGTACGCTGCATTTAGTTATATAGCCATCCCTGTAATTACACTCTGATACTGCACTTGACACTTGGTAGCCCTTGGAGTGGAAATTGCGTTTGGAACTACCACATAATGCTTACGCTAAACCAAACACTTAACTATGTCTATATGTGCAGCGCGTGTCTAAGTGGCTAGCAATTCCGCAGCAGAATGTGACATTAATTTGCAAAACAAGTAAACTCTGCACAAACTATTATGAAATTCATACTTATGTGTTATGTTCGCGAAGCACTCGTGGTAGTATTTGCATCACATGCTTAACGATTTGCTTTATTATTTGTTTTAAAATATGTAAAATTTATTCTAATCGACTAAACTCGGATACGATCTTATTTTGGGGGCGGTCCTTCGCAGTACGATCCAAGGCAACATGTGTACTATGACACTGCTCTCTTTCTATTTAGCTTCTTAGTTCGTGTAGGCTAGTAGAGAGATTACGTGGCGCGTATCTTACTTAAGTCGGTTATTTTTACCTGACTGTAGACTTCGTATCCGCAAAATAAAATCAAATCTGAGATTAACATCACAAGCAATCGGATTTACTAAGTATTTCTATCACAATGTTCAAAGCATATTTCGGGTAAAAATATTCAAAGCATTACAATATTCCAAAACAGTTATTATCATTGTGTAATAGTAAGAGCCAGTAAATCCAACGTTCTACAATGTAACAATTGTACAATCGTATCGCTACAATATACATAAATAGTTGCAGCAATGCTCTCCTGTCAAAATAGTTTATAACACAAACCTAACAATCGGGAATGTCAAGTTGTACTACATCCTGAGTATTTTGCAGCAAATAAATAAAATTACAGGCCGTTGCGTTATTACTGCCACCGCCTTAAACATTCAAAACTTGCAATATATATCATGTATTAGCGGTTTAAAAATATCAATTTCAACTTTACAAAAAGCTAACTTTGTCATTGTTGTCATTTACCCTGATTCACTATTTCACAACATGTAATTACAGTTAGGCACCAGAATCTCCATCTCTGCATAAACAGGAGGCAATAGAAGACGTTAAAAAAAACCTTCAGTTTCTATATTAAACATTAACCTTTAATAATGGCAAAGTTAATAAAAACTATTGAGTCAGGTATTGATGTATTGTGTATGGCTATCGTAAATGCATATACGAAAAATTTGCTGTTTGTTTACGCTATAAATCTTCCTCAAAATAACGGATCTGCAGTTTCGAGAATATTAAACAGGATCGATGAAAATGGTAATGTAAAAAATTTCCACAGAACCAGTCGACCGAAACCTGTAACTAGAGCTAATAACTCTCTAAATGTATTCGTTGGTGTTTAAGAGAAATCTTAACCATCTGCGTTATTATATCTAGGTCAGATAAAAATAATGTACAAAGGGGAAAATATTAATCTTATGAGGTTTGCAATAAGAGCTGTTTGAATACAATTTTTGACAAGGAGTATCAATTTCTAAGAAATAATTGTTGATGAAATTAAAGATGGTTTAACCCTTTTTAACATTTGTAATATTTCATTCATTTTTATTTGTTTCTCGCATATGTTAATTGTATTTTTCCCATGTTCTGTTAAGATTTGTACGGCAGTTGGCAGAAAAAGTGCCAACATCATCCAAGGTAAGTCCCAGGTCATGATTTGAGCCCTATCTCGGATTGTAGGGGAACAAGCGAGATTCTAAAGTACATAATCCGTGGCGCCAAGACAACTTAATTTCTAAACTCTTTCTAGCTCCACTCAAAAGAACCACCACTATGTCTCAACTGACCTTTAGCCGGGGTAATTTGATGCAGGGTTAAATATCTATATCTTATGGCAATTCAACCTTTTAAAAGTAATCGTACATTAGATTTGACACCCCCTTGAGGGGCTTATTATTCAAGTAAATTTAAGTAACGACCTAGTGCCCGCTTCAGGGCCTATTTTGGGTCGTAAATATAGTTTAGTCCTATATTATATTGTCCAGAAATCATTGCACAGTAATTCTCATATCTTAAATTATTTAGTCACATTTATTAGCACATATCTGTCTTATATTTGGTCGGTTGACTGGCGGCTCGATGAGGCAACTTTGAAACTAGAAAAATTTGTTTATTTGGTGAGTTTAAGTGTTATTAGTTTAGTTATTTAATATTATATAATAAATGAATGGTCATTCATTATCATAAATAGATATTGTTGATATTTACTAAAGTGCACCTCTCCTAGCTTCCTACTACCTACTTTCTTTTAATATAAGAATATGCATTGTAATTTACAAAACTTTCAGATGGTACCGCTGCAAACAACTTGCAAAGTGGAAAAGTATATTATTTACTCCGCTATTTCTAGATTTACATCTTCAACCATTTGGAAAGTAGAGCTCTATTGTGACCTTTTAGTAACTCTCTATATATCGCAGCTATCTGGTGTATTTTCCCAGTTCAGGAAAACCGTAGACTAATCATTAAACGCTGCCACGTAGCATAACGCATAACTATTTCATCGAAAAGTCCAATAAGTCTTACTGAAACAACTCTTTTATGTACGACCGTGTGGAAGCGGGCACTCTATACCCTACTTTTGAGAGCGTAATGTGTCACTTTACAGCCCAAGGGTCATAAAATACTTTACGGCCCGCTAAACGACGCTACGCGTTTACGGTCCTTATACGGTCTTGAAGTCGGAGACTACGCCTTGGGCTCCAATTTCCACGCCGCAGGCCATAAACGCCTTCTTACGCCCTTGATACATAAATACATAGCTATTATTAGACTTTGTGGTTGCTTTTCTTAGTTTTCACACAACGCTACATAGTTAAAACATAACGTGCAAGCTAATACATTTTTCCATTGTCTTATAGCACAAGAATTAATTATTTTAATATTTGTTTATTATAATATTACTGCTCTGACGGACCATGGCATCATCTGCACTTGATGCCGCCGCTGTAGTTTTCTTAAACTTCAATAGAGTAGGAGGTTCTCTTTGAAAACGTATAAATTTTTGTTCACCATCTGTGATTTTGAAGATATGTTTATTTCATTGAGTGACGATTCGTTTGATATAATTTTATTAAAAGTCTAAAAAGCTGCCACACAAATTAATAAGTGATTATTTCAGTACATGGCAAAACCTAGTTTACGTTTCATGAAATGCATAAAACTCCTACCCTTATGTTCAAATATTTATCTCATACTGTATTTGGCAGCGTTTTATAAACCGTATAGTCTCTTTGTGACATGGTCAATCACATCACAAGGTTTCGACATACAGAATAATAAGTTACACGAGTCTTAAATAATTACGAAATTTAATTGCGATTTTATGTATACATTATATTGGGTTCATAATACCTACTAGGTACCTGTAAGATTCAAACAATACATTTAGATATTTTCAATTTTTCATGCATGGCTGTCATAAATACTGAAAAAGTCATCGCTGGATTGCACAGTATCCGTCCTTCAGTCGAATGTTCAGGCTAAATAAATCACATGCATGAAACATTATAATCTTCAACGTGCAGCTTTTATTTAACTCGCGTAGCTAAAGCCGTTTGTTATCAAGCTACTACAAATTTGATCTGTATGCATGAGATACAAGTAGTTACATTTGATTCGAAAACAAAGCAATCGTTTTCCGACAGTTGCATTCACACACGGACGAACATTGTTTCAAAACGGCATAAACACGATTGCTCTAAAGTAAGAGCGTCCTTTGAAATTCGTAGTCAATTGCTGGAAGTCATTTAGCTCCTTGCAAAGTGTGAAGAATCCAGATCTCACACTACTTATGCGTAATGGATCATTTGTAGTTGGCAAAGATATGCAATTGACGCTTATACGCCTATTTAAAGTCCCCGTCCTACATATCGATTCGCTTCCACAATCTCATTTTCAGGGATTCGTACGTGCTCCTTTGGCTTTCATTTTCCACAGACTGATCTTCGCCAAACTGCTTTAGTATAAATATTTAAATCGATTCGCAAAACAGTGCAGATGTGTTTCGGGCGCTTTAAATAAATTATTATTTTCAACCTTTTTCATAATTACCATTATAATACTAACCCACTATATTTTTACAGTAATGATCGCCCGCTAGCTGAGCTGTCTTTAAATTCGACCAATATATTTGCTATAGACAATTTAAATCTCCTTTAGAAACCATTATGGGAATCCAACCCGGATTTCGTATACTTTAAGAATCCACGCCACCAAAGCAGGGCCTTTCCTAAGCTTACGGTTAAGTATTTATTGGATTCTTAATCACCTGTGTAAATATTACATTGTTTGATCAGTAGAAATTCTTTAGTAAAATATTTTTCCGGAATATACAAGAAATAGTTGATTAACTGGATAATATATAAAATTGTGTTACTTAGCACTGTCACATGATACTATGCAATAAATCTATTAACGTTTTTAGTTTAAAAATAATAAAAGGCGACACTTATATTCCACAATATTTTAGTGCGATTTAAATATGCAGTTACAAAAATGCAAAATCTAAGAGTCCTAATTAGTGTAAGACACAATAGATCTCTTTGTAAACCTTGTATGACGCCAAGTTAACGATCAGCAGTCACCTTGAGCATATAGGAGTTCGATGGTGAATATTTGATGGTAGATAATAAATATATTTCCAATTTTTAACAAAATTCTTTGTTGATGCTATATTTCGTTTATTTAACTTTTCGATATTTATTTCATCAACATCAGACACTCCTTCAATCATTCTAAAATTGTTATGGGACATTAAAAGCGCATTGCAGTAAGGGCATAGGAAGACTATCCGATTCCATTGCTTAAATTACATCTTCAAATATGAAAAAAAATACCCCAAAGTTAGCAGTATTTAAACAGCTAATCTGATATGTGATATTTCAAAATATTTTATAACTTTTTTTGCTATAAAAATGTTATACATTTTATTTGAGTGTACATACAAAAGAGTACCTGATTGTGGAGAATGATCTCTGTACTCACCGTCTTAAATACGAGGCCGCAGGTTTCTGACGTCACGAGCGCGTGACATCAGTTGAATGGGGCCAGTTGCGGCTGCCCCCGTAAACTGTGTGCGCGTGATAGTACTTGCTTATTTAAATTATAAATTATGTTGAGCTTTGTTTAATATACAAGTAACTTAGCGTCTTCGTTAGTTCTTTGTGGAGTGCTTCTAGGTTAATTACGATCAGTTTTGTACAAATCACGTAAATAGCGTTGCAGGGCGTTGTGAAATCATTGCATACGCTTGCTACAGTTTGAAAACAGTGGTCGCTGAATAAAGTAAAGAGCAGTTTATTGCAATTATATACCGTATATAATTACATCGTTATATCAAATAAGTGTTTAGTACCTGGGTGTCCAGATTACAAAACTACAAAAACGGTAATAAGGTACATGTGTTTTATTGCTATACCAATGGCAGACTTTACTTGATCGAAGCACACCAAGGTATACGAATTACATTTTCTTTTAAAAGTTTAACTGATTAAAATCCCTTCATGAAAGGCAACATTATAAATTACTTAAATTTGGTATTCTCTCAACGTAAAGGCTTTGTATTCTACAAATTTAGAAAGAAAAAAATGTCACGTTAACGCTGAATATTTTTAATTATTTTATTGTAAAAACCTTGTAAAATATTGGGTTAAATATTAAAAGACCTAAAGATACCGCTGATATTGAAATTATATTCACAATTATTAATGTGAAAACGCCTCTCAAAGGTAAACGATTTCTGTAAAAATGGAAATTTTTCACAAAAGTTAAAACCGCAATCACATGGTGCCCTAAGCACAATATATGAAATGTATAAGTAATAGCTATTAACATATCTAGGAATGTTATGAGTATCATAACTGCCGCAGATGTTTTGAATTCCGAGCTCGTAGAGCGAGGATTTTAAAACTTCTAAGGCAGTTATGATTCATAACATCCGTGATTTGTTCAATAGTTTATCGGTTGCTATATGGTTATGGTTGCCATGTAGGGTAATATTCTTTATCTACTCCTACTGCACAATGGCCATGAATTATGATTCATAATTCACGGTTTGCAGCCAATCATAAAATTCTATTTTCATTATTCAATAGTTTGCAAATTGCAACCAATCAGAAAATTCTATTTTCATTATTCAATAGGTTGTAGCCAATCACAAAATTCATTCTTATTATTAAATGACTTTTGAAGTTAACAGCTGTCACAAATGTCATAATTCTGAAATATGAACACAAGGCTCATATTGCATAGGAGTAGATAAAATATCGTATTATATTCGCTATTATGGCCATTATTCACTCAGATGACTTGCGCCACGCGCCTTCGGCTTGTGGCGCAAATGTCATCTTCGTGAATAATGGCTGTCATAATCGCTCATATAATAATATACTATTAACCCTACAGATAAGTTATGATCTAGTTGCCAGCCTACTTTTGTATATGTAAACAAAGGCTTAATGTCCTGAAACCGATAAATAAATTAAGTATTATTTGGTAAATTGCAGACGGATCCACTTGAACATAAGTTTGGAAAACCTCGTCAGCTGGCAGGTCGATAGTATAACATTTCTTTGTGACAATTATATGAATCCGAAAAAAGACTTAGAATTCAGTCATTATTGACTCTAAAACCACTAGCCAGATTAATATATTGTGTGATAGCGAAAAATATAATATTCGTACCCTCCAGGAGCATTCGTTTAATCCTCGTACTGATGTTGATCCAGAAACTGGAGAAAAACTTAAAAGTGGAGTATTGCAATTGCTAACTTAATTAGCAGGTTATTGCTGTTACATTGAGGAAAATTAAATTCCAGCATTGCAAGCACATGTTAGTTTATGAAGAGCAATTAATGGTAGAAGACAATTACAGTTTAACCAAGAATTTAAGCCGTGGCGGCGTGGTATATCCACATACCTAATACCATAATAAATTTAGTTTTGTTTCTTTATGTTATATTCAATGGATGATCATTTTGAAAATCAATTTATAAATGTTCATAACAAGCCAACGTTTGTGTAGCAGCTGGTTTTGAAATACCTTTCACACGAGAGCTACTTAATTTATTTCCATGGGTGCCATTATGATAGCGAGGAAAGAATAGTGAATATTATTACTAATTCCACAACCAATACTTTGATTAAAAATTATTGTGGTAAAATGCATACTAATAGATTGGAGATTGGGTATAGGTAAAAGGGGGAGAAAACTAAATACGTTAACAAATAACGAAACCATATATCGAGCTTTATATTTATTAGGGAGATTAAAATGTGATTTCTTAAATTTTCGGAATCATATAAAGCTACCTATTTTAAAGTTTAGTTATCAAAATTAGTTCGTTTTTCATTACAGAAAAAAGGGGTACGGCTATGGGCTCAGTTCACGACTGGTAACCTCGCTTACACAGGAAGCCCTTAATTTATAAAGTTATAAACACATATAAACACTCCCATGCGATTTAACTGACGTTCGGCTTTTTGTGCTAGCGTTAGGCTTCGTATTTAAGACGATATTGGTAATACCGACGTTGTGATCAAATACCTTTCATTAAAGTTAATGTTTACGTTTCATGGTCACAAATGCAGTTTATACGGTTATGGATTACACAACACCTAACTTACATGATATTTAATGCTTTTAGTAATACTACATTTTTTTAACGTGTATATTATAGAAAATACTGCAAATTTATCACTGCACAACATGAATGGGTTGTAAAATGTGCCTCTTTTGTTCCGCAGCATTATTTAAATTTCCCTGCTTTCACGTCAGTATCATATGCGTTCTTTCACCAGCACAAAAGAATCATTGGTCATCAGCATAATTGTAAATTTCGATTTGGCATGATTTGTATATTTTAAATAGTAACCTGTACTTATATGTTTTCCGCTTTCTTTATTAGTAGTTTTTTAGTTATATATCAAAAATATGTATTCTTTAAGAAAAAATCTCATGAAATACTGTCAAGAAAAATGTACGTACACTATTTTGAAACATATCCATGAATGAGTCTTATTTGCAAAGATAAAAATGCAAAATGCTCAGTTCTATTTAAAATTTAAAAAATACAGAAACCTTTAAAAACCTAATCGTGAAATATTTTATAACGCTCTTTTAAATGTAATACTCGTATTTAAATCGTTAAAGAATGGGAAGTAGTAATGAACTATAACAACTCAACATGTGGAGCCTGACCGTCTAAAAACGTACAGTCGTGTTCATTAAAGTGTTGTACAACATTTGTGCTTTATGAATATAAATTAATTACACAAAGTTAAAAAAAGTGTTATACATTAAAAAAATTGAAAGTATACAGTGTGAGGCTTTGTTGAGTAATAACACAACCACCGAAAAACTTACAACTGTCTCTGTACAACACATTTTTGAACACGACTGTATTATATTAAATGCAGTTCCTATATTGCACTCCTCTGTATTCTCGTAACTGCAAAAACCGAACTGTCGAACCAAATTTGCATCAATTTATCATAAAATAAGGATATAACTCGGTCTGGCTTGCACCAAACACTGTCAAGAAAGCCATATAATTTATGTACGCCCCTTCCATAAAAGCTTTAAGGACATGTCACTGCTTCAATAACGTTTGGCCTACAAAAACTGCGTCTGGAGGAGTTTGAAGAGAACAATTTGTTAGACTTTCAGGGAAATGTGAAAGCTTATCAGCTGGACTGTTACAGGCGAAATATTTTATTACGTCAGATTCACGTTCCATAATTTAATCATTTCTAGACCGTATTTCTGAAGCGCAGCAACATCAAACCCCCTTTATGTATCAGGAATATGCAAAACCAACAAAATAAAAGTGCTGTAGAACTGCGCGGAAAATTGCTAATTACAAAACTTGCTTAGACAAACTGAATTACCTGAATTAACTACGTTCTGCAGCTGAAATACGAAACGAAAATTGCAGATTACGTTAATGATATTACCCTCGTACCGGTTGGAAGAAAAAACAAATTGCAGAAATGCAAGATTACTCTTTTAATAAAGAAAGCGGAAAATCTCCCAGAGCTCGACAATTTAACTCGACCTCGTGAAATCTAGAAGACGTTTCACAAACGTCGGCCGATAACATAGAATTAAGTGAGATTGAATCGCTCTCATTTTTTTTACGGAGTGCGAAATTGAATGGATGTAGTAAGTTGTGATGAGAAATAAATCCCTGATTTGACGCGAGAAGCTGTACGGAATATGATGTAGCTCACGTGGGTGAGATCGATTCTCAGTTCTGCAGAAATCACGGAGCATCACTGACCCGCATAAGTCAACTAATCACACGAGGAAGTGTAAGCAACCGAAGGATTTAAGGTGTAACCGCTTAATACAGCTTATACGTACTTTATCAGTGGAATTCAATTGGGTCGCACTTATTATTTCCAATCACGTAATCGCCGTATAGCTCGAAAATTACATTTCCCTTTGGTTTAGACATTTATTAACGCGGTCAAAATGATTGAAGCATCGTGTTGGCCGAGCGGCGTACATGTGCTACTGCAGATGCATATAAATCTCGACCGGACGATTTCGTGTTTATGTACAAGTCGGCATAAAAAACTAGAATTCGTTTTGTGGATCGTCAAACGTGCTAAATTATTGGCAGGAATTGTTAACAAATAGGTCGCCGGTTATCACAGTTAACTAATATTCAAATCGGGTATGTCACCCGACAGCGTCGCCACCATCGCAAACGATTCACTTTCGCGAACCACCCGCACAGCTAGCGTTTCCGTTTGCTCCCGCTTCCGTACTGCGAGTTGCGTCGCCGTCAGTACCGCGGACCGCCGTTGGACGCGTCGCGGCGCTCCGTCCGTCACGACGCTGGTCCTGCCTGCTTGCAACACCCAAAACAAGAGAACCAAAGCACTTATTAAATACACCCCGTTACCCAGGGGCGTAGCTAGACATTTTTGTCCCTATCCTATAGCAAAACGCTACAAAGCTCACCCCGTTTCCATACACATATTTTCTTATGCAAAAAATATAAGGTAAAACATTACAATTTTGATTACACTACCTTGGAGACCTGCAATAGAAAAAAACGTAAATTACATGCAATATTGTAAATGTACCTATGTCAAGATAACCTAGAATATCTAATACAGTGTGATAGAAAAATCTTCACTGAACTAATTTCTTCAAATAATTTATATACTTCTGTTACGATCGTAGAAAATATATTGTATCCAACACGTGCAAAAGTATGCGTACTGAGTACGGTGTATACCGCATACCATAAATACGAACATTTTGAACTTCATACATAAATAACTATTGCTGCGTTGGCAAAGCGTTGTTTAAACAAAATATAAATGAGGTTACAACTTCAACAACAAAGGGATGTACTTCTTTGTATAATTACATATAATTTTTTGCACTCTCACATTTAACGTTGACACTGTACATATCTTCACGATGTCAAAAGTTGACGTTTATAACATTTTAACAAAAGCAGCCGTATTAAAGGCATAATAACGGTATGGAACCCTTAAAGAACCGCATCCAAGGTGTATCGAAGGCATAAAGAAATAGCATAATAATCATCTTCGGTCATCACTAGGTTGATATTGTATTGTCACAAAATATTTATCAAACTGCCGAAGATTCATATCAGGTTGAACGTTTAATTACTTCAAAATATGTGTTATCGTAGTCGTGTTCTTCCAAAAGTATTACATGTAATACGCGTGTAAATTCGTTTTTCCGCTCTAAATAATGTGATTTTACGAACGCATTTACTTGATTGGAAACCATTAATTATTATAAATCACACTCACATTTAATTTTCTTTTTAATTATGGTGGTCGACGAAAAAATGTAATATGTGCACCTCGGACGAAATCTGTTTTTTATGGCATTGCCTGATTGCTTACCTTCGGCCAGCAATTGCAGGCATCGTGCTACGCGTTTCTCTGAAACATCCGAACTCAAGCCATAAAACTAATTGTTACACACTAAATAAATAAATAGCTATTATGCTACACTAGCAAGATGCCCGTTCTTCGTACGGACTACAAATGTTTGTTTCTTCTTCTAAATCTTAAATGAATTATGGCGCCCTCCTCCCCCTCACTTAGGGCCGGTTGCAGAAAGCAATGTTAAGTCTGGTGTTAGCTAACGCGGCGTGAAAGTGAACAAAAACGAATCAAATCTCAAATGTTTATGGGAACTAATACATTAGTAAACAAAATTTGATGCGATTTTCTTCACTTTGACGCGACGTTAGCTAACACCAGACTTAACACTGCTTTCTGCAACCGGCCCTTAATATGCTAAACTAACAAAGGCTGCAAAAAAATATTGTAGGTAAAGTGAAACAATATTCTTCCGAAAGGAGTTCTTCTTAACTCTTTTTTTCTTCATGTACCCCCTGAAAATGTGTATGTAATTGTCGTTACCCTTGTATAGATTGATAAAACTATAGTTTTAGTATAACAATGAGATAAAAACAAATATACATGTACTTATTAGAAGTTGTATGTATAAATTATAGCAGGATACCCGTTTCCATCACAAGGGGATGGAATTTCAAATTCTCCTATTTTATTCTAAGAAATTCGTGAAAACACAGTTTACCCCTTTTCATCCCTTAGGGGTAAAATTTCTAAAAATTCTTTCAGCTTGTTTTATCCTGAAATGAACCCAGAAGGAAGAAATAATAATTTTAACCCCCTGCCCTTTTTCAGTTCTCCTTTTTTACCGCTTTAGGGGTGAAATTAAAAAAAACCTAAAACCCCTTTCTAAAGATTTGAAAAAACACATCTATATGCCACAAAAGAATGCTCTAACTCAACAAACAAAGGAGATACAAGAAGCTCTATAATTCACCCCGAATGCAAATTGACACCTTTAGGGTTGATTAGGGCAAAATCCTGAAATATATTTTTAGACATTTGCCTTGGATACCTATGCAAGCAAACACCAAGTCCATATCTTATCATAGCCCAAGAGCCAGTGGCAATTCGAGCAACGGACGTTCTGTAAGGCTAAAAATTTTTTTGGTGATGAGTCATAGCATGCCAAGTACATATAGAACGACCTGGCAGACATCAGCCCTGCACGTCATCATCCCTTATATTTTTGAAATTGTCAATAATATTAAAAAAAAAACTTGTCGCTGTAAGCTTCAAATTTTAATATGTTTTGGTTCATGCATTGTGAAGTAGGAAAAAAAATTGACAGGCGATTTCGATGAGCACTAGTACCTGACAGGTGAGTCGAAAGATGTGCAGTATATAGGGTTAAAATAAACTTTGTTCTGTACATTTGAAATTTTTACACATGTTTAAGTGAGCGATTTAGAAAACGTGTGTACAATGCCAGGCGGTTCTGGTTAGCATATGTCTTTGACAGGCGACGGAGTAGATGCTATGTGACCCCGAGTGAGAGACGAAAGACTCGAAAGATGTGCAGTATATAAGTCAATGGTACAAATGACATAACATTGAGATAAAATTGATGAGATAAAATATATTTTATTAGTTTCAATGAAAAATAAGAATTTAATAATAGCTACACACAAATTTACACTATATGTAAAATATTTAGAAAGGTATTTAAGGAAATTTAAAAATTTTAACCCTAAAGGGGTAAAAGGAGGAAAAACTGAAAAGGGGTAGGGCGGTTAAAATTATTTTTTTTGCTGTGAGTTCCATTTCACAATAAAATGGGTTAAAAGCAATTTTTTTAAATTCCGCAAAGGGGTGCAAAGGGGTAAAATGTGTTTTCACGAGTTCCTCAATGTCTCTTAGACCCGACGAGATAGCTTGTTGGTGTTTACTTTCACATATTATCAATGCAAATACCTAGAAACATATTTTAGAATTTTGCCCTAATCAACCCCTAAAGGTGCAAATCTGGATTGGAGGTGAATTAAAGAACCCTTCGTATCTCCTATGTTTATTGAGTTAGAATATTATTTTTTGGCATATAGATGTATTTTTAAAAAGGGGTAAGAGGGTAAAATTATTAATTGTTTTCGATGTAAGTTCCATTTTACAATTAAATGGGTTGAAAGCAATTTTTTTAAATTCCACCCCTACGGGGGTAGAATGGGGAAAATGTATTTTCACGAGTTCCTCAATATCTCTTAGACCCAATGAAATAGCGACTTGGTGTTTACTTGCAAAGATTATCAATGCAAATACCTAGAAGCTTATTTTAGAATTTTCCCCTAATCAACCCCTAAAGGTGCAAATCTGGATTGGGAGTGAATTAAAGAACCCTTCATATCTCCCATGTTTATTGAGTTAGGACATTCATTTTGGCATATACCTACGAATTTCTCAATATTTCATAAGGCCCTATAATGTAACAATTTGGTTTTACTTAGAAAGGTTACCTATACAAGTTTGTAAAAACGTAATTCAGGATTGTGCACAGATCAACTCCTAAATGTGAGAATTTGGTTTCAGGGGTAAATTATAGAACCTTTCGTATTTCCTGTGGTTCCTGATGATCATGGTTTTTGGGCATATGTGTGTTTTTTAAATCTTTAAAAAGTGGTTTAAAGTTTTTATTCTAAATTTCATTGTGAAAAGAGTAAAAATGGGGTAAAAGTAAAAAGAAGTTAAAAAAGAGGTTAAAGTTATTAATTTTTTTCGTGTGTCCAGTTTAGAATAAAATAGAAGGATTTCCGAAATTCCACCTCTAAGTGGTGGAAACTGGTATGTTGCTACAATTTATGAATACAACATTTATTATTTTTATTCTCATTGTCATACTAAACCTATAGTTTTATCAATCTATATAAGAAGAACGACAACTACATACACATTTCCAGGGGATACGTGAAGCATAAAAGGGTTATGGAAGAATATTGTTTCCTTTTTACCTACAATATTGTTTTGCAGCGTTTGTTAGTCTAGCGTATTGAGTGAGAGGGAAGGGGAGCATTCTAGAATTCGTTTAGGATTTAAAAAAAAAACATTTGTAGTACGAAGAACGGGTATCTTGCTAGTATAATATATAACATATAACGCAGTAATTCGTAGTAATAAAGCAAAACACGACTGTACAGTTTACAAGAATGAATTGCAACTGACTAAATTTTTCTTTTAAAATTTGTTTATTTATGGAAGCAGGTATACGACCCTTCAAACTTTCCGTTAGACAAACCGTCTCACTCGCGCCATGAATTGACATTACGTCTCTCACTCGCGCTCACATAGCATCTTCTCCGTCGCCTGTCAAAGACATATGCTAACCAGAACCGCCTGGCATTGTACACACGTTTTCTAAATCGCTCACTTAAACATGTGTAAAAATTGCACATCTTTCGACTCACCTGTCAGGTACTAGTGCTCATCGAAATCGCCTGTCAATTTTTTTTCCTACTTCACAATGCATGAACTAAAACATATTAAAATTTGAAGCTTACAGCGACAAGTTTTTTTTTTAATTTTATTGACAATTTCAAAAATATAAGGGATGATGACGTGCAGGGCTGATGTCTGCCAGGTCGTTGTATATGTACTTGGCATGCTATGACTCATCACCAAAAAAAATTTTAGCCTTACAGAACGTCCGTTGCTCGAATTGCCACTGGCTCTCCGGTTATCAGGTCTAAGAGATATTGAGAAATTCGTGGGAACAGAGTGTAGCCCTTTTCAACCCCTTGGGGGTAAATTTTTCAAAATCCCTTAAACCACTTTTTAAATATTTTAAAACTACATCTATATGCCAAAAAAGAATGTTCTAACTCAATAAATATAGGAGATACGAAGGGTTCTTTAATTCAACCCGAATCCATATTTGCACCTTTAGGGGTTGATTAGAACAAAATCCTGAAATACGTTTCTAGGCATTTGCATTGAAAATCTTTGCAAGTAAACACCAAGTCGATATCTCATTGGGTGTAAGAGATATTTAGGAATTCGTGAAAACAGATTTTACCCCCTTTCACCCCCTTAGGCGTCGAATTTCAAAAAATCCCTTCTTAGCACTACCTTACGTAACAAATTGAACCATCCACCCAAATTTCAAGTTCGTAGTACCAGCAGTTACGGCTCTGCGTTGATTAGTCAGAGTTGTGACTTTCCTTTATATATGTATAGATTATTGCCCTCAGTTGTACATTTGCACTGCCGAAAAAATATTAAACAAGCTCCAATTTATAATATCATAAAATGACACAAGTACATCAAAGATAAGAAGCGAAATAGCAGGTGTTTGGAAGAAAAAATTGTATATTAGCAACTTTCATGGGTAGACAAAGATTTTCGTTATAAAAAAGCCATTGTCCTTTTATTCGTTTTCAATATTTCTGTAACAGCTTTCCTTATTTCGTACTTTGTCACACTCTTGGAGAGTAGCTATCATTACTTCTCTTTAAAAATGTTCGTCTTTTTCGGTTGTTTTCCTTACATACATGTAATGAGGCTACAAATATAGCTACATATCCGAAACATTCTCCATCGCTAATGATAAGTATTTCCTTTTTACTTCCCTCGCCTAAGGCGACACTATCATTACAATACATTATAGTAATCGTAAAAAATCAGCTTTCGAAATTTCTTCAGATCTTCACGTTTCAGAATCCCTAGATGACGAAAAGCAGGTTTTCTCAATTCCGTCTGTCTGTCTGTCTATCTAGCTCAAATACTACTTGTTGGAGAAAGACGAAATTTTGCATGCAGATTAGATGTCAAATATATACAAGCTGAGCACCTTAAAATGAAATCCTGTCTATTTTTGCTTTAACTCAAAAACTATATATTTTGCATATAGATCAGGTTTTTAGCCTCGACAAAAAAGGGAATAATTTGGACCCCACATATACGGGATGAACATTCTGCTTGAGTCCTGTCATGAGCGCGTCGTTTATACCGCTGTCGTAAGCCTATAATGCAAGCGAGATTTCGTGGTCCAGAAGCAGAGCGCTGGCCTAGAATCGTCGGAGCCCGAGTTCGAATCCCACCGGCCACAATGTTTTTTTTATTTGCAGATGGATGTAGTTCATATTACTCTTGCGAAGGAAGTTTCGCGTAAACCCCAGATTTATCTTTACCTATTTTAATTTTAATAAAAACTACTAGTTTTTAAAAAATAAATCTAAGAGCAAGACTTTTTGCACAAAAGTAAGCTAGCCTATTGTTTTTCTTTCAGTTATTAAGATATGCCGATTTTTAGTACTACTACCAGATTATACAGCTATGTTTTTATTGTCATTACTATAATTAGCCAACTCAATTTCGCTTAATTCTGGAAAAATTGTGGCAATTTTTGATGTGGACGTTAACAATTGAACAATCTGTACGATTTTGATATTTAAGCCCTCAAATAACGTCTGAATCCAGAAATAATTAATAGTAAGTATCTGTTTAGCATATACGTAGGGAATGTTGTCCTAATAAATAAAAAACAAGTTCCGGTCTGGAAGAGTGCAGCTAAGGTGGGAAGAGGGTCAGCGTACCCGCAAAATGCGTCACATCTCCAGAAGGATTTCTCCAAATGAAAAATAGGCAACTACAAAAATGTTCAGCACTAAATTTCTTATATGAAAGGTTTTTATATATTTCCGCTAAATGGTAACTAATCCCAACAATCGAGGGTTAAATGTATCCCCGTTTCTTAATAATATTCTGAGTTACAATTTATAGTAATATATAAATACGAAGTCACTGCCGAGATGACTGAGCGAAGGTAGAAGATGCGAAAGAGTCCATTTTAAATAAATTATGTATTCAGTTTCAGTATCTGCATCGGTTTCTGTGTCTGTTTCTCCTTCATACGTTTCTATATCGACTCCCATTAGGAGGGGCAAAGGAAAAACGTATGTAATCACTGCAGTTGATTAACGTGTTAAAATGCAAAATAGTATACACATGATGTACAGACACAGAAACCGACGCGGATACTGAAACTAAATAATTTATTTGTAAGTGAAATGCAGTGTTTTTCCGCTTACAGGGCCACTTCTCCATCTTCTACCTTCGTTCATTCATCTCAGCAATCACTTCACGTTTACATACTATAAATCAATACAAAAACATTGGAAAAAATGTAGCCGGGAGGTTGGTGTTCGCGGGAGGGGGGTTAGTAGAATGCTTTGCATGGACTATCTATTTAAATATAGGAAAAGGTGATACATTTTCCATCAATTTTTTTGTCTAAGTTATCATTTTAGCGAAAAAGTGGTAAGAACCTACTTTTGCATTTGAAGCAGTCCTTATGGAGATATAGTTAAAAACACATCTTGGGGGGCCGTTTGCCCCCTCCCCCCGCAGCTCCACTACCTCAAAGCGGATTTTTTTTTTATTTATTAGGACATAATTTTCTACGGATATATTACAAAATCTGATTACTACCAATGATATCGGTTTGGCCATTGTGTGATCTAATTTGACTGTAACGAACGACTTCCAAGTTTGGACAGTGTTATTATTGAGACTGAAGACTTCAACGTTTCACACACTTTCATAAGGGGCTTCATCAGAAGTAAGCAAAAGAGTACGGTAACTCAATATGTGTGCAATGCCAGAGGCGAAGCTCATCTAATTCGACTAGCCTATTCTTCTTCCCTTGTAATTATTTTTTGTTTTATTTTAAATGCTCCACTGGCTTCTTTTCTAGGTTGATTCATCATCAAACTATAAAATTCTATAATGTATACTACCAAAATGTTTCTTTTCTCATTTACACCGTAGCATACAGAACTTCCATCATGCATTAAAAAATCTGGTGTGATACACTCACACAACTTCCTTTTACAGTGATCTTATAATTAGTCAAAAATTTCATTTTTAATTTTTAACAATTTGTTAAAAATTTTCAAAAATTACAAATTCTACAAAAACGGTACAAAATCGAGTGTTAGTTGAAGAGACAAATTTTCTCTAGAATTTTAAGGTGAATTCAAAAATGTAATAATATACCGGGTGTTTTATTTAAAATAGGAGTTAATAAAAAAAATAGAAAAAAAAACAAAAGAAACCCACTTTAGAAGTATTCAACTGGAAAATCATCTATCTCACATCAATACACATTAAAAACGTAAGAAAAATGTAAAGTTTAAAAAAAATCGTTAGAGCCGTTTTGAAAAATCGAAAAAAACTGAAAAATCACAAGAGTAAACACCTACTTCCGGTTATGCGATTTTCTTCAAAAGCTTGCTGTCTCATCTACATAGTACACAAAACTTATATATGAAGTTTCAACGCGATACCTCTTTTCGTTTTTGAGATATTCTGTTCACAGACAGACACACACACACACACACACACAGACAGACCAATGAAAAAAAATATGTTTTTTGGGATCAGGGGACTCTAAAACGTGAAGATCCGTTGAAAACTCAATTTCGAATTTTTGGGTGAATCCAATACTTCCTTTATAGTAAAAGGAAGTAAAAAATGATATTAATAAAACACGGATTAAAGCAATGTTCAATGTAATGCAGCCATTGCTACGCCTGTGTATTATCCCCCCCCCCCCCCCCTTAACTGCTTCAAACAGAGCTGTGCTAGATTTACGTCCTCTAACGACTGCGTTCAAGGAGTGATTAAGCAGATGTTTCGAATCGGCCTCAATGCTTTTCATTACGGGAAATAGATTGCATGCGCACTTTTTGATTTGAAATTTAAATAGCTTTGGAAATCTACTGCGAATTTAACGAGCTCGCAAAATAAATTGTTGGAGCGCAATTAAAACTATGCCGGTTGCCTACCGAACAGAATTTGTTTCAGAACTAATTTTCCGCTGAATATTGAATAATTTTGCAGACTGTTATGTCGTTCACATAATTTTCGCTGGAACTGAAATGATCACAAGTGTTAGGAATTCCCCGGCAGCAAGAATAAATTCAATGGATAATCTACAAGGATTTGAACGTCAACTACTCCAGCTTTTTTGAAATTATGCAAAAGGTGCACCGATTCAAAGTTTTCACTGGATTCCAATCCTTTAGAAAGGCTATCTTTTATGTAGGTTCTTCCAATATTAATTACTTTTTCAATCCACGTTAAAACGATATTTACAATTCGATTGCTAAATTATAACATAATTGAATTATTATTCCAGACTTCAAAACAAAAAGGCTACAGATCGCAATGGTTAGAGTATAAATATTCCGCAGACGAGATCAAAGACCAATAGAATTATATCGATGGTGCCACAATTATAGTATATATTACACCCTTCAGAAAGAATATGGCGCAATAATAGCAGGCTATCCAATTGCAATAACAGACAATACACCCAAAATCCTAAAATAGCATCATCAGTAGCCAAACAAAAATCAATTAGAGTTAAGATAACTCCTTGTAATTGATTATATAATAGTGAATAGAAAAATAACAGGACTAATAGATGATATACACGTCTGTGCAATAAAATTAAGCACAAAGCTTGTAACTATTTTTCACAATATTCTAGTTGTATAACTCGGGTCTATTTTAACTGCCTAGCAGCAATTTCACTTCGCCCTCTGTGCCAGACAAGAATGACATAAGTGCTAAGAGATGCAGAATCGAATAATGACGCAGAATGGACAAATTTGAAATAGTAGATACTGGAGAAAAAGAAGAAGGGCCATAGAAAGAAAGCGCTAAAAATTTGGAATAAAAAACTTCAGACGTTCATAGATGATACAAAAGAAGCTTGCCAACAACATCGAGCACTGGAAAACATCAGGAAGCAAAAACAATTATAGGAACAAGTATGCCGTTACTAACGAGGGACGCTCATTGGCAGAAATAGATTAATAAGCAACATAGAGTACGATACCCATGGAAGAAGAAAGTTGGCTTATAAAATAATGATGCATTGAAACAAGACAAAGAAAGAGACTACAATATTATTTTATATTTCAATATAATTGACATAGACAAAGCGACTTAACATTACAGGTGGTTAAGGGCCAATCTAAGCTTCAAACAGGTTTCTTTCTACCACGACAAAAGTATACACCGTGCAACAATACAAGAACTCAACGAGAACAACACCCTCAGACAGAAAAGCGACCGATAAGGATAACTTAAATGAAGAGATGTTAAAATGTGAATGCAATATATTCAAATTCTTCATCTAAGGAAAGCATTCCTATAAAGAATAGGCCACCGTACAAGTGAAACCACTGTCGAAGATAGGCAACAGGAAAGACTGTGATAGTAACAAAGGTATCAGATTATTAAATACATGTCATAAATTAGGAAAAAAATTACAGCAAACTGTGTAAGTATTGAAGATGTACTCCTCAAGAAGAGCAAAATTGCTTTCGGAAAAACAGATCATATACAGACGCTATGCTTACACTAAAACTTATTATAGAGAAAAGACGGGAATATACATATAGTGTATAGACTACACGAAAGCTTTTAATAAAGTTATCCATATACATAGTTACAAAAAATTCTCAAAAATATCATCAACAGCTTTTAACAATAATAAAATACATTATTTCAAAGAATATGTGGGACTTAGAAAATACATAGAAAACAAGACCAGCCACACAAATAAAATTCGATCACGATTATTTTTCAGTATTTAAGATATGAACATCCTGCTCTCCAAACTTTACCTATAAATTACTTCACTATTGTAGCTACTATGGTAGAGATGCGAACTTCTTGTAAACTCAGCAATATATGATTGTAACTTTAAAATTAGAAAAACTGAGCTAATAGAAATCGTTATCATCACTTGTCCAGCTCAAAATTTTTACAAAAAAAAACGTCTAATCATTTTAACAATGTTAAGTTTCCTAATTTTAGTATTTCTATCGCTAATTCTTCATATTTATAACAGTGCACTTAATATTTATTTATTTATCTATGAATAAAGATCGATTCTGATACAACGCATCTGCAGGTTACTTCAAAATATGTTCAGCTTTATACTTGTAGAATGGGTTGTGAAATAATATTTAATAAATAAATAATATTGCATTGCCATTTACAACAATAATTATTATTTATTAAAATACATCTATAGCCCATTTACTAATATCAGTGCAATATCTGCGGTTGTCGAAAAAATAGAAAATAGCAAGCAAAAAATATGATGAATCTATATACAGGATCTAAAAAAATGTGATCCCCTACCTCAGGAAATCGAAATGAACAAAAATCCTATAAACATTGATCTTATGAAAACTACAGCACTGAGAATGAATGCTATTGCATAGAAAAACACGTATTTTATTGAACTAGAAAAGTAAATTTAATGTAGTTGGGCATATCTACGTGATTTTTATGCTTCATTAGATGAAAATGAAAATTGAAAAATTTTGTATAAAGTTCAAAACGGATAGTTTATGAAAGGGTGGGGTGATATTTTGTTATCGTAAGTATCCTTGTCAATTCTAGTTGGACATTCAAAAAACTTAGCGCTATAATAATATAGCATGAGGTGCATCTGCATGAGTCATATTCCAGATGTGCTTTTGCAAAAAACCTATATCCATATCCTTTATCTAATAGACTTGTCTGTCCGGAACGCTGGTCCGTCCGGGACGGTGTTTCAGCAGCCAAACCGTAAGAGATAGAGAAAAAAGTTATTAAAGTTATATGTTTGGAATGGTCATGTCAAGTCAGGAACCGAATTTCAGTCACGTGACACTTCCGGTTTTCGAGAAATCACGTGATTTCCGTCCGTCCGGGACGCTGTTTCAGCAGCCAAACCGTAAGTTCTATGTTTGGAATGGTCATGTCAGGTCAGGAACCGAATTTCAATTACGCGATTTTAAATAATATTATTGTTTTTATTTAATACGCGTTCTATTTGAAAAACGGTCTTTTTTGTTTTATTAAATGAGACATTTGTCTCACTGGTTGCTAGTTTCTAATAATACACTGCTCAAAAAATTTAATGGAGCACTTAGTATAGTTTAAAAATTTACATTGACCGTAATTTTGGAAGACTTTTAATAGGTGCTCTTTTAATTTTTATTTATGTTACACAATTAACCGCAAATTCATCTCTTTAAACAAATGTAAAAATCTGTCAGCTGATCTGTTCAGATTTTGTCAAAAAGGAAGATACATTTCATTTCGAGAGAGGAACAAAAAATAGAGCACCCATTATAAGCCACCAGTTTCCAATATCCAAAGACACAAATAGTTGTTCGATTTCTTGGGTTGGACAGTGGAATTGCGATATATTTAAAAAGTTTCATGTCATTCGTGAAATAGAATCACAGCTGCAACTAACTCGATTATTGGGGGTGGCTTAAGATGTAGAGCCAAGCCAGGCAGTAAATTTTATAGCACATGTGCTATTGCATGAGATATATATTACAATCGACAGCCAGAGCATTTTAATTTCGTTGCTTTACTGAGAGTATATGAAAAACAAAACAGTGCATGCTTGCCATAACGTGGTCTGATTACATTAATATAAACAGTAGATTAATATAACCAAAATTCGAAAGGAAGAATTCACCTAACCAGAGTACATGTTTCTAATTATTACCCATACGGTTTAGTACAATATTATACGGTGTACGCATAAAGATTTCAAAACTCCAAAAGACATTAATCAATTTCTGAAAAGATCCACGAATGACTCAAATTTATATTTCTTAAAACATGAACATTTTCTATACGAATTGTATTTTGTAGTGTTTTGTTTTGAAATTTACGTCATTGGGTTACTTTTTAAATAACAATGTATTTTCTCTGCATTTTCTGACACAGTTTCAGTTGTATGAAACGTTTTATAAGTTTTAACATTTAAAAAAATCGACAATTATTGATCAAACATTTATTACTACTAAACCTACATTTGGAGATTATTACAATTTCGATTCGTTCTATCTCATTTAATCTTACCATTTGCTCGACAAATTTAGGAATAAACGATATCAACCCTAATGAGGTCCTTATAAACGCGGCATTGCAGGTTAGTTACTAAGTAAATAACGATAAAATAGCAACTATTTAAAATATTGTTGTGTAAATTATAAAAAATCTCTACACGGTAAAAGTTACTAAGAGAGACACTGAAAAAGCTACCAAGGGAAACACGAAAAATGAAGGGTTAAAAATGTGCTATTTAAAAAAGGGCAAATAATGTCAATAATCCAAGATACAACATTACAAAAGAGGTCAATTCGAAAAGGTGGATCATTTAAAAACAAAATCCAGGTGGTCAAGGACATTTGCCACAAATCGATTATTAAAGTTTTCTGAAATTTATTCAAACTTCTCGAATTTATTCAAACTTCTACGTGCGTACTAATACTGACCTAGAATATTTCGAAGTTATATTAAAAAAAAAAGTCACAAATTTTAACACTTACTGTTTGGCGGGCATTTACTTCAAATTGTAATACGTCGGATATGCATTGTTGATATATAAATTCAATTTTTAATCCCTTGGTTCCTATATATATTATATATTTTAATTTGAATGTTTTTTTATTATATGCAATAATGTAAAACAGAGGATGAGTATAGTAGAAATAATATGTAATATTAATTTGTATTTATACCACCCAACTGCAGTGCAAAAGTTAGCACACGCAGAGCAACGTTAACAGAACCTGACCGTGGCTGAGCACGTCACTATATTTCACTGAAATCAATTGAGACAGTTTAAAAGCATGTGGAAAATCTCAAACCTTAAATCTGCAACATTACGTTCCTTTTTAAACTTTTAACCTTTACAGAAGCAACAATAACAATTAACTCTCACTTCATTCAGTTTACCAGACTTTACAATTTTTACATACTTATAAACTATAGCATAAAATAGAATTAAGTTGGCTGAATTCAATAACAAGAAGGCTTTGTGACAGAACAAAGAAGTGTAACACAAAAATAACTAAGGTGAAATATGGTACGTATAATCAATTCCACACTGTCCATTTTCTCGGGCCTAAAGTATGTGTTTGTTGCCAATATTCTGTCGTAGACATGTAATGGTTTCCTTTTCGAGAAAATAAATCACCTACGACAGACCTCCATGAAAACTGATCGGCAATCGATAATATTTTCGAATCATTGCATACGCACATAAAGTAATATGCAAACGCGGTATACATATTTAGATTACATTAGAGTAATAACTATTTAAAGAATCGATACTACAGTTACTATAAAACTAGAATTTAATTCACATGAGAGTTTCGCATGATGGTTTGCCATAAATACGCTATGCCGATCCGTGTATTAAAATAAAAACTTGGAAAATTTAAACAGTTAGAATAAGGTTGCTAATGACCATCTTTAGGGTCGCAATTGTGACACTACAACAAATTATACTATTACTAGCGTTCTGCACCCAAATTGGGCGCGAAATAATTCATTTAATGCAATTTGTACAAGAGTGATCCATTTTGTGTGTCGAGTTAATTTTTAGGTTAGCTATCAACAAAAAAATCCACATAAAAAAGTCACTTATAAAAATTTGAAAACCCTACTACTGGCTCACTTGCGTCGCCCTGAGTCGATTGACACCAAAATCAGCCAATTCGGCCCAAAGTGGCGTCAAGCAAGCAAGCAAGCAATGAAAATTATCATGTCGGATAGTTATTTATCCACCAAGGACATTCTGGCGACGTTTGTCTCCGTGCTGAGAGTTTGTAGGACGCTCGAGGACATAAACATCAAATAACGTCCATGGTGGATAAACAAATTTCATGTGTTACTAGTGCTTTTTAGTAAAACAAATAATGGATCAGAAGATGGATGATCAATGATCAACCATTGCTGTGTACGCTGTGTACGAGATACGTGATTGGTCGCTAACGAGCATGAGCATGAATTAATGTACGCATGAGAGGGAGTTATAAATGATAATGCCCGCTCATAATGATCTGGTTGTTATGGAAGTGTTTATATATTCCGTATCACAGACATAAACAACAAATAATGTACTAGTAAGACATAAATTAATATAAACTAATCTGAAAAGAAAGTTCATGCAATCTTCTTGTAGTGTTCAGATCATTTGTTCCAGCCAACATATATTTGTCCTAAACATATAAGCTTGCAGTTCATATATTTTTAACGCGTGAATAAATCGTGATTCTATAAGATTAATCTAGAACGAACGCGCACATTAAGACCTTGCTTCAGAAAACAAAACCCATATATCAATCCATATACTTCACACAAATTGGGAATTTCGAAACTGCATCACTATTGTTTTTAATTTATATGTGGTTTAGCTATTTATTTAATATATGTATGTCGTAATCATCTACCCTTTCGCAATAATTTTTTATACTTATGACGATTATGCACCAATTATTGTGCCAAATTTAGCAGCAAAACGATTGTTACAAATATCATATTGATAGAGATCAACAGTTTCAAAAGACTTTGATCCAACATCAACGTTCTCGTAACCCATCTTGCACCAAAACCAAAACATTCTATCTATAAATTATTTAAAACGGCACACATTTTATTTATCTAGTTTATTTCTACTGCAGCGATTTCTATCTTTCCTTTTTTAAATCAAAGTTAAACAAACTTCGGCGTAGCGTAGAACAGTGCACAAAAACCTGTACTTCCTTGGATTGGTTTAACCCCATCTGATAAAAGTCTTCCATTTTCTTTCAAACGTGCAGAAAGTATAAAAACGCCACAAATTCCTGTTATATGTGTGTCTAAAGTTGATATGTTGAAGAACCACTGTATGGACAAATTCGGTTTTCTTTTAGGTCACAATAGTTCGTTACTACTCGAACCTGGTTTTATTCTTAAACAATATATATAAGCCCAACTATTATTATCATCAATTAAAATTGTATAAATGTGAAAACATAGCTCTTCAACTTAGGTCACGAGTATTTAGTGTCCTCCGTACCTGGCTAATATCGGCTTTTAAATATCAGAAGATATTAAACCAAGCCATAAGTTACACGTTTTTACGACTTCAGAATGCGATGGTCGACTATATAAAATAATAAACCATATTCGATCGTCAAACTCGACTAACATGTCGCCCGACCATAAAATTGATTTATCCTTGATGCAATAATGAATATAAGAAAACGGTTCTCTGATTTTTGTCGACTGCGAGCATACAACCCTCGCAAATATCGATGTTCAGAGAGACCTTTCAGCAGTTTTTATAACGCCAAATGAAAACTCCATCCCTTTTGTGGATTCTGTTTGATTTTCAGATTCTGCGCAAGTTTACTAATTTAAGAGTATGTGGTTTTACGTCCAGTTTCCACAAGTATAATTCGTGTGGAGTGAACATCTTTTTACGTAATAAATAGGAACAATTAATTCAATTCCTAGACATTGCAGATATGTACTAAGTTATGTAGGAATTCATATCTCTTTAAGGGCGTGCATGTACTGGACACCGTCCTAACCCCTAATATTCTCGCAAGTTGTTTACCTGGAAAAGACCCATTAAATGGGCGCTGTGCTTTTTAATCACCCGACATGAACCCTTGTTAATTTACATTAACTGGAACTAATCTTTAAGAGATAAGCACAGTTACAAGAATTGTTTATGTACAAATACAAATTCTTCTACACCCCCATTATTTCTGAAATTAGCCAATCAGGTAAGATCCACACTCCGTTTTATTATGTTAACTGTATCATTTTTACAAAGTGCAAATCATACATATAATATTGTAATTAATTATTAGGTCTACATAGTTATAAGTGCTTTGACGAATATTAAAATGTTGTTTTTGTACGTGTAAAGAGATACTTTATTTTAATAAACGTAAGTCTAGTTTTATTCAAAGTGCCCAAACAAAATGCCTATACTAAATTTCAAATAGGAATGCAGTAGGTGGCACTCTAAACTCAAGCTTAGTTCTATACTAGGAAAATATAAGTACAATAACATTATACTGCACTTCTCGCCAGAGTCCACTATTTATCAGTTTTCCTTTTATATTTTTACGAAAATTCATGTCGAATGTCAAATTGACAATTTTGAAAAAATATTTTATTTTCAGGTGGTTGTAATGATTACTTTGTTTCAACCAATTACGACAATTGTTATGGTTACTACTTAGCTCCAAGTGCTGCATGCTTATTTAAAATTTAGTATGATCAGAGGTCTAGTGACCAATTAAGGTGGTTGAATTAAGGCCCAGGTAAGCGATGCTCAATTCGAGGCCGGCCTGTTTAAATGCATATATTGAATTTCAGCAAAGCTTGCTTATTATGTAATATTATATATGCAATGTTATAAATTACTGTTGCTACTGTTCCTAGCATACAAATATTATGCAAGGATAATTTGTTCGGTTATTCAAATATAATACATATAAAGCATCAATAACTGTGTTAAAATAAATTCTATTGTCAATAACTGTGGCGTAATAATGGAGAAGAAAAATCGAAGAATTCAAACATATTATTGTGTTTAAAAGTATTACAAAATATATATTACAGCTTCAAAGCTGTATCAATAAGATTTGTATTTCTTTTATTTATTAAAATTGTTACTTTACGGGAAGTCAGAGATATAGTAATAATAAATCGTTGTACTAACAATTGCACAAATTGGTACTAGGCTAGTATGGATCGTTCATCTTGTGCCTATAGATATTTTACTAAAGGCAATATGCAAGATTTCGCTTTAAGCTGTCTCTTATTATTACAGGTTAAGCTCTGCAGGGACTTTAAGCGCCATGCCAATATACATCAATCAATAGAAAAAATACGATATGCAATTTAAGAAAAAATATAAAATTTCTAAAAATAATTTTGATGGTAAAGATTTTAACAGTATTGAAAATAATACCATCGTACAGGACTTAGTAACGCCACAGAACCACTTTAGCTGCATGCCATTATATTTAGTTCAGTTTTTCAACCACGAATTAACTTCAGCTTGAACTTCCAACTTCCATAACAGTGATATCTATGAACGCTGTTCTTAGCAATAAAATTTACAAAAACAACTGAATTTATCGTAACGTTGCCCTTCATTTAATACGCAAGGGACAAAGATTTTTAAGACAAGGGACAGTTTTCCAATATTTTACGTTAAATTTGATAGCAAACTTAATATACCAGAATTGAAAACATCCGATTCTGTTGATGTTGTTCTTGTCCACTCGAGAAGAAACAAAGATATTTCGACAATTCATTGAATTTTCTTAATAAACCAAGGATTTTCGTTCGTGAAATAATCTACTTATATGTCTTTACCGTAAGTAGGTGGAACTTTTTCCATGTTGATCCTACTAAATAGCCCTCTTGCACATGGACATTATTTACATGAGATTGACAGAGTATTTGCAACATATATTTCTTCACCGCTATAATTTGGGATTAAGGAAGATATAGATCGATTTATTATTTTCAGTTGTTACAACAACGTGAAATGCTTAATAACAAATTTTCGTAATGTGCAATCAAATTATGGTATATAAAAGTACTACTTTATACTATAACTCGAATTTCGAATACATTTTTGAAAACTTGACTACACCACTGCATTCTTATAAAAAAAGGCCTGAATGACGTAAAAATTACTTTTCTGTATTTTCATAAATAAGCGAGATATAACCATAGAACAGAAAGTCGAAAAATCGAACCTTTGCTTATAACTCGAAATAAAAAGATGATAGTCAATTTTAGATTTCACCATTAAGTTTTTCTTGAAAAAAAGCGATCGAGGATACCCCGTCCATTTTTCCATATCTTTTATAGTTACCGAGATTCCATACGAAATCATCGAAATTTTACCACCATCTACGACAAAAGCAACTTTACCATTAAGTCACAAAATACTTTAAAACAATTTTCGTTTGATCTTAAAGATTCTATTAATTATAGCTCCATGAAAATAGAACTGAATTCAAATCGCTGTTATCTATAACGCATGAAAAGTGGATGTTATTTACATAAAAAGCAACAAATGCTAGTTTGTCCATCACAGCGGTATGGAAACATCGAATTTCAAGCAAATGACGCGTCCGTAAATCCCAACGATTTTATGATTCGTTAGTTCGTTCATGCATGCATGACTACAAATTTCATTTGTTTTTCAATTTTCAATTAAAAGTTTGCTTGTACAGACAGTATGTACCATAAAGCTCACTGGCAATTCCCTATAAATTGGCCTCCGTTCTGGTAGTAGACACAAAGCACTAAAGTGAATATCAAGGGCCATTCTAAAAGGTGGCTTATTGTAAAAAGAGCCATTTATCAAAAATAATCCGCGTAAGCAAAATGTACTTGCACGTTTTAGTCAGCTTCCACGGTAGTTAAATTCATTGTCATTCAGCGACACGAAGGTATAATACAAATTGTATTGTTTATCGGTGATGGAACGCCGCTAACCTAATCCTAGTTTATGAATTATAGTGGGTATTACTGATGACGGCAGACATCAGCTTGTAAGGTTAATTAAGTTTTTAATTAATACGTAATTTATAATCCGTAAGTTAGGGCCGCGTATCAAATTTAATACAGGTCACTCTGTGAGCTCATAGTGCACAAGGGCATGTAATTATCGTTGCACGATAGTGGAAAAAATCTTCACAATTCGCTTTAATTAATATAAGGTATTTAAATAAAAAATATTTAACCGTTGGTCATGAACAGTAAAATCAGTGGCACTGCATGCTTCAGAATTTAATAAATGTTAGCACTCTCTCACCGTCAAAAACAATTTAAATAGATAACGGTAAAATTATTAATATACATTTTTAAAGTGGATAGCTTTAGTAAAAGATGTCCAAAACATGTTGAAACGGCCATATTCTAATCCTGAAATATTAACATATCACGTGAATCTCGAATTGTTCATAATAATTGAGATAACAATAATACTTTTTTTGGTCAGAACAGCAAGAGATAATTCTATTGTTTCAGAAAACATGCCGCTTACTGATTACATTTCGTGGTCTTCCAAAAAGTTTCAGAATGTTTTTTTATATACTAATACGTGTTAAAAATGTCAATTGAAATGGTGAATGCAAAAATAAAAGACATTTCATGTAAAATAACTGTGCAAATAGCAACTTCATTATTGAAATAATTGTAGTGTTGGAAATTTAAAAAAACATTGTCGTCTTTTTGCAAAAAAGCTGTTTTTATCAGGAAAAAACATGGATCTATTGGTTCTTTTTTTAATTTTTGGGTTTTTCAGTTCTGGATGAGGAAACTAAAAATCACCGTAGATGAATATACTAGTGATAAATGACACGATGACGTATATTTAAAGATGGAAGCCCTCATATAAAAAGCAAATAGTGTTGTCATTTAACTATGGCAATTACTTGTATTCCAATGGTAAAAGAAGAATCATTTGGTTTTTCACTGAAAAAAAGTGGTTTGGTTTTATACTTTTCTGAAAAAACCGTTTTTTACAACTATACAATCAGTAATATTTTTTTAATGAAAAAAAATTGCAAAATTGATTTTCACGCATTGAAATGTCAGTTTTTACCACAAAGAAATTAAACCCATGATGTAGAAATACTATAACTATACAAAAAACACTACCTTTCCATGGAGTCAATTAATATAAAATTTAATGAACTGTCCAAATAACATCTGTGCAGTCGAAATCACAGTAAGATTAATTATAACGCCTAGCCCAGATACGTATCTATGTTAGTACATTTTACTCACCTGGAAAACATAATAGTATATTACATACCGAGGTGGGAAGTGTTCCATTACTGTCGAGAGATTAGGTAGTTTACCAAGACGCGTAGCGTCGAGGTTAACTTTATCTCGAGACAGGGATGAAACTTTCCACCGTGGTATGTATACTATTTTATTTGCAATCATCTAATTTTAAAAATAACTACAATTGAATTCTGAATAATAGATATCTTCATGTAGCTAATATTTTTGTTACCATGAAAACAACCCACTCAATGTTTTGTTACCATGGAAACACCCCACTCTTCAGGTATGTAATATTTTTCGGGGTATGTAATAATTTCCTGGCTAGTTTCAAGTAATCATCTAGTTCCCAGCTGTTGTCATGTCATGAAATTGACACATTACAATGTGATTGCGAATAATAGTTATTTACATCAAGTAGTTATAGTTATTTTCATGACAAGCGTCGAAAGTAGCAAATATCGTGCAAGTGTTGATTAGACAAACGAGGGCGTAGCGAAGCGAAGCCCGAGTGGATCTAAAACACGAGCACAAATTTTTGCACTTTCGGGCGAGTTATGAACACTATTTTTTAGACGACCACTCAAAGTAAATTCTATTTTTACGAATTGTTTCTATTTCGTTTGCAAAATTGATCGTTATATTATTATTGGTACAATTATACAAAATTAGAGCTTGTTGGAAGCAGAGCAACGAATAAAGCAAAAGCGTCTGTACTCTGTATTATTTGAATCACGGTCTGCTTAATTGTGTGACAAACGTCAAAGTGACGTTTGTCACACAATTAAGCAGGCCGTGATGTGGATAACTTAGGTGCCGTTACGATATGACTAGCACGATATAATATCGTGCTAGTGTATGAAATTGTCAACTTTCTGTAGTAGGCTGCTATCGCGATAATGTTACTTTCATACGTGGTCGTCTAAAAAAGTTATCTTTTACTGGACGAAGGAGCATATTATACGAGGCTGCAAGGCCGAGTACTATTAAGCTCCTGAGTCCAGTAGAATAATGGTGTGTATAACATTTTACCTGAAATCGCCAATAAAGTCAAACTGAAGCATAAAACCGATTCATAACGTTGAGATTTTGAAAAAGGCATTTTAACAATCAGGTCTGTTGGGCAAAATTAGGTTTCTAGAAAGTTAACCGTTATACGGCTAGTACAGAAATTAGTAAGGTACAAATAGCCTTGAAAGTTTGACTTTTTAAAATAACATTCTGGAACAACAAAAAGATATTAACTCTCTGAAACAGCAAGATGGCGTTGCTGTATCTAATGCAGTCATATACCCCATGACATTGATGAAAACAACGCGGTGGTCAATAAAAAATTTAACAATATAGGAACCAGGAAAAGCCTTATGTGATTGAAATTTAAAAATAATAAATTTAGTGTTGTAGTCAGATTAGAGAGCAGCTATGAGCTGTTTTAGATCAAAAATGATTTAAATATTAATTAAAAGTTTCGCTTCTTCCTATAAATGAATAGCTAGTTTGTGAATGTAGCATAATTTTAAAGCTCTACTAGTATTTCACAAATAGTACATAATTTTAAATAATTAAGATATGCTCGTACATATCCGTTTTCTAAAACAATGTGTAAAAAATCCAGCACTTCCACTTAATTAGCCACTAATCTCTCAGTACACCAATAGTAATGCAAACGTTGTTCTTTTTCTTTGCGATTCCCAAATCTGCAAAGATTGTGATACGGAAGTTCTTCGGTGTAGACATTATTTATCACTGTAATACTTTGATCTCTGGGCGCTTAGGAGAAGAGATATAACAACGAACTCCGAAATAAAGCGTACAACCCTAATATGGAGTCTGCATCAATCTGAGGAGTTACTGCAAGTCAAAACGACAGGTTCAATACAAAGTGGATACTTTAATCAATTCAACAATTCTACACAAATGCAATTTTTTCACGTCTGCGAGCAAAACACGGTTTCTACGATATCAAAATCGTGACAGAAATAATAAATTATTCCCAAGAGGAGAGAAATTTACCTAGGGAGTTTTCATTATGACTGAGCAACAAGAGCTCACAGTTATGTCAAATTCGGGGTTAGCAGGTTAGGTTTTGCGTCAGTTTGTGTCAAAACTGACGCGAAACCTAACCTGATAACCTCGAATTTGACATAGACTTACAGTGCCACCAACTTTAAAATTTACCATAAGCTACTAATTTTAAAATAATTGTAACTAAAATGTCAATAAATTGCTTTTTAAAAAGCCAGGTTTGTAGTTTTAAATATTCCTGCAACGTGAAAAAAAATAGTATATGCAATTCGGATAGACTGCTATTTTGCTTCAGAAATTGCACCTCAGCAAAATAACGCATTTCTCTCCCTCATTGCATAATCTACTATTTTGCTATGTGTAAATATCGTGTAAATATAAATTGTTTCATTATTAATTATCCTTGGTTTAACGACATTCAGAGTAGAGCTACACATGGAATGCAGTGGTAATGATAGTCTTAGAAAACTGTGGTTTCATTTTATTTAAAAGAAGAGTACACGAACTCTGTTAGCTATAAGGCAAAGTCGATAAAATTAATAGAACAAGCTACTACAATTTGTAATGTTTAATAACAGAACTAAAATAAAATACAAAAACATCGTAATTTATTTTTCACGGTACAGCTGTATATTTCGTACGTACGCTTTAAAAAATTTATATAAATCACGAAATACATTCAAAACAGAAACATTATTACTCTCCATGTTCGCTGTGACAATATTTGCTGATTAAAGCCATTTGTACTCTGGAAAACAACATTTTATAACGAGTTAGAAAAGATGCTCAGGCGTCACAACTTGTCAGACCGTCGTTTCTGCTGAAACTGAAATAATAAGCGATAAGCTTGCCTTTCAAAATTCGCATTGAATACATTTTGTTATTTTACTATTCAATATGCTGCCGTCTCGCAATGTGATTACTCGATGGGCATAAGCAATTATATCCACAGTAATTTAATTATTTTATCTGGTTTTAATAAAATTGGGGAATAATTTCGTAATAAATAACATGTATAGTCCCTCATTAATCCAGACGACGGAAATCTTCCGTCCTTAAAAGAGATCACAAAGATCAAGTTGAAGCTAATATAAAATTGAAGGCCAATAAAGTAATCCGTTTATTAAAGCAACTTCAAGACCAACGACAATAATTTCACCACTCCACTATATTCGGTTTAGAAAATGTAAAGGTTTTATGAAGTTTTAACATGCCCATTCTGTCGACCCCTTTTCTATATTTCGGTGCACTAAGGAAAGGAGGTAATTTTATCAAGCAATTAGGAGTGATGGCAGTGAATCTAAATAACTACTCTGTATTAATTTGCATGCCCACTCCGCTCGACAATAAGTCATTTGCAGAAATTTTGAAAGTTTTGTGGAACCAATTTGTCGCTCTTGTCTCAGGCGATGCCATCAAATGCAATTATACCTGAAAACGGTAAATGAGCAAATACTGTTGCTGTTACTGTTAAAGCCTATTAACGGAGTACTGCTGCGCAACGCGTTATCCTTAACCAAGTTTTGCACAAATTAACGATCTCGACTGATTTGCATAATTTATAGCAATGAGGAAGTTAAGCACAGAACTAAATTTATAGTACACCACCTGGAATGATTTTATTAAGAATCGAGATATATATTTTGTTATAAATTTACAGCAATAAGTAAAGTATATCGCATTCAGAAACATGAAGTATAAAATATACTGTCGATATTAAATTTCAGAACTCTGAGAAAAGATATTATTTTATGTGATAAACTCTTTTAGATCTCTAGACCTCTAATAAGTGCATCTACTAACGCAAAATTACGTTTAACGTACACCTCCAATCTTCTCTTGTCAAATGACCCTAAACTATTACATGGTCTTCTCACTTTCGTTGGTTCCTTCTGTGATTAACGGAAACGGGCCCTCCCTATCTCCAGGCAAGGCGACACCCAGCTTTTACGGAACAGTGATTAGACCACCCCAATCCTTCTAAACTACTTCAGATTATCACCAAAGGCCGTTTTCAATTTTCAAGCTCTCAGAGAGTGTGCTAAAGAAAGCGCTTCTAAGAAATAGGTTAACTCTATAAAATACAGCTTTACAGATGGCAGCTGTATTACGGACTGATTTTAATATGGATCATATTTATATTCTAAATTTGGCATTGTCTGTCTTAAACAAATGAACTCAACCACCCATAAAAATTGTATTTGTTACCTACATTACGCCATAAAAAAATATATAAACGTTTTTGTTTTATAGTATACTCATATTAAAAATGTTTAATTGCACTGTCCTCAAATATCAACTGAAGTAAAATCATATGAATAAAAGTAAAAAATAATAAAATTTTAAAAAACCATATTTAACAACAATAAGAAGAAGATCAAAAAAAGAAAGTTAATAGTTTTTTGGGTCTCCAAGGAACGTTTAAAATTTTTTGGCAACAATTTGGCATACTTTGTATGCAATGTGCTATCAACATTTCGGCAAAATCAAATTATGGAAAGAAATGACGGTCATTTTAGAAAATATTTTTAAAAATTCCACCAATATATGCAAATGGTCCAGTTCATTTGTTGAGCAGTATATATTGATCTATTTCTTTCAAGCACTGAAAAATATTCGAGACGTAACAACACTTCACGGAATAATAGGGAGTTTTTGCAAAACTCTCCGTTAAAATAGCGGTCCGCTAAAGCTAATGTTACCTAGCGATGTGAATGATCCAGCCAATCCAAATCAATTTTTTCGATTTTAACGTAACGTTATTTTAACGTGGCGTTTTCCAAAAACTCCCTAATAACCGTCATTTATGACCCTGAAGCCTATAACTGTACCAAATTTCAAGTATCTATGTAGTCTGGGAATAGAAAACAATTTTAGACATACAAACATACATTCAATTTTATATATAGTACTAGTAAATCACCCGAGCTACGCTTCGGTGGGAAAGGGTGCTACATGTCACAATGAAAAACATATACAACCTTACCAGGTATATATACAAAAATGTTACTAGATGAACATTGAAATTACACGATTTAATTGTTCTTTTAAATTTGACGTTGAAATCGGCGCTGAAGAGTTCATTGTGAACGTGCCGCATCAGCTGTTTCAACTGATCGTAATTTAATGTTACTTTACTTTTTTGAAAATAAAAACCGGTCTACGATCTAAGTCTAAAAATAGTCAAAATTTTAAGCTATCATACAATTTAATCGGTCCAGTATCTTCGGAGGAGATAGCGAACAAATATACAAACAAAGAGACCACCGATTTTATGGTAAGGATAGATATAGATTCTGCGGACCGTGTTGTAGAGAATTTAAAGCTCCTCAATAAATTAGTAATGTATCTTTTTAATTAGAGTAACGGTTACCAAGGAAAACCTAATAAACTATTTTTCCGCCAATCGTACTAGAACTGTCACATTATTGACAAAATGTTGTTGAGCAAAGTCAAACTTTCCATTACATCAGCCGTTGCTAGGTAATTTACAATAAAACTGTACAGGAATGATTCAAATATTCCATTATATCAGCCGTTGCTAGGTAATTTACAATACAACTGCATAGGAATAATATTCCCGGCCTAGGCAGGGAATATTCGAGTACTATTTCCTAATTTTTTTAATTACTCATACCGATTGGCGGAAAATAGTATGTGTATCTTGGATACTCCTGTGTTGTTGGGCTCGGCATTCGCCTCGCTCAACAATATTCACAGTCGTCTGGGAATGTTACGCTTTTCGCCCTAGATAAACAATGTACTATTTTCTCGCATTTGACTGCCATTTTTTAAGGTGGCCGCCAGGTGAATGGTGGGGGAGAAGCGGGTTCTACTCAATATTAAAAATTTAGGGTATGTCCACATATTTTCATCAATATGCGTGACTACAGACCTTCTACGATTACATATAGTTACATTAGCGAATCATTTACCTGATCATTCACCATACAAATAAGTAGTAATAGTTATTTATATACCAAGGGCACTATGAAGATGTTTATGTCAGACAGCGTAAATATCAAGGACAGCCAGTGGCGCATACAAAATTTTGTCTTACTTGTGTTTTTTAATAACGTAAATAATCAATCAGAAGGCAATGATCAACCATTGCTGTGTACACAGCTAGGTGCGTGATTGGTTGCTAATGGTGAGCTGACGTTATAAATTATAATGCCCGCATAAAGGGGAGTTATCAATTATAATGCCCACTCATAATGCCCCACTTGTTCTAGATTTGTTCGTATATTCCGTATCACAGATATAAAAAACATAGTGCAGGTACTAGGAAGACATACATATTTTTATGTTCGTTAATATATATGGAAATGGTTAGTCCTTAGGGGCGAATTGAAAATATTATATTTCAGTTTAAATTAATAACCTCTCAGCGAGGATCAAACATATTACCTTTAAAAGCCTTTTAAATATATTTACCAAACAATAAAAACTATAAATCCTTAAAAATGACATTAATAATGCATATGTACAAAACTATATTTACAAGATGCCCATTTTAAGTCGTGCACCTTAAAATTAGAAAATAGGTCATCCTTTCAACTTCTGAAAGGTGACAATTTTGATTAGTCGCTATTCTAATCTTTTAATATACAGCGTGTTTCACTTCTCATCATCCCACCCCTATATCTTCCTTATTTATTTTCTGATCGATTTGAAATTTAGGTCAATTATATTACCTTTTAAAATATCTGTCGCTAGAATGTTTAAATAACTTTACTGTAAACCAACAGCCTACTGCGATAAAAAAAATAATGGTAAAAATTGAGAAATCATAGTAGGCTTAATTTTATCGAAAAAAAAGTATTATCAAAAGTTTCCTATGTACCTAGCTATAATAATTTATTCATATATATCAATTATTTAAAAAAAACAACATATTTGTTAGGTCGCAGTACAACTGAAGCAACAATTCGACAGCCTTACACTGTTACTAATCTATTAGCTTTTCAATTTACTGTAGAAGTAATGTAGCTTTCAAACCTCAAAAATTTCACAGGACTATTCTTATCCAACAGCAAATTTCTTGTAGCGGAAAGGAAGCCTAAAGTGGCCATTCGGGAAGCCGAAATAGATTTCGCGATCTATAATCATCCACTCTGAACCTTTAACAATTCGGGACAGTAAGAATTGTTTCAGTATTTATTGCAGCCACGGAAGCACAAGGACAGTGCAGCGATAAATTGTGCCCGCGAAAAATAAAGTCGTCTGTTTTCGATGAATTATTTGTGACAACTGAAATTAAGATAAAGCAGTTTTATCCCCTAATCAGGGCAAATCTGCATAATTTAGGAAACTCGGTAAAATACAATGCCAACAAAAAGTTACACCTAATATCATGCAGATGAGGTGACAGAAAAGGGCTGGTAAAGGATGTTCCGCAGCCGCGCTCTGGAAACCGCCAAATCTCCAGAATCCTGTTGATTTATGGTGCGTCCGTAAACGACGCTGAATCTCAAACATGCAGTAGAACATAAGACGGCGAAAATGTTCTAAACAGCTACTATTGTATACACAAAACGCCACAGCTATTACAGATACTTGCATTAACTATTAAATGAAAATCTGTTCAAAAGTGTACTGCAAAAATGTTTATTTTAAATGTAGTGAGTTTATATAATATTGCTCAACGTATTATTGCAAAATCTCAAAAATAAGTCAACGATTTAGCAAAAAAAATTATCCATACAATTATCATTTTCATGCTAATAGCTCCGGCTTTCAATTTGCTGTGATAATTTGATGGCAGGATACAAATGTAAAGAACGCAGCTGAGATCGCATTTACCCTCAAATGCAAATTGGAAAGCCGCCACTGGATAAGCGGTAACAATTCGAATAAATTTGGGAGAATTAATGAAGATTGATTTTGCCATGGGATCTTGTCAAAAATCTGAAACCGTGCAGTGAAGGCGGGTGGTATCTAGAAATTAAACGATAAAAAGTGATATACGGTAAAGAACAACAGATTAAATAGAAATTAGAAGACGAATACTGCAATAAATTTACAGTTTTACTCTTTATGTCTTTTTGTAACAGAATAGAAAAACTGTTCTGTTTATGCAAAGTTTTCCCTATATAAGAAGTATACAAAGTTTAAGGCAGCAACCCAATTTACATAGAATGCGGCTTGTTGCCTCACCTATATTGTATTAGCGCTCAGTCATGAAGAAGAAAAATAAACTTTACTTCTCGAAATTTTAAGTTTTACTAAGATATACTGCATCAGTAATCTGAGTGAAACTCAAAATTGGATTTATATTACTTTTATACACACGAACGACGTATTCACACTAAAATTGCGTATTTCGTTAAATGCTTCAGGTCTTACGTGACCACAATTGCATGAATGAGCTTAAATGTTAGCTTTTTCCTAAGAAATGCAGACATTTTGTGTGATCTGAAAGTGGACTCCGTGAAAGACACTATAGTGAAGCACAGTGAAAAATATTTAAATAAATTGGAATTCCATCCTAACTATCACGCTGTAAATCTTCTTCATAACAGTGCAAACGTCCAAAGACTCAGTAGAATTAAGCCACTTGACTTGCCACATAGATTTATACAGCTGTAAATGTTTAATTAGTAATTATTGTAACATCTAGTCGCTAAACATATTATTTGTAAGAAATCTTGGTGTTAGGATTGATGGATCCTGCCTCTCACATCTATTCATGACACTTTTAATCGTTTATCTGTTTTGCTTATTGTATTCCTTTGTTATACAGATTACAATTAGTTAATAAATTTATTAAAAAAAAAAAAAAAAAAAATGTTAGCTTTGAGTAGGGCACTGAAATACAAGTATATGTTTGCTCTCTTTCGTTTTCCCAGGACACAGACATACCTCAAGCACAACTACATGAATGAACCTCCAACTTAGTTCAAAAGTTTGAGCATCGCGATGAAATATAAATGTCAGCTCTGTTTCGGTTTCCCCATTCTGTAAAATATATACAGTGTCAGTGTACATAAGTAAAGGATTAACCTTTGTCCATCAATATTTAAACAGTATCTGTATCCAACTTGTTATAGAAATTGCATACACATAGATTATTTTCTATGAGCCTACTATTAATTATATATTGTCCATAAATACACCTAATCGATTAGCTTACATTAAATTGGAAATCAGGTTCTACTACCCACAGTGTTTGCCCTTAGTAACATAAGCAGTTCTGCAGTCAATCTATTGATCGCTTCGTAATATGTAAAGTTAGTCCTTCTGTTAACGCTACCAAAGTTTCCAAATATTAACTCCTTAAAGTTCAACTTGGTACTTTAATGTATGCCTCTTAAGAAACTGCAGATCGGGCAAACATTTGTTCATTTTAGCTATTTATTTTTTACATCACTTACAAAATCTAAAGCTCCCATATCGAAACTCTAGCAAAGCTGATAGGTGTCTCAAAGCGGATTTTCATATAGAGTCCCTGTATATAATATCTTACTATATACAGGGACTCTATTTTCATAAACACGGGAATGCTCTATGTTTTCTACGAAATGCATCACGGAGCATTACCAAGCCCCAGGGAGAAAAATACAAGTAACAAGTTTCGCAAATTCACTTCTAGTGCTTTAACAAGCTTGGGGATAGTTTTAGCAACTACTTAATTAACAATGCTGGTTTCTAATTACGTTACTTCCAAAAACGTTGCGCTTTCGCGACCATCGTAGAGTCAGTTCTCATTTTGAACATATCGTACCTTGATTATACTTTTATCAGATCACTAAGTGGAATTTAATTTACACCAAGCTTTGTTTGAGATGTTTAATAATCACTAAACTTCTTCGCCATTAAAAGACTACGTTTTTAGACATTTTATTTATTTTAGATTGTATCATGTACGAGTCTCTTGTGAAATAACTTATTAAACTGATATACTATAATTGTTAGTCATCTTCATTTAAGTACATCTAGGTTCACGAATGAAGGCGAGCGCACCAGTGTGCAGAATACTTCCAGTCCAGTGGTGTAGCATGTATGCATAATTTTATAATAAAATTACGGAGTTCTTCGGTAAAGTTGGAATAAGGTGTTCTTTTACCCATCTCTCGTAATTGGTACTACGTTCATTTCGTCGTGGTTATCTCCACTTTTTGTCCCCAATTTAAATATTAATAAACAGTTTGAAATAAAATCCATCTCGCCGCCTAAGTGAATCTTGATTAATCGTTGACCATTCGCAATATTTCAGAACAATCCTTCGTTGCTATTGTCGCTCCAACTTTTTGATTTGTATGACCACTATAAATGTAGCTTTCATCCAAAAAGAAAATCGGCTTATTTTCACTTTGGTAATCTATACATATATAAAGGAAAGTCACAACCCCGACTAATCAACGCAGAGCCGTAACCACTGGTACTACGAACTTGAAATTTGGGTGGAAGGTTCAATTTGTTACGTAAGGTAGTGCTAAGAAGGACTTTCTTGAAATTCGACCCCTCAGGGGGTGAAAAGGGGTAAAATGTGTTTTCACGAATTCCTCAATATCTCTTAGATCCGACAAGATATCGACTCGGTGTTTGCTTGTATAGGTACCAATACAAGTGTTTAAACAGAAATGTCAGGATTTTGCTAATCAACCCCCAAAGGTGCAAATCTGGATTGGGGATGAATTAAAGAACCCTTTGTATCTCCTATGTTTATTGAGTTAGAACATTCCTTTTTTGCCATATAGATGTATTCTTAAAATATTTAGAAAGTGGTTTAAGGGATTTTAAAATTAACCTAAAGCGCTAAAAAGGGAAAACTGAAAAGGGGTAGGGTGTTAAATTTATTAATTTTTTTTTCGCTATCTCATTGTTATACTAAAACTATAGTTTTATCAATATATACAAGGGGAATGACAATTACGTACACATTTCCAGAGGGTACGTGAAGCATAGAAGAGTTGTGGAGAACTTTTTTCGGAAGAATATTGTTTCCTGTTTAGTACCTAGAATATTGTTCTGCAGCGTTTGTTAGTTTAGTGTATTGAGTGAGGGAGAGCGGGGGCGCCCTAGAATTCATTTGAAATTTAGAAGAAAAACCATTTGTAGCCCGTACGAAGAACGGGCATCTTGCTATATTTCATATTTTGGAGGTATTCTATTCTTTTTGCACAGATCGTTCTTCTCCATTAAAAGTTTTCTGTTGTTTTGCGTTTTTTTCCATCTAAAGTCATTTTTTATAATTATTTTCAATGAAGACACTGATCCACACCAACCTAGATCTGGCAATAATTTGTTGGCAAAACCTTAATAGTGACACGGCCTTCTTCTATTTTATGACAATTGTAGATTCTTCTTTTTCTTCTTCACCATTAGCTTCATATCCATTTTTCCACGTTTGTATATTGTTTGCTCTTCTCATCCACTTCAAGCCCGCTGTTAGTTTTATGTCATCAACCCACCTCATTTGGGGGCGTCCTACTGGTCTGCGGTGTTCATATGGTATCCATGGCACCATTCGTGTATGCCATTTGTCTTTATTTTTTCTAGCGATGTGACCAGTAAATGACCATTTCAATTTCGCTACATGTACAGCCACATCTACTACTTTTGTTCGTTCTCGGATGTAGGTGTTTGTTTTTCGGTCTTTTAGGGAAATTCCCATCTTAAGTCATTTCACGGCTGCGTTATTTCGAGTTTATTTAAATATCTTTTCGTCATCGTTCAATTTTCCGCCCCATAGCACGTTACTGGTATAATACATGTGTTAAATATCTTCGTTTTCAGGTATAGTGGGATGTTTTTGTTTTTCATTATGAAGCTTAGTTTTCCAAATGCGAACCATGATTGTTTGACCCTTCCTTTTATATCTTGAGTTTGGTTTTCTTTCCCTAAAGCTATTTCTTGTCCCAGATATACATAACTTTTTACATTCTCAATTGTGTTGTTCTCTATTTGTATGGTCGCATCTTCTTTTGTCATGATTTTTGTTTTACTTAAATTCATTTTTAGACCCACATTTTACGATTCTTCGTTTAATGTTTCTAGAATCTGTTGGAGTTTTAGTTTATACTTTGCTATTAGCACGACGTCGTCAGCATACCTTAAGTGACTAAGGTTTTTACCGTTTATCATTGACATTGTTGACCAGTCTACTCTTTTAAATATGTCCTTCAGTGTAAGAGTGAATAGTTTCGGTGATAGACTGTCCCCCTGTCTAACACTTCTCTGCAGCTGGACTGTATTTGTTGTAGTCTTATTCAGGTGGTATGTTGCAGTTGTTATTTCTTGTGATAGTTGTATGTATCGGCTATCTATTCTGCAGTTTTGTAGCGCTTGTTCTACTGCCCATGCCTCTATGCTTTCAAACGCTTTTTCAAGGTCGACGAATACCAGATAGATTTATTTGTTATATTCATGTGTCTTTTCTATTAGTACTCTCATTGTTAACAAGTAGTCTGCGGTTGAAAAGCCTTTTCGGAAACCCGCCTGCTCTATCGGTTGGTATGCATCTAATTTCTTCGTTAGGCGGTTGGTTATTATCTTAGTTAAGAGCTTGTATATGTGGGGCAAGATGCATTCGTTTAACAATCTGGTTACACTTTTGATTAGTTCTTCTCCTCCGCCTCTTATTATCTCGGCTGTAATTCCATCTTCTCCAGCAGCTTTGTTTGTCTTCATATTTTTAATTGCGGCCTCCACTCCCAAATGTCTATTTCAGGTAGTTCTTCTGAGCTTGTATTTATTATGTTATTTTGTTGGTTACCAGTTCTCTCTTGTTTTACTTTGCTTTCGTATAATTCTCGATGGAATTCTTACACAATTTTTATTATTTCATTTTTATTTGTTACTATCTAGCCTTCTGTGTTCATTAGAAAGTGAATTTGTTTCTTGCCTAAATTATTTCTTAAACATTTCATTTCCTTGTTATTTTCTATTTTTTACTGTATTAGTTTAGCATATTTAGGTTTCCTGTGGTTTCGTATTTTCCTTTTTATTAATTTGTTAGTTTCTTTATATTCGATTGTTCCCTTTTTATTGTTTTTATTCATAGTTCTTCTTTTCTCTATTATTTTTTTTGTTTCGTCGTCTGTTTATGACTGTTTCTATTTACCTTTTTGCTTATTTCATTTACACTTTTTGTTATAATTCTTGTTATTTGTTCGTTCTTGCTACCAATGTCGTTTCCATTTATGTGTCCATTCACGAATTCTTTTGTTATCTTTTGCTGATATTTACTTTTGAATATTTGTACTTCTTCATATTTTATAATATTATTTGATCGATGTAGTCTTCGTTTTTCTAGTTTCTTACGAATTCTGTCTCTAGGTGTTTCTCGTGATGGCATCAAAGCCCCAAGATGGAAATATATTAGGCGGGGTAATGAGAAGCCTAAAATACCCTAACATTGTCAAGCGATTAGTAAAAGCGAAAGTAGATAACCTACCGCAGCGTGTATAGCGACCAGGAGAAGTTGCTTCTGATTTATTCTTGATCCTAACATTACTAGATACGTTTCAGTGGCTACATATTAAAAACATCAATGCTGATCGAAATTTACAAGATGTTGGACAATTTTTAATCCACAGAAGTGCATCCCTGAAACAAACCACACAGTACCCAGAAACAATCTATCACTCAATCTGCCCAAGATGGCTGCCGAAAATATCTCTCTCTCTCTCTCTCGCTTTCTCTCTCTCTATCTCGCTTTCTCTCTCTCTCTCTCTCTCGCTTCTCTCTCTCTCTCTCTCTCTCTCTCTCTCTCTCTCTCTCTCTCTCTCTCTCTATCTCTCTTGCTCTCTCTATCTCGCTCTCTATGCCCGGTGTCCATTCTCAAAGTCGAACATAATTCATTTTTCTGTAGATAATTTTAACAGACGTTGACAGATAATACCTGATTTACGCCAACTAATTACCAATTTTTTCGACAAATGCTATCACACTTGAAAGGCAAGGCACGGCATATTTAAAAATTTCCAAGTTTTAAATTAGTATTTTAAAATAAAAATCGGATCTTGAGTATTATTATTGGTATCATTTGATGCGTAATAATTTTATCTTTCCATTGATACCATTATCTTCCCTATAAGTTGAATTGGCGAGCAGGAACCGATAAAAACGTTCAATACAATGTTAATCGCCTATGTTGACCCGGTATAAGCAATATTTTCAAAATATTACCAAAATTTACCTATTTTCGAAATTCACACACCAGGGGGCTAGGCAACCAAAAAGGTGACTACATAACCCACGCCATACCAATTAATAGAAAATTCCTGTATAAGTAACTGAATTTTAATTTGATCATAATTTTAGACGTGACACGCTTTTACTTCTGCACACTAAGCTACTCGATTCCAAGGGTTTAAATTAATAACGACTGCTATAAGCTCATAATCTTATAAACTCGCACTACTTTGAAATACACACACCCATTTGTTAGTATTCTGTAGAGCTATAGTATTACAACTGAGTGGAAGAGATTATATATATTTGATTTGTAGGCCAAATCGAGTCAGAATTTCTAGGCTGGCGTTGAATATGATTATTAAAATTGCTGACGCCTGGTTTATCCCAAAAAATGATGTTCAAGCCCCGCCGCTTCACTGTTACTGTCGAGATCACCCGCAGAACGCCGCCCTTTTGGTCATTAATCAAATGCTATTCTCGTTTAATGTCATAACTTATTGACTTGGTTAACTCACTCCCGCTAGTTAACAAAATTTTAATTGAAAAGGCTCATTACATTACATTTTGTGAAAATAATTTCGCTTCCTCTATACACACATCATGACGCTGTTATGAATATTATGCGACCCTTTATATTTTATTTTTCACCACATTACTAAAAAACAGAACCAGTCATTACGAGCATGGTACTAAATCTTTAAAATATGACCTGGGACACAAATATATCATTTTCTGAAATATACGTACAGTGAATTTATTTGAATGGTTAACATAGCAGTTTCGTTTCTATGCCAGCATTTAATCATACAAGGCACGTCCATAGTTACCAATGAAATCAATAGAGTAGAGAGTTTATTTTACGAGTTAACATATGAGTTTCAATTAGGTACTTGGTAATAAGAAACTTTAATTTTTTTACCGGAATGTAGGTACATTAGGATAACTTTTAACTGTCTTTTTGACAAGTAATAATTCCTATGTTAACTCGTAAAATACACGCTCTAATCTATTGGTCTCATTTGTAACTATGGAAATGACCTGTATGATTAAATGGTGGCATAGAAACGAAACGCTTATGTTAACTATTAAAATAAATTCCCTGTATATTACTTATGTAGGGTGAGTCAATAGCACGGCAAGCGTGATTGAGCTTACGCCGTTAAATATATCGAAATGATATAAGTGTTATTGTATACAGGAAGTCAGGAAGTTGGGTGTTTTCTTTTTAAGCTTTATAAATACGTTCACTTTTTGAAGTTTGCTTCAGCCGTTCTGATGTTATTTGATTTTTTCTGTAAAAACGGGCGGTTTCAGACACTTGATTTTTGGAGTATCATTTGGCGATAAGAAGGCTTAATTGCGTTGTGGGGTTACACTATTGTGACACGTTAAGTGTTCGAAACTTTGAAGGACCATAACTTCATTTTTTCAAACGGCGCCATCCATATTCTATTGCTTGGTCGTTTTCAGTGCATTATTTTACATCTTTTACACCCTACATGTTCTATACCAAAAATTGATAGTTTATGAGACAAATCGGATTTTTTAATGCATACATATCTCATTGACACCAGCGTGTTATAGAAAACAAGTGTTCGCAATGAAGTATTGCTTGACACACGTCAAAATCTCACACGGTTTACGTCACGTTGTTCATTTGTCGGGGAAATGAAATTACGAAATTATGAAATCATGGATATGGTTTATATATTGGGTGGAAGTGAACAAAACCCGTTTCTGGCGTCTAAAATATATGCACTGGAATATCCAAGTGCAAGAGATTTCGGAATGTGCAAGCAATATTTGAAGGAACGGACAGTGCCAAGTATGAGAAGCACCGTCGAATGAACATCTGATTGTGTAAAGTGTTTGTTGTAGAAAACCCCCGCATAAGTTTCCGAGTCTTAAGCCAATAACTGCAAATTTCCAACACCAGTATCTTCAAGATTATCCGGAATAAGAAATTCCATCCGTACCATATCCAGTTAGTATAAGACTTAAATGAAGACTTCTATATCAGAAAGCCTGAAATATGGAACACCTGGAAAACAATTTTCTAAATACATTTAAAAAGACAGAAAAGTTAATATTCATAATTTTCATTACTACGACACTCAAAAACCCCATTTCATTCGAACCCTCGACCACCAACATCGATGGTCGTTCAATGTTTGGAGCGGTATAGTGGGTCGTAGACTATTTGGGCCGTATTGGAGAATATGGAATCTTATTTGCACTTCTCCAAAACGATTTTCAATTGTACCTTAATGATTTGCCTTTGGACGAGACGAGACCACTCTGGTTTCAACATGACGGTGCCCCACTACAGAATAGTCGTATTGTAAAGCAGCATTTCGACGGCGAGTTTGGGGACGGTGGATTGATAGGAGAAGTCCAATGCCATGGCCTAACCCGACTTAACGAAACCAGATTTTTCCCCGGTTTCATTCACCATCAGGCGAATGAAGCCGAAGTCGCTACCAAGAAAAATTGCATCAAAGAATTGCAAAGAATTGCAAAGTCTTGAAGTTCCCGACAAATTAAAAATATGACATCTAGCGAGTACGATTTTGACGTGTATCAATAATTCATTGAGGACACTAATTTGTTTTCCATGGCACACTGGGTAGCATCGACAAGATATGATTTTTTCTAAAATCCGAATTATCTGATCAACTAGCAATCTTCGCTAGAGAACATGTGGGTGCCAAAGATGTAAAATGAGACGCTGAAGGGATGGGAGGGTTAAAAAATTAAGATATGGCCCTTTAAAATTTCGAAAAGTTAACGTTTCACAGCAAAGTAACCCTACAACATAGATAGGCGTTCTGATCGCTAAATGATACAATAAGAAGTTGTTTAGGCATATTCGGAATACCAGTTCGATATTCCACAAATCGCGTGCCCTGTGATTATAGAATCTGCAAGCCCACATTTTTTTATAAAAAAATTGAATAGCTTCAGACGGGCTGAAGCAAATTTCAAAAACTGAACGTATACCTATATAAAGCTTAAAAAGGAAAAATCCAAAAATGAAAAATATGCAGGAAATGCCATGAGCCATTAAAAAAGCAGAAGAATATAAGTATTGTTAGAATTTCTACCGCTTCTCTGTAGTGTTTTATTATCCAGGTTCTTTTGGGCATTTCGGCAAAAAAAATCAGTTATAATATCACAAGAGCATCGAAAATAATCGATTATTTTACGAGTAACGAGACCTAATCCGCAAAAAACCACGAGAGCGTAGCTCGAGTAGTATTTTAAGGATTACGTCGAATTACGAGTGAAAAATAATCATTATTTTCGATTGCTCGAGTGGTATTCGTTACGATTATATAATGAATAGACCGATAATAATAAATTATTTTATTTCTTAGGTTGGCACTGTTTATGTTGGTGGCACTGTTTATGTTGGTGGCACTGTAAGTCTATGTCAAATTCGAGGTTATTACATCATGGTTCTAGATTTAAATTATTATCCATTATTGTTGCTTTGTTGGACCCACCGACAAACCGAATGATTATACCACGTCGTCAAGGGTATATCCATTTATCTATACCTTGTAACTAAATAAAATTCACAATTACTATTGGCCAAATTTATGATGAGTTGTATAATCAGTTATAATATCACAAGAGCATCGAAAATAATCGATTATTTTCCGAGTAACGAGACGTAATCTGCGAAAAACCACGAGAGTGCAGCTCGAGTGGTATTTTAAGGATTACATCGAGTTACAAGTGAAAAATAATGATTATTTTCGATTGCTCGAGTGGTATTCGTTACGATTATATAATGAATAGACCGACAATAATAAATTATTTTATTTCTTAGGTTCGCGCTGTTTGTGTTAGTGGCACTGTTTATGTTGGTGGCACTGTAAGTCTATGTCAAATTCGACGTTAACAGGTTAGGTTTTGCGTCAGTTTGTGTCAAAACTGATGTAAAACCTAACCTGCTAACCTCGAATTTGCAATAGACAGTTATTACATCATGGCTCTAGATTATTATTATCCATTATTTTTGCTTTGTTGGACCCACCGAAACACCGAAGTGATTATACCACGTCGTCAAGGGTATATCCGTTTATCTATACTTTGTAACTAAGTTAAATTCCCAATTACTATTGGCCAAATTTATAATGAGTTGTATAATCAAGGGTAATACCACAAGCAGTGGATATATTTTTGACAAATATTTTGTCGTTTCCATGTAAATTATTGCGTTTAAATTTCACGATACAAAATCACATTAAAAATGTCACGAGCCGAAGGCGAGTGACATTTAAATGTGATTTTGTTGAGTGAAATTTGCAATAATTTGTATGGAAATGGCAAAATATTTAAAAAAATATATTCACTTCGAGTGGTATTTGGAACGACTATTTAACAATATTAATACATAACTATTCACTTTATTGAAAAATTATCCAACAATTAACATAATTATTCATTCTCAATTAAATTCAGCGGAATACTTCCAAAACATATAATTTTAAAATTTTTAACGCCAGCCAAACTTTGTTTACATAGTTTGTTGGTGTTTAGTTTTACGTAACCTAGCGATATCACTAAGGACAGAACATCGTTGCTAAGCGATATTTCGCAATAAGGCTACTTAGTTTTTGAGTAGGTACATTGTTTTCTGAATATTTTGCATGGTGCCCAATATTCACTGATATACTGTCCCTATTGGTTGAAAGAAGCAAATCTCTGCAATATGATTGGCTTCTATACTCGTATTATAGCGTTGAATAGTCATATGTATACCCTGTTCACTCCATTTGTGATTCTGAATAGGCTTTGCATGTGCATTTTTGTAACGGTGTAGGGCATAGTAAGTGAAATTACCAATGTCAAAGGAAAATGTAACAGTTCAATTACAGTTGTTGAAAATAGAAAAACTAATCCTTCCAGTTCAGCAAGATGCCACGACTAGGTTTTCTGTAACTGAAGTACTTGTCACAAGCTACAAAATGTCAATGTCATTTTGAGATTAGTAACTGCTCAGCATCACATATGGAGTAAATAGGCATAAACCAGGTAAGCGGTTTCAAAACCGAACATAGCTAAAAGACGGTATATCAGAAAGTTACTAGAAACATTTAATTTAATTTAAAAAACAAGGTTGCCAAGATCAGAAATTTATATTATAGGTGGGGGGGGAGGGGCGAGGCTGAAAGTTCTTAAGACATCAATTACGTTAGACATATAATTTGTTTACTAAAAATTAAAAACTTCGGTCACCCGGTACACGAACATTTTAAGAAAAAAAACTATTTCTGTTATCAACGCAACCAAAATACAGGGTTTTCGGGTTGCTTTTCACCATGTATCAATTGTGTTTCGCTATCAAATGTAATTCCCATTTAATAAAATTATAGGAAATGTCTTTCCATTTTGTCAAAAACAATTTCATAATGTATCAAGTGCGTTTCCCTTTTTCAATCAAACTAAACTATTGTGGTGGTTGCATATTAAAACATATATTTTAATTATGAAAGTTAATCTCTAGGTATGACATTATTTATAGAATGATAAAAATACCTTGTATTAAAAACATGCAAAGATGAATTGAAGTATAAAATAGAACAGCATAATTATTTAAAGGTTTATTTAGTAAATTTGCGAATTAGAATTCAAATCCAGTTGAACAATTCAGATTAAGAAACAGAAAGGTTCTAACATATGGATTAACTATTGATTGAATTAAGGTGGAAAGCAAAAGTGGACGAATTATTGGAAAAAGTCATTCAATATGTCAGGGATAAATGAATTGTACTAGTATGTAATCCTGAAGGTTTAAATTTAAAAAATGCATGAAATATAATATTGCAATGGAAAATTGTATGATTAAAAATAACAACGAAGTTTTGACTCTGAAATGTAAACATATTTTGTTAAAAGTTAAAATTTGAAAATAAAAAACCCTTTTATAAAATGATTTTTATTAATCTAATTGGAGTATAAAAGGGGAAGCATAATACTGAATTAAGGAGACGGAGAAAAAGTAAATTTTAAAATAACCGGTTAATGGATTTATGGAAGAGGCGTATGGTAGGAGTATAATAAGGAGTTAAACTGCTGCAATCTACAAAATAGTCTTTTCTGGAATTGGATGCTGTACTGAATTTATTGTTGGTGGGTTACATCATCTAAATTGGATAACGGGCGTTGCATTTACTGATAGTGGGCTTTGTCGAGCTTCCTATTGGAGTAAACATCTTGTGAATTGGATAAAATGTATCTCATTTAATGGTAGTGGACCTCATCGAGCTTCTTATTGGAAGTAGCATTGCATTTATTGGTAGTGAATCTCATCGAGATTCTTGTTGGAGGTTGTGGACATCTTGTGAGATTTGGAAAAGAGGCGTTGCAGTTACTGGTAGTAGACCTTATCAAGCTTCTTGGTGGAAGTAACAAGTATCCTGTCACATTTGGATGGAGGACCTTTACAGTTACTGGTAGTTGATTGCTATACTTGGGATGGTGCGCAGTTGAAAATAAGGTTTTTACTGCTGATCGGGAGATTGCAGCGTTGAGTTAAGAGGCTGTACTTGCATGGGTGTCCCAGAACTTCTGTGAGCAGACGGAATACGCTTGGTTTAGTGAAGAGGCTGATTGAAGTGCTTGCAGAAGTAAAAACTACAGGTATTTGTTAAAACAGCTAAAAGTAGAAGTTGTAATAAAGTGAATAAGGTAGTTAAAGTAGCTACTTATATTTTTCATGTTTTTCAAATGATAAGAATTGTAACAAATATGCTTTCGACTGAATTTCCATTTTCATAGTTTTTGGCGTTGACAGTTGTAGAACTGTCAAGTAAGTTTCATTGTACTAAATGACTTTCAAGTGTAATAATTTTTGATAATTATTTTTTTATTTAGTAGTTTTTGGGCATCAGCTGCTTTGGCTATTAGCCCATACGGTGTGATATGTACTTTTTTAAATTAGCTCATAAAGTCCATTTTGCTGTAGAAAACTTAGTAAGGAATTGCTATCTAGGTTTTTAAGATCCGGATTTCCACGGATTTGAGCTCTCTTACATTCTAGCAATATGTGGTTCACTGTTAGAGGTACGTGACATTCATCACAAGTTGGCTGGTCCTCTCCCGATAATATATGTTTTTTGGTCAATCGCGTGTGACCTGTACGAATTCTTGTCAACACAACTTGCTGTTTTCTACTCAAATTAGTGGGATATGAAAAGTTTCCTATTACTGGCAAGAAATTTTTTAGGTATGTATTATAATTTCTCCAGGTATTTTGAAACCTCTCTTGTACTCTAGTGGTGACTTGATGTTTCACATCCTTAATGTTGTACAGGTTTTCTGATGCCTCACATATTCCCTCTGCGGCTTCTTTGGCAGCAGAATCTGCCTTTTCATTGCCTACTATTCCAGCATGGCTGGGTACCCATATGAAACTTAGCTTTTTGTGAGCGCGAAGAAGAAGTCCGTATAGAGATTTTATATTTACTATCACTGGATCTAATGTGAATCTGTTTCCAATTGCTTCCAGCACAGATAAAGCATCTGTACAAATTATGAAGGAGGCGTGATCTGATGCTAAACATATTTGCAGGGCCGTCCGTATGGCAAATGATTCGCAAGAAAATATACTGATGTCGAGTGGTAGTGATAATGCATGAACCTAACCCGAGTTCAGAGTGATTGTTCTGCTGGAGCTAGAAAATTTAATAAACTCAATAATCAATCATGTTATAATCTAAAAAAAATAATACCATACAGATAGCATCAATAAAAGGCATCAATCTAAAAGGGTATGTAGCACTATATTTATTTAAATAAACACTACACATTTAACTATTACAAACAATTGTGGTTATATTATATGTAAGAGTATGAAATACATATCATAAATTAATTTAAAATTACTCCATATGTTGTATATATTTTATATACATAATACAGCAAAGCAAAACTTATATTTTTTACTCCTAATAATGAAGATACAAGAAACAGCTATTAACAATTTCAGCTAAATTAATTCTCCAGAAAACTCTTAGAACTGTTCTGGATTTATTTATTCCAGGTGTAATTTTTGTTAAAATTTCTAACAAACTGTCAATAACACTATATTCAAATTTTTCATGAAAAAGTTCTGCCGACCTACAATTTTTAAAATTAGAAAATTTGATACAGTATTTTTCGGAATAATTTAAATGTACTACGTTTATACGATCTTTATTCTCTGCTCCTAAACAGCTTGTTAGAAATTTGATCACGAAAAAGGCGTAAACTCTGTTCTGGTTGCCGTTATATTGTATTTTCTCACATGATATGCTGCACGAGTAAGCTACAGACTAAGAAATTGTAAAATGTCTTTACGAACATAAACTGGATTTCAATTACACATTAGTAGAAACTTATATTATAGAACTAGCTAAAATATTTAATAAGCTGTTTAAATTACATAAAATGCCTAGCGGCATTGTGCTTCCTTTTATAGCAAGAAAGCCATTGATTTATTATAGAAACATAAGGCCTGTTGTATATGTACTCGTATAGGTGGCATTTAGAAATAAGTACATTGCATTCTATCGTTTCTCGTTATTAGACAAGTTCTGTTTTTTAAATTTTAAATGGTTGAAATACATTTTTATATTCTCCGAGCTTACACAGTTACCTACAGGTACTTTTTGAGTAATGTAGAATGTTGCAGTCACAGTAGTAGTATATAGGGAAGTACAAATACGTGAATATTCAAATACGGAGGAATTATGATTTAATAAAACTTCTGACAAACCACAACAAAATTCTCCCTATAAGCATGTAATCTCATTAAAGGAAATGCTACCGTTATGTCTATTAATAGAATTTGCGAAACGTTAATTGAAAGGTTCTTGCTTAAAATGAAACTTAAGACGATTACTTAAACAATGTTAATAGAGTTTCGGCAATTACATTAGTTCTCTTCTTCAGCTTTGGATAATTAGGATTGATATTTATGGACCGGGTTGGAATTTTCTGTGTGGGCGTTCTACGTCCCCACTCCTTGCCAAGAAACGAACGGTTGAGCTTAATTGCTCATATTTTCTGTAACGTAATATAGAAGATTAAATTTTCCGACTTTTTTTAATTGACTTTAATGTCACCATCGCTATCGACGTCTGTGCGGCATTACCACATTTAAAATTTGGAGGAATGCCCTTAATCGTTTCATTACGTCGACGAATGATAAATACCATAGTTTAAACTCCTAAAGCTAAAAGGAAATTGAAAATAGTTCACTTAGGAAACACGAAAAAACGTCTCAGCGGAGGAAGTCGATCTTAAGATTGATACCTTGAGCTCAGAAAATTCATTTGTATACCCTTGGCGTAGCCAGCCCGGGAACACTTTAAATCAATATTTATGTCTCAAAATGCACTTTTAAATTACTGTTCTGACGGTAAATTATTAAAGTAGGTCATTTTACTCGAAATTTAGAATGAATGACAAATCCCCAACAAACGATGAAATATGAATTATGTATATGAAATATGTATTATGTACGCAGACACAAAGATTTTCAACTCGACAAAGCTCAAGAACGGGAAGTTCAAGTACAATCATCTACATAAAAGCGCACCAGTTAAAATGAAAATCCAAAACGCCAGACAATATAAACTCTCCGCTTATTCGTAATTACTTAAGCTGATTAAGAGCATTGTTTTGCCAGCGTCCCATCGCATGCCCCAATAAAGAACTAAAATTGAACGTAATTATTGGAAATGCAAATATTTTGAAACCTTAATTTGTAGGTCACATTTATATGTGCTGGAATATTTTGTCAGGAACTTTTTGTAGCATCGGCGCTGGGGAAAAAGGCTTCCTTAGTTAATTACATAATGATGAATCATACGTGCTTTTAAAACGCTCGTACCGACTATATTTCATTATGGCTACAACAACACAGCCGCAGCGGCAACAGACGAGATCGACGAAAGGATAGATTGAATTATTTGACAGTTGATTTATAATGAAGACAATTGCAGAGCGTCAACCAATCGATGACTCGTGAGAAAACAGATTCGTTTAAACAAAGATACTAACATCTAAATACTACTAAGGATTTGATTGTACAGAACACTTTCTATTATCGTTATTAAGAAAGGGTACACAAAATTTATTTTATAAAATCTTTATTCTTAATATGCTGTAATAATACCCTCGCTTAAAATAGGGTTTTAAATAAAATATAAAATTTATAATTATGGCAAGGGTTACTACACTTTATGAATTGTTTAGTGTCGATCAAGAACTGCCTGTCAAATTTAGGGCAAATTAAAAGAATGTAATAAAGAAAAATAAATGGTTTATTGCTTTTTCTCTATTTTACTTATTTGCAATAAATTAGGGCTTAGCTCGGGTGAACACGAAACAATTCTTAACTCAGGGGGTCGGTTCATAAAATAAGAAGAAAACTTTGTATGACAAATAATTCCTTGTATGCCAATTACTCTCAAGTATTAGGGCAAATTTACCATTCCCAACTGACAGTTAAATAACCTTTAAATTTAGTGCACACAAATGATCCGTCAGTTACAAAATAGCGTAAAATTAAATTTTCAAACACCAAAATGGCTAGAATGCATCAGGTACATACGATTAATTCTGTGACGTAGCAACGGCTAACCTCGTTTTGTTTCAGGATGACGTCAAAACCCACGTTAAGATGTGATTCTGTCCTATTTCCAGCAAAAACTACATATTCCGCGTGAACTCGCACTTTCTAGGGACGCTATCTAAATTATTCGAAGCTGGATAGACCTGGGATTCTGGAAATACGTTAAACTTCTCGGCAAAGGTCTATTCCCCCAGTTTCTACGAGGCCGCACGCTTGCTGTGAAATTTCACATTTTTGAAGAGATGCTACGCTGTGGGTTGGCACATTGGAAGGACGCCACGGCAAATACTTGAATGGAAATGGGTTGCTGATCCTAATTATTTTACCCACGGGTTGCTAAAGCTTTCCTCTCCACGTAGCACCAAAAATATCGGCCTTCCGATGTCTGGAACTGCCTCAAAATCGTCACCAAAGTTGGCTAGCACTCAACGCCGCACCAGGTGAAAACTTGCTGGCCTAGTTGCACTATCTTTGGAACTCCTGCACTTTTGAAAACTACACCCACAGATGCCCAGCAACACTAGTAAAAACTCCAACACAGATTTGACTCAACAAAATGACTTTTTATTATTAATCTCCGTACAAAAAGCGGAGTTTAATTTGCACCCAACATAAAATTTTTCAGCTTGTTTTATTAATAATGTCAATTGACAGTCTCGTAATTAAGCAATTGGATTTACAATTGTTTAAAAGAAATTACGTTTGATTACATGTTTGAACTTATGGACTTATGGTCATGTCTTTGCATTTTCACTAAATTGTCCTCTTCTTGGGATAAATGTTACCACACTTTGCTCTGCTTTTAATTTTCACTTTGGTTTATAATGCACTGATACACTTGAGTTCTTTTAGCATCTCACTAATTATCTTTCGATCGGTTGCCTTACATTTTTCCATTGCTCTATTGCAATCATTGCTTTGCTAGCACTGTTTTTCGTTTACCTTTCAGTTAACTTGCCGTTTGCTGGCTTATAAACTTTTAATACATAACGCTTATACAATTTCTATACTTAAAAAATCATTCTGTATCATTTTATTCACATTATTTTTGACGTTACTAAGCTCAAATCCGACAGTTACAAATTAAATTGCATTGGCTCTTCCGAACATTCCTCATCTCCGAAACTCTGAACGTAACCCTTCTGAAACATGCCTTATCTCATGCTAACTTTTATCTCTCAAATTATTAGTTACTGCTGCTCACATCAAGTGCATTTATTAATGTAAAGTACTGATTATCTTGCAATAAACAAGATATTTAATTCTGTGCTCATTTTGACCTTATTCATTCTGTTACTTAGGCAATCAGAATTGCTGTGGGCAGTAAACCATTACAATACATATGCAAACTCATCACGATGTAATTGTAACTGATGAAAGCAGAATTCCATACAGTCATTTCCACATCATGAAAACACTAGGAGCTACGTAATTCCATTATTGTATTAAATAATACAAGTAGTTCCAGTTACAAAATTATATTCGCTTTAAAAACACAGTGCAAATCTAAAGCACAATCTAATAAATGAATAACAATATTTAAAACACTAAATCACCACCAATATTTATTACAACAAAGACTAAATAGTTAATTTTTGATTTTGCAGTTACAACAAACATTTGCTCTGATCGTAAATTCGGTCGTACATAAAATATGATTTCTCTAGATTTTTTATGATACTACACCAAAGTGTATGATAAATATCACTTGCACTGACGTTAAATATTTTGTCGACAGTTAACATCATATTTCAGTAAAACAGACATTCCGTGAAAATATCGCAGATAAAAACACAAGCTGAACTTTCATAAATTTCAGCAAAAACAGATTTTGCATTACGGCACTTTTTAATCTAACGAAGTGCATGAACATTGGCCAAGTTGCAGTGCACCTCCGCCAAATGTAGCAATTGCTTGCACCGTTTCAGTTCACAGAGATTCAGGAACGTAATTCATAAAGGCAATTTTTTTAAAGTGGCATAAAAACCCTGTATTCGGCCTTTGGAATGCGTTTGCCTGGCGGGCCAGTTATACATGTTAAAAGTATTCATTAAATTAAACATTCCTGTATCGCAGATAGTACAAATGCTGCTCTACTAACCACTGTACAGCAGCCGATGCTATTTTGTAAAGATATACTGTAATTGTACATAAGAAAGTATTGAAAATGTAAAAAATAATGAGCTCCAGGCAAAAAAAAAGAAAAATTTCTAACTCAATACCGCCTAGATTGTTTGTTTATTCCAACATAACTATATAATAATTTAATACAGAAAAACTATTCGTTTTCAATTTATCCAAACCATTTCAATAAATCTAAGAAACTATTGAGATTTAAAAATGACAAAGTATTGCTCCTACAATCTTCCTTTCTGCTAAAGGGATATACATCTGAACGCACGAAAAGCCGTTATCCTACCTACAGATTTAACAGTTCAGCCAAAACGATAGGTTCTAGTCTGCAGCTGAATTAGCACAGTCGCAAGCCAATTTCCATTTGACTGGATGCATCTACAAACACGCAATAACCGAATTGCAAACATCAACTTCTAATGGAATGTCACTACTACTAGGTTGACTTTCACTACAGCCCGAAGCATGGCTTTTCCATTTAGTGGCTGTATGGGAGAATTGTATATATCTCATTTCAAATACTTGATCTACAGTTTAACGTACACGCAACTAAGCATTAACTTTAGGATGTTCCACATCCATCGTGTTCAAAGCAAATTTGATCGAGAGGTTATCGATTGTTGTATTTGTACGGTGCTTGTATACGCTGGTTTGCTTTGAGAAAGTTTGTAGCATAGAGTAGCACTCAAAGATACAAAGCACTATCAATTAGGATGTATCAGTCTGAGCTCTGCAGAGATCTCATGAGATCACATTACTTTTGCATTAACGAATATTCACAATTTTGTCCTTTCATAATTCATATCTTTCTATAAACTGAAGGATTAAGAACAACAATCACCTGCTATTCAAAAAAAACAACTATAGAAACAGCATCTATTGCACGCTTCGATGAATTTATACATTTTTGTGTAAACTAGGTACAAGGTGAATTTACTAATGTTATACTAAATAGGGAATTTATTTTTGAATTCCTATTTAAAAATAACCCCTCGAGAGCGCGTTCCCAAGTGGCGGATCTAAGGTCACTAAATCACTAAAAGGTCTAGCAAAAATCGACTTTTGTTTGACATAAATAATATGGTGTTTTTTTACCTGTCTTAGCGCAAACAAATGTGATTTAGTCGCTTTATGGCGGATCGGGGAACGCTTTAAAAATATGGGCGATAAGAAGAAAAACGTTCGCCAACCAACGCAGCTGCTATACTAGTATAAAATGAGGCCTACTTAGATAAATCACACTAAACCACACTATATTTCCAAGAGCCTTACAATTACATGAAAATGTCTTCTATTATTATATCCACGGGTGAGCCGTCTAGTGAACTGACTCACAGTCGGAGCCATACTGCTTCCAGGATAGTCGATGGAAAGTGTCCTAAGGCTGCGTCTATACAGGGTGTTTCATAACGTATGGAGGAGACGGAAAGGGTAGCTAGAGGGGAGTGATATAAAGTGTTAATAAACTTGGCAAAAACCCAATAACATAAAAATAACATCAGCTTAGTAGGGCAGCTTATCATGAAAATGTGGACACACCGGACAAAAGCACATTTTTTTCCAGGTGCTAGTTTGGTAGTTAGCTTTCAATTTTTGATAGGAACCAACTCCTCCGCCGGCCATCTTGGATTTTATAGCGGCCATTTTGAAATATAAGTATATCATCAGTATCTCAGCTTCTAAATCACTTAGGATCACACACTTGGTGTCTAAATATACATATTTGGGGTCAGAGAATACAACTATACAATTTTTAAATGTATCAGCCTGTAATATTTATTCACTAATATACAGTGTGTCCCCGGATAGCTGAAACGACTCTTGTGAAAGGTAAAAAATTTTCGATTTAAATTTTAATTTTTTGGGGTTCAGCCCTGTTTGGTTAAAGGCGAATTTCTAACATAATTTTAGTTTTGAAAAATCAAGTATGCCTTGGAAATTTTCAAAAAACCTATTTTTCTGTAGAGTAAAGTGCCTTTTATGTGAGAAATACGACATAAAGTTATTAATAAAAGTTGTTTAGAATCAATATCTAGGCCCCTATACCAAATTTCAAAATCCTCGGCCAACTTTGATTTTTCACATTTTCTTTCAAGGTTATTTCCCAAATCAAAGAATTTTACTTTTAGCAAAGTTTTTTATTGGAAAAACAAATACTTTTAACAAAGTGGTTTATTTCACAATAACAAAACTTTGTTAAAAATGAAATTCTTTGATTTGGGAAATAAACTTGAAAGAAAATGTGAGAAATCAAAGTTGGCCGCCGAGGATTTTGAAATTTGGTATAGGGGCCTAGATGTTTATTATAAACAACTTTTCTTAATAACTTTTTGTCGTATTTGTCAGATAAAGGGCACTTTACCTTACAGAAAAATAGGTTTTTTGAAATTTTCAAAGCATACTTGATTTTCAAAACTGAAATTATGTTAGAAATTCGCCTTTAACCAAGCAGGGCTGAACCTCAAAAAATAAAAATTTAAATCGAAAATTTTTTACCTTTTACAAGAATCGTTTCACCTATCCGGGGACACACTGTATGTACCAATTACAAATAATTCACCAATTAACCTCTATTCAGAACTCCTATACAAAAGATAAGGACAAAAGATAAGCGAAAAATATCATTACTTAAGATTGATGTTCCTCTGTTCTCTCAACTGTACATAGTGATGTAGCATAGGGAGAGTGGCATGAGAACATTCTTCAGCCATGAGAATTATCATTTTCCCCTTTCACTATCTGACAATTGATTCTGCGTTTCGGAAAGAAGTCTGATCTTATGAACATTCTGGACAAGGATTCCCCAAATGGTGCTCTTGATTATGTTGATGTGAAGCTTCTTAATGGGGCCGCTGTTGTGCATATCCTCTCCCCAACTACCAACATCGTCACATTTGATGATTATGCTGATCACGTATTTATTCCACACATCAAGAAACAATTACAAAGCTGCAAACGAGTTGATGCAGTGTGGAACAAATACAATTCGACAAGCCTCAAAGAAGACACTAGAGAAAATCGAGTTAAGAGTGTTAGGAGAAAGTGTGAAGGAAGGAACAAGCTGCCACTTAAGTGAGCCGATTTCTTAAAAGACCCCACCAACAAACATGACCTTTTTGCATTCCTTTCAAAAAAATTGGCAAGTGTTGAATGTGTCAAAAACAAGGTAATTGTCGTCACATGTGATGCTTAAGTTATTCTCCGAGGAACTGATAGGTCCATGCTACCATGCGGAAGCGGACACCAGGCTGATTATCCACTTACAGGATGTACTTTTGAATGGCTGTAGTAACTGTATATGGTGCACACTGTTGACACGGACGTAGTGGTGATCCTCATTGGCAAGTTCCATCACCTGAAGATTTGTGTTGCTTTTGTTACAAGCAAAATATTTACTTATATTAACATTAATGCTATCTACGAGAAGCTGGGTGTAGAGAAATCTCAAGCCCTCCCTGTATTGCACATTTTCACGGGATGTGATAATGTGTAACTAGGCATTTGCATGCCCCTCATTGGTTGAAATAGCGTCATGTGATACATGAATTATATTCTCAATCAAATAAATAATTGAGTGATCGGGTACAATCCAATGAACGACCAAATACCTTTAAATCAAAGTCAAACCATGTACATTGAATCTGCTACTAGTATACGTACATACGCCATCACCCCCAGATGAAACAGCCGGGGAATTCTACAAAATAACTAAAACGTCATAGATGAAATACCCAAGAAAGATAATTATGCTGATAGTGATGGGCGACCTGAATGTTAGGGTTAGTAACACTAACAATGACGAACATCAGATATCTGTTGTAGAAAAAATGGAATCAATGAGTGAAATGAAAGGAGCGAACGATTCATACAATTGCGCCTATACAACAAATTGACCATACACAACACCGCCTTCCAACATCATAAGAAACGATTGTATATATATATACCTAAGACGTCTCCCGAAGGACACTTTCATCAATTTGAAATTGATCTAAAAGTAAAAGCACTTTTGGTGTTAGTGAAATCAGTCATAACAGACGCAACATGTTTATTCAGAGTAAAGTTTTTCATCAGTGCCACCTTCCATGAAGTAGCAGCACCAAGACAATCCAAGTTAAGTTTAGGGTTATCCTGGTGCTATACATACACTAATAGCTTAGTTATAACTATTATTGTAATATACCTTAGTACAATGTAAAAAATGTAAATAAAGCATAACACACTTTAAGAAGAAGAACAATATACAAATAGTAGGTATAAACAGTAAATAGTAAATATAAAATGTTTTCTCATCTTCTGAAACAAATAGTTTGAACACAAACGCTTATGACATACAAAATCAATATCAGCTGTTTCTTCTGCAGAAGCAATAAGAAGTAACGAGCGACATTCCACACCCACAAACTTCAGCTCGCAGCCATTTCAAAATTAATTTACAAAGATTCGGTTGTCTAAATGAAGGTTTCCTACTGCTAAAAAGGTGCCAGATGCGACCAACTTTTTGTCTGATCGCCATGTCGGAAAATTGTACCCTAACAATGTGTTCCGAGCAAAAAAATCAGCCCTCCCAAGGCGCAAAATTTCGTGAAGGCCTATTTAGGATGGGAACAGACAACCGAGATTTTATAACATCTAATGGAATTTGCAGTGTCCCTACTTCAATTGCTCATTCGACAGTGGAAACACGACAAACGCATTTCCACTTGCGGGAGAACTTTGGAAATATTGCATAAGCAGTTGAAAAGCGTTTCTTTGAAACACAGAAACTAATTAAATTTCGACGAATCAGCACTTCTGCACTAAGTCAGGACGGGAATGACAAGGCTCGCCTGAAAACGATGCTGCTGAAAATTAACGTCTGCATGACACATTTAAGTCTTGGCAGCAAACATGGCGAAGTTAGGTATTTCCGAGTTGGAAGCGTTGTTCATTATTCTACCAAGGTTTATCTGGTTATTACGAAAGTTACTGTTAAGTTTAATAAACATGCATTAAGCACGCTTTGGGTAAGGAATTTAAATTATTTACAGTATGAAGTTGCAATGCACTATTTATAACAAGCTAAGTCAATAATAAAATAAAATAAAAGGTGTCACATCAAAATCCTATAAAGGCTATTAGCTGAATATTACCTAAGGCTAAACACCTTGAAATGGAATTAATTCAGTCGCAGAATTTACACAGCGGGGCTTGCCTGTAATACGGTAAAACCATGAGTTGATTAAAATTGCAGAAAGCTGTTCCCGGAAGCTCTTGCTTCAAACTAAAAATAGTTGAAATAACTTTAAGACACTATAATAAATATCGACTAAATTTAAATCCGATGTTCGTAGTATTTCTTAGAATTTTAAAACTACGCACTATGTATCCACTATGCCACATATGTGAATATATATCCCCAACGATTAATCATACTAATAAAAGTACTATGTCATAACAGCAGATAGGTAGATACATTAAATGTATATGCTTAAACTGTATAGATACATTTTTCTATCTATAGTAGGGCTTTCCAATACGGTTCGCGGCATTTAAACTGTCTTGACAGCTGGCACGTAAAAACTTTGCGATTTAAGAAAATGGAGCTACATATGCTACAACTCATATAAATAGTGAAAAATCACTACAAATGTGGTGAAATTTCGCGAAAACGTTTTATTTCGCGAAACAGAAACATCAACAATTGATCGTGCGATCTGACACTGCTTAACTTTTCTTACTTCCCTCGTCTGAAAGACGAACGAAGTATTGTAATCACGAAAAAATCTCCGTTCCGAGATTGCTTCAGATCGTCACGTTTCAAGATCCCTAGATGACGAAAAAGAAGTTTTCTTAATTCCGTCTGTCTGTCTGTCTATTAACAGTATAGCTCAAAAACTATTTCTGGGAAGACGATATTTTGCATACAGATTATACCGGGTGACAATGAGACTAGGGCCATGCTTATATCTTCTTTATTTCTTCAATTTGGATAAAATTTTATACCAAGATACTAGACGTAATTTATGATTTGCCGATAGATTTACTCAAAATGGTTGACTTCCGATTTTACCGGAAATATACCAACTTTGATTTTTTAAATGGAACACCCTGTATATTTTATGTTTTTCTGAATCTACGAGTCAAATTACATATAATAGTCTTGCCAAATTTCAATTTTTTTTAAACAAAAAAAATATTTTTTCAATTTTTATTTTTTACCATAGAAGGCCTTGAAAATCTATTCTAATTGACTCTAGCAACTCTTAATAATAGCTATTTTATCAATAAGGTCAATAACAAACCTTTAATAAAAGAACCTACTAACGGCCATCTTGCCATCAGATAGAAAATGTAATTACCAATCTAACGATATGCATCATGCGCTACTTGATCTTTATCTGAAACTGAAAATTAATTAATTAATAATTTTTTAAAATCTATTTAAAAAATCAAAGGTTTCACCGCAAGTGACACTAACTTTGGTTATTTAAATAGATCACTCTATATGTTTTATGTTTTTCGGAATCTACGACTCAAATTACATACAACAGTGTTGACAAATTTGCTTAGGTATTATTAGTTATTACATAAAAATAAAATAATTCATTAATTAATTTTCAGTTTCAGATAAAAATAAAGTAGTGCAGGATGCATATCGTTAGATTGGTAATTACATTTTCTATCTAATGGTAATTTGGCCCATAGTAGGTGCCATTTAAAACAAGACTTTTTCTTAAAAAACGAGTTTAGCAAATTATATTCTTTTATTAAAGGTATGATATTGACCTTATTGATAAAATAGATATTACTAAGAGTTGCTAGAGTCAATTAGAATAGATTTTTTCAAGTCAAAGCCTTCTATGGTAAAAGTTAAAAATTGAAAAAATAATCTTTTTGTTTAAAAAAATTCAAATTTGGCACGACTATTATATGTAATTTGACTCGTAGATTCAGAAAAACATAAAATATACAGGGTGTTCTATCTAACAAAATCAAAGTTGGTATCATTTCCGGTAAAACCGGAAGTCAGCCATTACGACTATATCTATTGGCCAATCAGAAATTATGTCTAGTATCTTGGTATAAAATGTTATCCAAATCGATTCATAAATAAAGAAGATATAAGCATGGCCCTAGTCTTATAGTCACGGTATATCTACCTCGCATGAAACCGGTACAATTTCATACAAATATATACAGGGTGAACACCTAAAAAAATTAAATTTTGTTTATTTTTGGTTTAATTTTGAAATAGAAGGAAGTAATAACTTTCACATAGGTCAGGCTTTACATTTGCCGAAAATAAGACTCAACCCATACAAGATAGTGTCACAAAAGAGTAAAAACGTTTCAACAATAATCCCGTTCTGCTCAAGAGAGGCGCGCGTCTCACTTATTTCTATAAGACTTGATGGCACAGTTGGAATTTCGTTGCAGTTACATCTGTTGCGGAGGTGCGGTTACGATCGCTATACATGTGCGGCGGGTTCAAACCTCAGCAGGATATATATTTTTTTAAATTTGCAAATTGATCTAATTCGGGCGAGGGAAGTTCTGGGTAAAGCCTTTTACAGATTTTTTGCTTTGGGAATACGTGAAGGACAAAGTCTACGCCGATAATCTACAAACAGTTCTAGCCTGTTGGAGCTGTTCGCGAAATAGAACCGCGATTATACGAAACGTGATTCCGAACATCGTAAATGGATTATCATTTGTGAAAAATCGATGCGGCCATTTACCAAATATCGTATTCCACATTTAATCGTAGGGTTTGTATTTTGAATTGAAATAAAAAGCACATTTTCCATTGATTCAGCAAAATGTCTTATGGAGGGTATGTATCCAATCTTACACTGCTTTCAAATTATCTCGTATCAAGAATTCCGTTTCTCCCTTTCTTACTAAAGTAGTGGCTCTTTAAAAGAAGTAACATGTTATGCTATAACTAAATAATATCCATACTTTAATTTCCTATTATCAGTTACTGTAACTCACTGTACGATCAGATTAAATCTCATTTTAGTATAATATTAGTTTCGTAATTTTATTTACTTATTTTTTAAAGTTGATAAAATAGATTTTTTTTGACAAATTAACTACTATTAATGTCAACCAATAAAAGGACCCGATTTTGTCGATTGCATCATGCCTATACAGCGGATGAAAAGAAATAGAATTTTTAAGCAATTGGATCCTGTTCCTTCTCCATACCGGCCAGCAAATAATAGTAGTCAGAATAGAGAGATTTTAGATAAATGTCACATGTTTAACGTCATCAAGGCACAACAAATATTTAGAATTATAGTCGTTGTCGTTAAATTTTCTCATTGATTGTACTCGAACATTTTTTGTGTAAAGTAACTTTTGCGTTTTATAAATTCAAACTGGCTTCCTTTTGTCAATTTGAATCAACAATTAACTAATTAAATTCAAAATTAACTAGAAGAACTCAACTTATTTTACTGGAAATAGAGCAGAGTGCGAATAATCTCCCCAGTAAACAGGTTATTCGCACTCTGCCACGTTTCCAGTAAAATAAGCTAAATTCTCCTAGTTAATATTTTATTTAATTAGTTAATTGTTGAAAACGGAAGTAGATGTGTCTTCCTAAACGTTCATGTTCTAATATTTTTCATTGTGTAAGTGTGGTAAAATACCAAAAAAATATAGCATGATCATTGAAGCGCCACAAAAGAGCTTCAAAGATTATTTTTTTCATTCATAGCGAAAGGTATTTTAGTTTATGTTCGGTTGTTTCCTAAACACTTCATTAAAATATTATTTAGCGTTTATGGCCTGCTGAGTGAAAATTAGGGCTGGGTAGCTAACACGACAAGAGCCACAAATGCTAGTTATGTACGAAGTGCAGATGTTACAGGTAACTTGTATAAATATAAACATATAATATCTAGCAAAGTTAGGTAGTTTATGAAATGCATTTCCTAAGAGCATTTTTATAGTTTTCCTAGACATCACATACGAGTATATTCCCTAATGAGCTGTAGGCATTTTGTGTAATATATTTCTTAAAGTAATGGTTTTAATGCGGGCGCGCAAACTATCAAATTTTGTATGCATCAGGCAACGACCCGTAAACATCACCAGAGATAGGCTAACTGATAACCAGCGATAATTCGCTAACCTAACTAATAACCGCACATTACAAAATCAATATGTAAGGATGTTTACAACACGAGCGATTAAAGGCTGCAACTAACCTAAACATGGTAGAACAACACGGTCTGGTAATAAGAATCAGCGATGCTGGTTTATTTAACACTAGAACGCGTTGGCCAGCCTACGTCTGGCCCTGCCAGCGTAAAGAAACGGTTAACAATAAAAATGCTTGCTTAAGCTGGTAGCCAGCCGGCGTCCGGCCCTGCCAGCGTTAACAATACAAATGCTTGCTGCGTCGCCACTTGTGCGCGGTCGGCATGTGCGCGCGCCAGTGCATACGGACTGGACGGCCGACGCCGACGGCCGGCGACCGGCGGCATCAGCTCTTATAATATCAGATAACTTCCAACTTCAAAGAGAACAAACCATATTGCGTGGAACCGTGCAGTCATTATATGAAATGTCTAGACATTTTATGTGTATAATGACAACGATTTCGCCGGTATTATGTTTAATGTCGACAAATACTAGATAAACGGACTGGCATTTTTAGGCAATTTATATAATTACATAAAATTCCTAGCCATTATATAAAATGACCGATTTATACCATTTTATGCACAGATCAGAATATTCACAAATAAAAACACATTTTAATTTTTATAAATGTTGGCAATCTACGTTGTTATTCGTGAATATTCTCAAATGAGGCGTCAGTCGAGTCGGATAATAAGACGTGTACTCTAATGATTAGTCACGATCCTAATCACATACAAAATTTTATCTGCTAGAAAAAATTAATAAAGTATGCTTTTTGGTCAGTTCGTTGGTAACGTTAGTAACGAATTATTTATTTACAAACAAAATAATTAAAGTTGTTCTCAGTCGGAATTGTGCTGTTTCTCAAGCATAATATGAGCGATTGTGATAGAGAAGTAAAAAAATCACGGTCATTGTAGTGTTTTGAATTGATTTGTTTTGTTGTAGTAAAACGTCAAGCTTTGTTGACACGACCAATAAAGCTATACATTATATACTTACATAAATCTATTCTTCCAGCAAACAAGCACTTTCAGGACTAAAAACAGTACCAAAATAACTCATTTTTGGACGGGAGCCGAAAATAGTATATTGTTTTATTAGGATTAAAAGTGACATAAGGAAATAAATTATGTTTGCATTCGCGAGGCGAAGCACACCGTCATCAAATAAATTGTTGACAGTTCTATAATTGTTATTTGAAATATTAAAGCAGCTTTCGAAAAACAACTTGTTTGTATCTCGAATGTGAAGTGCTATTGCGTTCTCAAATGTATTTTTTTTGTTGATCCTAAGAACTAAAAATTTTGCCTAGCAACATATACCTTTTTGTATCAGTCAGTGAACGACAACTGCAATGTCAGATGTTGGTACTAAAAGTAACGACTTTTAAGACGTTTTTTCTGTTTCGTTTTTAATTGTTGACTCTTCATAATATAAGTACAGCTGATTGCAAATAAAACTGGGACAGCTAATATGTAATATTGTAATACGAAGTACAATAACATATTAAATACTCGTAATTATGTTCCTTTTCTTATGCTTCTATCTTTAATAATATTTTATGTATTCACCTACGGAAATATAAGTTAGAGAAAGTTTCACACGTTATTAAAAACGCAAAAAGTAGTCTCAAGACTTGTCCCAATTTTATTTGCAATCAGCTGTACGTGTTAATAAAAAAATAAAAGGACAAAATTATTATAATTTATTATATACAGTGTGTCCGCGGATTGAGTTCACATAAGGTGTAAATGACCAAAAATTTTAGAGTTAGATGTTAATATTCTAGGAATTGCTCCTGCTTGTTCTCATACCAAGATTTCAAGAAAATCAATAAAATTAATTAATAAACAGGGTGTTTTTAAAATCGATTTTAAAAAAATGGCCTAGGGTAAACTACCTTTATTAGAAGAAATAACAAAAAAAAGTATTAAGAAAAATTTTTTAGAATTAAGAGGAATGGCAGACTTGAAATTTTCAGACAAATCGGCCTACTTTGATTTTTTAAAAAGATTTTCGATTTTTTATACCAACATACTTTTTATCCTGGCTGTAGGAGGCACTCTAACTGGTTCATGAACTAAGATGTTAAAAAAATAATGAAGTGCCTCCTACAGCTACGATAAAAGTAGGCCGATTTGTCTGAGAATTGAGAATCTATCATCACTCTTAATTATTCTAAACAACTTTTCTTCATACTTTTTTTTGTTATCTCTTCTAATAAAGGTAGTCTGCTCTTGGCCATTTTTTAAAAATCGATTCTAAAAATACCATGTATATTATTTAATGTGATTGATTTTCTCAAAATCTTGGTTTAAGAACAAGCAGGGGCGATTACTAGAATATTACCATCGAACTCGAAAATGTTTTGTCATTTACACCTTATGTGAACTCAATCCGCGGACACACTGTATATATTGTATACTGATATTTAACACAAATATTATTTTCTTTATATTTTTAACACTGAACATAATAATTATAACTCTAGACAATGTAATAACACATGCATATGCTCAGTGAGAATTTCTTACTATGAACTCAACCTATTAATACTAATCAGAACTGCAGCCCCCTTAAAATTTTAGTGGTTAACTTCACGAAATATCTTTACTTCGTCCTATTTACATCGCAGAACAAAATTCATAATTTTGGGTTTGTTTCAACACATCAGTGCCTATATGATTTTGATCTCACGTCCGAATTTGTTATATCTCGTTTTATTGTATCATTAAAAGATGACGCATTTGCAAAAAAATTCGTATTTAAAGTGATTTTTGTTTTATAAAATTTAGATTCCTCGTAGGAAAGTGCAGCTCTTCTATATACCTTTCTGTCTTTTACAATTGCTTCTTAAAACTCGATAACGAATAAAAGCCAATGACGATTGGGAGAATAACTACCCATATTAAATTTTCCAATAAACATGGAGATACTATATTTTAACTAAAATTGTTTTTAATGTAGGTGGTTGTGGTTTCACGTTGCCGTTTAGTTTTCAATTAGTGACAAAGTTTTCTTATAAGCTTGAAAAAAATGGATTTATTTATAAGTGGGGACTGTCCGATTCACAACTATCTCCAACCCCCCCCCCCCTCCATTTAGAGACAAACAATTTTGAAGACAGTATATTCATTTACAGAATACCGTTAAATTATAAACCAAATTAAATAGATGGTTTTCCTCTGACAGGGAATTCTACGATGCTCACGAATAAATTCCACATATACAGCGCTCGCTGGAGCGACAAAGCTCGTCCATTGAAATACTAAAACGCCTGGCAGACAAATCACACCACTAAAATTCCGCCTAAACGTATTAGTACAAAAGCGCGTTTGAAATCCACAAATTTATCTAGACGTAAACGGTTTTTCTAAATAGTCAATTAATTATGCGAAAATAAATTGAGGGAATCGTTGCTTGGCAGCAAGCATCTTAATACTCTGAAATTGAAATGATTCCTCATGAACCCTGAAATTTATTAAGTGCCCGCCGCTTTATTTTTCATACATTCTTTCAGACGCCTCGAGCGGCACAAGGCCTACTGTGTTGACACTGCGAAAATTTGCGACAGTGGGAGGAAATTCTGTTGAATGCAGTATAAATGATTTCTATCTAAAGCTCTAGAAAGATTTACAGCTTTCGCGAAGCAGGGCCTTCTTGCACCTGTTTTCCATACTTGCTCGAGGTGTTTGTATAAACACACTGGAAGTGGGATTTCACGGCAAAATCGCGTTTGCTCGCGAGAAGTGTGTACACAGATTCGCATGCTATAAACATAAACAAAATATCAGGATATGCACGATAACTGATTAGCTTGGTTAAATTCATTATGATAATTTCAGCAGACAGCTTTCATTTTCTTTAACTTTCTCATCCTCCTCGAACCTGAAATCTATATTTCAAAGATTTCAAGTAATTTGTTACTAGATATCTCCAATTAGGTCTAGTACATTTATATAAATGAATAAGTTAGGTTTATTTATTTTAAGATATTAAAAGTTAAGTAATATATGAAAAACAATTGACGCACAGGCAAAAACTGGCAATAGTAAACAAATTCTACAAATTGATCAAATAAAATAATACATTTCTATTTAACATAATAATAATAGTAACACTTGAGAAACAATAGGCAGTTAGACAATTGGAAATACCTACATTATAGTATTTTACCACCAACTACAATTATTATTGCCACGTAAGTAAAAACTACACTAAACACAACATTTTTAATTCTCTTCTTCAACCTTGGTCTATCCACTGTTGGATATAGGTCTCTTCCAGCTTTTTCCACTTCTGTCGATCTTTTTGAAGTTAAAGACAATAAATAAATCTAGTTAGTTGTAAAAATTTGGACTTTCATGAAGAACAACAGTGATGTTAAATCAAGCTCATAAAACTGCAGTGACTTTCAATTTATGGAACTTGTAATTTTGCGCATGCCCTACTCGGTTAAGGAGAGATTGCAAATATAGGTTTGTTAAGGGAGTAGCTAAGCACTAGGTTGGTCAGTTTTTACTGTTACAAGTTACAACTGTAAAAGCTTGTGTAGGATTTCGTTCTATGTATTAAAAGTATTAAAAGAGTCCTTGTTTTATTATGTTTATCACACTATTTTACTTTTGCTTTACCTGCTGTAGTTTTTGAGATACCCATAAGCACAATGGAAAATAAGTCCGCCCTTTTATATCTATTGAGTTACAGATATATCTGCAAAAAACCATACCTCTTAATATACGTGCTAACGTGTTTATCAAAGACCCGTATATCCAGTAGCTTGACATTTGATGGCTCGCCAATAGTTTGCAATGCTAAAACTGCAGAGCACATATTCGTTCTTTTATAAACAATTGCTAAGGGTATTGTTACTTAGTCATCTTCCTTATCTCTCATAAACAAAGATAGTATATTATAAAGAACGCTCAAATAAGAAAATACACATGAAGTTGGCTATATAATCTAATAAATATAGTTGTCATAGTATGTAGTAGTAGTAGTGGAAGTTGAGGATCCAACGTTAGTTGCTACTCGCCAGGCAGTGCTACATTATTTGGTTTGGAGCTGTGTTCGAAATCCGATTTCTAATACTCTTATGTGTCAATGAATCGCAAAGTTTTACCGTTTACATCAAAATATATTGCAATAGTCAGGTAAAAATAATTTGATTACTTTTCCTTGTTTCGGAGACATATTACGGATCAGGACATGTTGGTCAGTTTCGATGTGGAATCTCTATTCACCGACGTAGCAGTAGAAGATTCAATGCTTCGTTCCTCAAGGGCTCTGAGACGACGTCCCATAGTTAGTAAGAATGTGCTTCAAAACGATCACAGCCAACATATTTATGAAAGCCTTTGAAGAGGAAGCTATTCAGTCCAGCGTTCGCAAACCTCAATGCTGGTTCCGCTACGTCGACGACACTTTCGTTATATATCCCCACGAAAAAGCAGCTCTTAAAGTTTTCTTGGTACATCTAAACAACCACCATGCCAAAATAGCAATAAAATAAGTCATACAGTATATCGAAAGAAGACTGGCACCGACCGCTATCTACATGCTTGTTTCCATCATCATTCCTAACAAAAGAGATCATTGATCAAGGCTCTTATTCATCGAGTCAACGCTATTTGTGACAAGGACAGTAAATCACAAGAACTAAGACATGTGGAAGAAGTTTTACGGAGAAATGGCTACAATCAATGAAACATCAGGAAAGCATTCCAAAAGACCATAAAACTAAAAAAACTTAAATCATCGTCCGAATAACCGATAGAATGAAAAACGTCTTAGATAAGAAAAACATCGAGGTCCGCTATGGTACAATCAGAAAGGTTGAACAATTCATCCTTTCCAAAAAAACTCTTTACCCAGGCTCAAGGTCCCTAAATGAAGAAAAACTCACTTCCGTCTATCTGTCTGTCTGTCTGTCTGTCTGACCATACATGTCGGCGGTATAGCTCAAAAATTTATTTATTTAGTTATTTATTTATTTATTTATTTATTTTGCACTCAGCCAACAGCCGTTAGGCCAATTATAGGCGTCGCTGTGCATTTATGGGGACTTCCAACCCCACTAACGACAGTCATGATGTGGTTATGACCGCCGGGGAGGAAGTCGATATTTTGCATGCGGATATGTCTATCTGGCACGAAACCGAAGATATTTTCGGTCAAATATATCCCGGTATATGAGCACCTTAAAATCAAATTTTTGGCTATTTTTGCTTTATCTAAGGAATAGATAAAAGTAATAATCTGCACATAGCTCAAGCTTTATCCACGACGAAAATGAGACTCAACAGGTACAGGGTAAATGTAAAAGACAATAATGTGCAACAATAACCGTGTTGCTTATAATCAAGTCGCATTGCGCAGATGCAACGCATTCCCTCGTAGCAAAATGAAACCCAGGGGCGAGTTGTGTGTGGACTACTGCTACGCGTTGAAATTGCTTTCAAATCCTACCGGCTTTAATGTTGTTTTATTTGCAAATTGATGTAATTCGCATTACCAAGTGTTTTTATTGTTTCAGTGTTATTAAGAACGCTAAGATATTTTTACCCATAGTTTCCTATGCTTTTTAGTGTCACAACTTCCACTTGCGAGGGAAGTTCTGAGTAAAGCCCTTTACAGATTTTATTGAGCAACTATAAATCAATACAATTACCTAAATATGCTGCAAATTTTCTTTTGGGATCAAATTGAAGATTTTAATTTAGAATAGGTATCTACAAAAAATGCTACTGTTCAACAAGACTGATGTCTGGCCTACAATGCAAATATAATACGAAATTAATGCAATAAACAAATTTAGGACGAGATCTATTGGGAAGGACGAGCCAATACCTTGGTCTTCCCGATCGCTCGACCTTGCCATTTCAAAAATTTACTTGTGGGGGAGGTTAAAAATTAGTTTATTCAAAACTTTTAAAAGACAACGTAGAAATATTACAAAATAAAATTAGATAAACAGTACCTAGATAGAATAACGAGAATGTGTAAAATGCATTTATTCGCAACCATATATGTAATGTTAACATTCCTGACCTCATTTGAGTGGAGGAAGTCGTACATTTCAGCCCGCTACTTCCCGCATTCACTTCCCGCTCAAGTGCGGGAAGTACATTCCCGACCGCTGAGTAGGTAGGGACACTGGGAATCTCGTTGATCCATTCATGCGCGTCACAACCTGTCGTATCATAATATAATAATTTTTCCAATTATTGTTTAGAATAAAGTGGTTGCGAATAAAATAGTATACAAACCTCGACAGGAAGTTTCCTTAGTCTCGAGATAATAGCTGATTTCGACGCTTCGCGTCTCAATCAGCTAACTAATCTCTCGACAGTAATGAAACACTTCCCATCTAGGGCTGTAATATACTATTATGACACGATTATTGCGATGCGAGAATCAATGGGGACAATTAATCCGAGAGTTTGATCTGTAAATTTTATTTTTACCGATAAATTTAAATATCTAACTGTTTTCATGCGGCTACTGTGTATTCTCAAACATAATTAATATTTTTCAAATTTTTGCATACGAGCATTTAAGACAATTTTCAGCAACTTGCTTTAATACACTTTTGCAATATCTTTAGTAATTATAATACTTCACACAAAACCGAAAAAGTTATTGCTGAACCTTCAATGAGTATTTTGTAAATAGAAATTATGGTCAAAATAAATTTCAGGGTAAGCAAGAACAATCTTCCATTTATCAATTATAAAAATAATACAATTACAACATTTTTGGGTCATCATACATATGTGTTAAGCTCAATCGGGAAACACGCTGTAGATATAAAAATGAAAGATGTGACAAATTAGGCTTAAGTGATTTATTGCTCATATTGATGAGTATAAAATGGAGACCAATATTTCTTTTAAAAAGTATTTGTATTACTTTCACCACCAGCAACTTATTTATTCACAAAGGTAAAACATTTTCATTCAGAAACCAATAACATTCCGATAATAAAATGTAAACATAATTTAGGCTGAAGATGTAAGATTAAGAATCAACACTGAATAAAATTGTATATATGTATAAATTGTTTTCCATTCACTTTGTTGTGAATTTTGATATTTTTCTCCATCCGATAAATAAATAAATAATAAGCATTTGCGTAATAATACTAACATTTAGTAGGGGCACAAACAAAAGTGCCAGACAGAAAATTTGTAGCAGAAAATGTTTAAGGATCAACTGGCAAGTGGTACCGTTTCTTAGCATTTTAATTGCAACGCTTTTATATTTCAAAACTTTAGTACCTGTAACCTCCGAACACAACGCAATAGGCTAAAATTATTTTAGTATCATCAAACATTATGCACATCTAGTATCGCTATGGAATAGTTCCTAATTTATGAATACAATTACGTTTATACTAATGTCAAACTTGACATTTGATTTTTAAGTGAATTATAGTTGCATTCATAAATTAGGAACTATTCCATAGCCATACTGGACAAACTAATTTTTATCATACTATATTTTTCAGTATACTTAACCAGAAAAAACAAATTATAAATTCTTCCAACTTTATAATGTAGCCTGGTTGCACTCCACATAACAATAGTTATTTATGAATTAAGGGCATTATGATAATGTTTATGCGCGAGAGTTTTTTTTGCACAAAACGCTGACAGAACGAAATACAAATAACGGAGAAATGATTGAAATTCCCAAAGAAAATCTCGAAAGAGCAGCGAGAGCAACGGAAAATATATTGCCCCGAAAGTCAAAAGGATTGTAGGAAGTGGAATTTGACAAATTTCAAGAATGGATGGTAGACAATGGTGTTACACTCATTAATGAAATAGTTTTGTTGGGATTTTTGAAGAATTGGTATGTCTCACACTGTTATTATCATTATGGTAATTTGTTTACGTATTTACAGTCTGGAAAGTTTGCTGCAAACTCGCTCTGGACAAAGTTTTCTATGTTCAAGAAAACAGTACTACTGAACCAAAATATTGACATTGGAAAATAACCCAAGTTAGTAGCTTTTTTAAAACAAAGATCTAAAGCATATGAACCAAAAAAATCGAAGGTTTTAACTCGAGAGGAAGTGATCAAGTTTATTCAGGAAGCACCAAACGAAACGTTTCTGATGATGAAAATGGCGCTGTTATTTGGGGTGTTTGGAGGTTGCAGGCGGGAAGAATTAGTGAATATGTTAATTGATCATATAGACGACAGGGGTGAAATCATTGTTGTGACCATGCCCGAAACTAAAACCGACAAGAAACGTATTTTTACTTCGTAAATTATAGAAACGGCCGCTGTTGTGCTCAGGTTGTTGGAAAAAAATACATTTGGAAAGATTCCTGCTACCATAGCTAAATATTTAAATTTGAAAGATGCCGACCAATACACAGGTCATTGTTTGCGAAGAACATCAGCCACCTTACTAGCGGACGCAGGAGCCAGTATGACTACATTAAAAAGACATGGCGGCTGGAGGAGTTTGAGCGTTGTGGAAGGATATTTAGAAGACAGTATCGCATTCAAAAATAAAGTCGCGAAACTTCTAGCTGGAGGGTCTTCAATATCAAATACCGCACTTACAATTAGACGGGAAAAGTGTTTCTATTACTGGTACATTTAATAATTGTTCTTTCATTGTAAATGAAAATAAATAAAATGACAAATGTCGTGTTTGTATTGTATTAACCTATTTAAAACTATAGCAACCCTTAATGCCCTAGAGCATAATCATCCTTTTTATGCCCGCGTATCCAAGTTGTTAAGAACTAATAAAGTACTGGTAAGACATAAATGTAATTTTAAATATAAAATATAAGTAGGTGACGCATTTGTCTAGTTATCATAGAGTTCGTACATATGTAAGAGACAAGTAATTTAATAACAGTACAATTTTATATTTTGTGAAAAGACGAAATATACATTCATATTTAAATGTCCATAGATTTTGTTCCCATAACGGACAACCTGTATAACAAAATTTATATACAATATCACAAACAAAATATAAATATATTCTGTGAAGGGTCAGCTAATATGAAATTGCATTGGAATATTTATGAAACAGTCCTAGCCTACAGCTATATTCTAAAATAGCGGTACGCAACCAAAACATCATTCGATATTTTATCGAGTTCACAATAAGAGGACTTATGGATTTGCCTGACTGAAAGAGCATCGCACAAATTCAGAAAATACAGATGCATTTATAAGCGAAGGATTTATACAAATTTGCATTTAAATCTCCTTTTCGTGAATAGAAAATCATTGAAGCATACTTGCGTTTGACATCAGTGATTTCTGGATGTCCTAGTGGGTGAACAAAATAGACATGTTTAACTAGATGGCAAAATAAAATATCAGATTTTCGCCATTTTCAACAACCGAGCTATTTATATTACAATTACGGTGCAATGAAACAGTATGTGTTCCTCATCAGATCAACTGTAATTAAATTTACATAAGCCAGGGATTTTAAAATTTGGATTATTAGCCCATTCACGACGTGACGGGCTTATTGTGCTAATTACAAGTCACTTGTATGGGCTTGTTACTCGTCCTCATGGACCAGAGAAAACTTAAGTTTTTCATTAGAAATGTGAACTTGAAGTTCACCATTGACTATGACGTCAGATTTTATAATTATGTAAAAATTCCTAGTACAACCAACAACTTTGAAATACAGGCTCCGGCAATGAAACGCGAACATTTCGTAAATAATTTTATTGTTGAAAAATTATTTTTTTATAATTATTAATACATTAATGGGAAGTAAAAGAGTAGCCATTTGATTTACAATGTTAAAAAAATATTTTTTGAATACTACATCTGCCAAATGTCCTCCGTTGACATTAAATTTATGCATTTTTGGAGTCGAGCCTGAAAGTTTTGCATCACTCTTCGTGGGGTTACCTAAAAACAAAAGTGTTTGCAACTGATCCACCCAGGATAATCCCGGCCCTCAAACAACGAATTCGTGACGAGATTGCAGCAATACCTGTTGATGTGCTCCGAAGAGTGATGCAAAACTTTCAGGCTCGACTCCAAGAATGCATAAATTTAATGTCAACGGAGGACATTTGGCAGATGTAGTATTCAAAAAATATTTTTTTTAACATTGTAAATCAAATGGCTCCTCTTTTACTTCCCATTAATGTATTAATAATTATTAAAAAAAAAATTTTCAACAATAAAATTATTTACGAAATCTTCCCGTTTCATTGCCGGACCCTGTATTATATTACGTACAGCTGGGTCCACGAGGGAAAGCGAGCGGCCGGCGCATGCCGATCGACAGCGCGTAGACACAAATCCGTAAAACATCAAATGCAGTGGTGTAGTGTTTCTGCTACTTCTTATCAATTGGTAGACACCAATATTTAATTTATTCACATGTTTTGATGTTTAGTATTTTCAAATAAAGTTACTCACTGATATTTATCCTAAGTTGTTGAAGATTTAACTTTCAAGGATTTATAATTAGATACTTATTAAAAAGTATCACAAACATATTAAGTGCAATGAAAGAAAGTAAGAAGCCATTAAGATTGGTACAAACAAAGGCTTCTAAATACCTTTGGTCCTTGCCAAACATTATAGCCAATGCCCCGTATCATAGTGTTCGATAAACCCTGCACCGGCATCCAATACTAGAAAAAGTGAAATGATTTGAATGGTTACATCAAAAAGACATAATTTTCGCCAAAGTTATATAAACCTCAACTGTATACAATCATCAAAGAACATCGAAATCGTTACATAACTTATAAATTTGATACTCTACTAGAAAATCATGGACATGTCTTATTACCTCTACCGCCTTATCATCCGGAATTAAATCCCATTGAATTCATTTGAGTAAAGATAAAAGACGAAGTAACATGCAAAAATGTTACGTTTAAATTTCATAATGTGATACAGTTGGTCGAACAGGCATTTACAAATACATTCCAAGAAACTGAAAAAGCCGATGACAGAAAGTGATTGCCATTGAAGACGAATTTCTTCAGTGACTGTGATTACCAATATAGTGACTTAAGTGACAATGATAATGAAAGTGACACAAATACTTAATTAATTAACTTATACTTACAAATACTTATTATAAAATTATACCTACACTACTCAAATACTTAAATTTTATTACAAAATTATGGATACACGCTACACCTCTGGACTGGAAGTATTCCAACTGCATAAACACGTCTTCTGTGCACTGGCGTGCCCCCCTTCACTTGTAGACCCAGCTATAATCAGTTATGAAAAGTCCAATATTGTTTGACGAGCTTTTGCAAGTTACATGAATCAAACAATACTGCGCCTTTCATACGTCTTTACAACAGTCACGTTAGTGTTCGTTCTGATGGATCTCATCAAACAGAAATATTTAATGTAATTGTAGTATAACAGCACACGCCTGGAATAATTGGCATAAATTTCAATATGCTGGTCGTATTCTCCAGTGCACGTTACGAAATTGCTACGGAACTTTAACTTTTTATATTTTCAAAGAAAAGTTTGAAAGTAGACCAACTTGTGAATCGCGCCTTCCGCGAGCAGGTAATTTAAGTTTCTCTAACGCCCCACATCCTGCCATTAAAATTCGCTCGCTTCAACATATATTTCCTAATTAATTTTGCTGGGGTTACCACATCATTTCTCAGTAGTAAATTGGATGCCTTAGAATGGGGTTAATTCTACAAACCTATTTTAAACTGATGACCAGTTTTTATTATTGAATGGTAAGAAATTAAGGCAGTCGAGTGGATGCACCACCTAAAATCAAAAGTATATAGCTTTTAAAAACACCTTATCACTTAGGATTGTTAATCATGTACGTTTTACACAATGTTAAGATCCTAGAATCTCTAATTGGGCGGTTAAATATACCACTATAGCAGTATCTAATAATACAATCATAAACTGGCTGCTAAATAGGTTGAGTAAGAACTATATATTTATATGATTCGTATTAGATGGACAGGATCACGAACAGGCATATTTATTATATTTCCGGAACTTGAAAAGAAAAGCACAATAAAAATATATTATTGCATCTTAAATTTAATCGTAACATATGCATAGCACGATTACCGTGGTTCCATTCATATACAAGTTTAAAGCGCCTGTATTGAACTATAAATTATCGATATTTTTGCAAAAATTTATGATATAGTATATTACTGTGATACTCCCCGTTGCGAATGAATAATACGCGGTGAATAATTGTTAAATTTTATTTGTTTAATTGATAACCGTACAAACGTTAAATATAAGAAATCGACCACAGCAAACTTATGCAACTTACCTAAAATAAGACTTTGTTTCAAAACAATCTTAAGGAAAAATTATTTTTAAAATATCTCCCTGGGTAAGGGCTGGAAAAAAGCAAGAAGTTTTACATAAGAACAAAATTTCTCTCCTTCGAGTAAAATCGTGAAAGTTAAAAAAACAAACATTTACAAACAACGTTTCCAACTAAATAGCAATAAATAATGTTCAGCCCACCTGCCTGTACCGCCTCTAGTATTGACCCCCCCCCCCGGAAATTGCACGACAATGGCGCCCGTGAATCCGTTCATTGATATCCCAAACTGCAGTTGACCTTGACAAAGTTGACAACCAAATCTTTGGGTTGGATTCACTAATTATTTTATGTGCCTTCAAACGATGCATTTATTCAGGTAACTTGACTTTTGTTGTAATTAATGACGTCGAAATAACATACATGTGACCTAACCCCACTTTTTAACTGTAAACAAACAACTGAATTACAAATTTTTATGAGCAAATTTACGTCGATTCGCTAGAGCGACAAAATTGGATCTCCCTCGCCTTTTCTGGGGCAACCCTATTTATAGGTTTCAGTGGTCGCTCACAGAAATGCTTTGCATTTGTTATTAACAACTGTTCTAATTGGCTTATTTAAACTTTTAAACAAACAGTCTAACACAATTGGTTAATAAATCCCTAACCAAACAAATATTTGACAACCGGTAAATACGTATTTCGACAGCTACGCTGAGCATATCTCCGGCCAAATTTGTCGGGTTAGTCTCTCTCTTCAGGGATACTGATGATGACAGCTTAGCTGTCGAAATACATATTTTGCGGTTGTTAAATATTTGTGTGATTAGGGGTTTTTAACGAATTGTATCGGATTTAAACAGTTTAAAAGTAACGGATAAAAACAAAATACTATCAACAAAAAATATTATTTACACTTCTATTATACAAAACCCGCTTATGTAAACGTAAAATGAATTTGATTTTTAGATTTACCACTTTACGAAGTCCATTTCATGTCGATTTCACTCCAATCGGTGATGTAGTCTTTCCAACAAGATTCTTGTTCGTCTTGTAGAGTGGGCCCCTTTGCCTTACAATTTCACGCAGAAATTTTATTTACCAGATCCTTGTACATCTGAAGTAATGTTTTTAAAGCTTGGGAATCCAAATTACGCAGAATCTGGCAATTTGCTATTTAGACAGGTTCAACCTGTTTTAACGGAGTTTATTCTACTGATCGTCTTTGTAGGGCCTCAATTGGACCACCTTGAAGATATGTCTCAGTATAGCCATCCTACATCTACTTATGCCAATAATCGAATCTGCAAAGTTTTTCTGAAACAAGATCGATTTTGACATGAACCTAACCTTCCGGACACAATATGGCATCCATGAAATTCAGCTCTGGGGCCTGTTTGTAGACCACAACGTTGCTACACCAATTGATAATGTTAAATGTACCTTTCGAAGCACAACACGCCCATGCGTCCATCTTTGTACTAGTGCAAATATGAATCGAAAAGTGTACAGTTGCCAAGGTACCTAATTGGTGAACATCCCGAAATGACTTACTTTTTATACAAAAAAGCATTTGCATGTTTTCAAGAATGCCTACAATAAGAAAATTGGGAAATGTCTTTAGAATATCCAGCTTTCGACGCATATAAACTCGAAACAGATAGCCGCTCGGGAAAAATGTATAGAACATTTTTTGTAGATAATTTACTCTCCTTCAATTTTGATAACAATATATTTCATTCTAAAGTTGATACTAACCGAAATATTTACAAATAATGAAAAAAGATTAAATTTGTTCCCCTTTTTTTCAAAATGTCGGCCAAATCCGGGCTTTCGAGGTGGTGCAATTTTAAGACACTTCTTCACCAAATCAAACAGATTCAAATTAATTCCAGCTGGTCCGGAATTGCTCCCGCTAACAGCCATTTTAAACGACTTACCGACTGGCCTATCTCGAATATTTCAGTTTTATAATACTAAAATTTTGACTTGTGATCCAAATGTGTTGTATAGAGTGCATACGGCATAAACATACACGCATATAACGGCAGAAGCAAAAAGACGGGAATCTCCAATGCACTCTGGAGCTATAATATAATTTATAATCGGTACAACTATATTTAGATAAGTGACTAGTTGCGTATTAAACAAAACTATGTCTTTCAATTCAGATAAGTATATTTTATTAAATTAAGGTATTATTACAATGAACATAATAAATTCACTGATTCAATACAGTTTAAATTCCATCTACTGGTAAATGTTTAATAGAAAATCGATTTATTGTAGCAACCGTTACTGTACTTTCCACAAACATTTGCAGGTCGATTAATGAGTAACTCAATTTGTACCTCTAATTACACCAGTCTTGGGTGACATTACATAACGATAACACGTACAGCAATCGAGACCTAACCACTCTGCCAACACCTCGTTTAACAAATGAAATGTGCCAAAATCGATGCGGAATGCAATGTTTTTGCTTTGTTAGTAGCCTTTTTCGAAATTGCAATTCCAATCTGTCGTAATTTTCTCTAACCTAATACAAATATGAACTTCTACTTTTTTACATTTTTTAAGAAGTTAAAGCTGCTGTATTTTTAAGATTTGTTAAAAATGAAAACAGATATTATATTGAGATTTAGTAGACTCAAATTCCTAATAAAATGCGATTATTCAAGCGAATTTGAATTAACTGGAGCGTCATCAATTATATTAAAAAATGCGGGGAAAACCGGAACACTTTTGTGTAACTAGCAGATCCATTGAATAGATTAGAAAAACTTAATTAACATTCGAGTTCGATCCCCGATCCCGGTGAGGTTTTTAAAAATAAAAAAATGCGGATGAAAACCTCCACAGAATTCCATCATTTGGAAGTGACGTAAAGCCGTGGGTCCCATGTTACTACGATGTGTAGCATGTAAAAGATTCCTTGCTAGGGTTGGAACTCCCTAGTCTCGGCAAAATTCTAAGTAGGACTAAGGTACCTGGTACTCTGCATGCCTAGACCTTGTCCAAGGGCTTGGCAAAAAGAGCCTACGAAGGCCTACTTACTAGACATGAGTCTCCCCACAAATACTACTACTACTACTAACATTGGAAATCTAAAACACGATTTGTTTGCGTACGAAGTATGTCCTGATTTAACAGTTTTGAAACAATTATCACTATATATAAAAGTTTCAAAGCTACTCTGATAATTACAAAATGTGCGCAACGGGCATTTGGCAGCCATATTTTCGTTATTGAAGAAAATAATATGGCAATGTTGACCTATTTAGAAATTATCACATTTAAAATTGCTATACTTCTCTCAAAAATAACACAAATGCGAAGTAAAAAGTTCCATCGAGCTAATTGACCTATTTAGTAATTCTGTTTTACAATCCCTATATTTTCCTTGAAAATATGTAAATACCAAGTAAAATGTTCTCCCAGTGCTATAAATCAATAAAGGTACAAACTGTAATTAAGGAAATATTTTCTGAAAAAAGCTTCAGACTACGGTTTTGAAATATATAACAGTATCAATATAATCACCATTAATCGTCTCTTTGTTTTTAATAAATTTGTTAAGCCAATATACCCCTGACAGGAAGCTCGCGAACCTGCGCTGTTCGCTTTGACAATATTGGATTCTCTCTCGATAATCAGATTATCTTCAACCCCACTGCGGAGTGCATCCTATAATTCTACGTACCCTCCATGTAGGATAATTTCAAAAGAACTTCTGTTAAAATAGGTAACATGGATATGCACTTTTCTGCTGATTAGTAATGGAAGTGCGACGTGGCAATTTTTCATTAACTTACAAAGGAAACCCATAAAGTATCAGACAAAACGAAAAATATTATGACCAGGATGACTTAAAGTGCATTCTTTATGCTCAGCTCAGAGAAGAACATCGTTAATTGTCCAATAAATTGTTTCGAAAATTGGTTGACCTGTATTATGGTTGTTTTCAATACAACAAATGCAAAATTACAAGACTGGTTCGTTCTTAACCTCGTATTTAAATTTATTCATAAACCTGTAATGTTTAAAGCGAACGAAAAAGATACATTTGTATAAACTCATATGTATCAAGTAAAGACTATTATTACTATAGAAATAATTTTATAGTTAATCCATTTCTGTCGATAACAGCTATTTATGTACGAAATTAAGGACTTTTAGGACGAGCCACAGTTTCTGACCAAGCGAGCGCAACGAGCGAGACACATAAATAACGCCAGTCTAAATGTCCTCTTTCGTACGAATTATATACATAATTTTTTGTTCTACTGTTTTGGAAGCGTTTTTCTTATTAAAATGACAGTTTAATCGAGGAGATCCGGAGAAGTCGAGGAGATTATGATCATACCAAAAAATTGCAATATGTATTTTGCATTGTCCCAATAGAAACACAGCGTTTGTTTTTGTTGCTACGGTTATTACTGCTGAAAAGTAAAACGTACTAGTACGAAAAAGTGGAAGTTTTCAGCCGCTAAACACTGCTGAAATTGATAGATTTTCGTTGCAGTAAAACAAAAAAGTGTTTATCCAATACTCAATAGTAATATGGTGTTTTACTAGTTCGTTTTAAACATGTAAACTGGGCTACTACTAGCTTGTTATATCATACCCACGTTCTCATTGACCGTGGTTTATTTAGCTTGTTTACATCATAACCCACGTTACCCATAATCCCATGGGTTATAATAAATCACCCACACATGACTTATAAGCACTTAACTCACACCCGTGGCTGGTAAACACTTTAGCTCACTCTCAATTAATTTGTCACTTTCACCGTTCACAACTGTCAACATAAAATATATGTTTTTTACTTCCTTTTACAATAAAGGAAGTATTGGATTCACCCCAAAAATTCGAAATTGAGTTTTCAACAGATCTTCACGTTTTAGAGTCCCCTGAATCCAAAAAACATATTTTTTTTTCATTGGTCTGTCTGTCTGTCTGTCTGTCTGTCTGTGTGTGTGTCTGTCTGTCTGTGAACAGAATATCTCAAAAACGAAAAAAGGTATGGCGTTGAAACTTCATATATAAGTTTTGTGTACTATGTAGATGAGACAGCAAGCTTTTGAAGAAAATCGCATTACCGGAAGTAGGTGTTTACTCTTGTGATTTTTCAGTTTTTTTCGACTTTTTCAAAAACGGCTCTAACGATTTTTTTTTAAACTTTACATTTTTATTACATTTTTAATGTGTATTGATGTAAGATAGGTGATTTTCCAGTTGAATACTTCTAAAGTGAGTTTCTTTTGTTTTTTTTTCTATTTTTTTTATTAACTCCTATTTTAAATAAAACACCCGGTATATTATTACATTTTTGAATTCACCTTAAAATTCTAGAGAAAATTTGTCTCTTCAACTAACACTCGATTTTGTACCGTTTTTGTAGAATTTGTAATTTTTGAACATTTTTGAGAAATTTTTAAAAATTAAAAATGAAATTTTTGACTAATTATAAGATCACTGTAAAAGGAAGTTGTGTGAGTGTATCACACCAGATTTTTAAAATTTTGTATGGCACGCGTGTCCCAGTGTGCGCAAACACGTTGAACTAACGTTGATGCGTAACATTAACGTTGAAGTATTGCGAAAATTAAATCGGTTTCAAACGCTACATGGTTGATTCTACGTCAGCCTATAGCGGTCTTTTAACATTTAAGTCATGACCAAACAAGACCATTATGTTTATAATCAAGATCCAAAACACGTAAGTTTTCAGCATTGTTTCCGACTATTTAACGTGTTTTCAACGTCTGGTTGTCAAGCCGACTTCATTTGAACGTCATGTTATTGCATAACTATCACCGATATATTAACGCTGTAACGTCATTACCTTTTCAACAGAAAATCTATGTGCTTTATACCTTAGTCACCTTTTATTAACATTATTGTTTAATTAAGTGTTAACGTTATAATCACGTACGACGTTTTATTGGATACAAAATTGACATTTTATGCAGGTTGCCTATTAACTACAGAAGAACGATACTTTTCTTCTGGATAATCTTTATTGTGCCCAATCCAACTGAATAAAACGGCGACTACATTTGATACACGGAATCTGAAAACAGATCGGATAACTATGTAGTTCCACCCAAAGTCGTCAGCCATTGTATCTTAAATAGAAAGAAAATTAAGGATGATACGTACTACCTACCATGTATTCTTCTAACGCAATTTTGCTAGCCTTATGTCAAACTGGATAATAAACACACAATGTTCTGACTCACAGATTTTCCGATTTTAGCAGCGACACAAATGGTGACCGAAACAGTGCATCCAGATCACGAAAGGGAGAGAGACTTGTCAGCATACTGTAAAATTTCACTGTGGTGTGGTAGGATAACGCGTTTCAACAATTATTGGTCGTCACTATTATGTGAGCAATAACCTTAGGCGTGATAGATGCACTGCGCACACGCGCTAAGGAAGAGTACAACTTACGTAAAGTCTACACATTACCTTTTTTCTGTGACGTCAGAAATAACAAAACGTAGCGTTTAAAACGTATGTCTTATATTACATTGAAATTCAAAAAGATCATTTAGATCGCAGGTAGTAGACTTTAGAAAGAATTTGACATATACCTAACCTTTAATGTAAGGGATGCTCTAAATAGAACATTATTCAAACCAAGACATTCTTGACCTATGTAATTCGACGTTTCTTCTCTTCGAAGAAGTCGCTAACGCTGACAATAAGATTTTAGGCTTGCTCGTGTGCTTGTTATTGCGCGTTATTTTACTGTCATTTTCGACAAATGTCACATTGACAGTATGATAAAACAAGCCATACTTCAAGCAGACATGACCAACAACTGCAGATTTTTTGTTTCTTCCAGTCTCTTATTGTTAAATAAAGACAGAAAATTGTTACGTCACAGCAAAAGGGTAATGTGTACACTATACTTTTGTGAGCGTCATATCAACGTTGAACATTAACCACTACTCTAAAATACACTTCAAATCAACGACATAAAAACATAACGCAAAAACGTTATAATCACGTTGTTGTAACGTTATATCGACTACTACTCTCAAAGGTGTTTTACATTAACGTGTATTTAACATAATATGGAAAAAGTAAAACCTACCTGTTTTTATAAAAGTAAAATCTACGTTTTACATTAACTGCTGCCAAAAAATCTTTTAAAATCAACGACATATCGGCCCCATATAAACATTCTCAATACAGGTTATAGCCAATACGTTTAATAAACGTAATAATTATATAAACAGTAAAACAAATACTAAAAATCAACGTTTAAGTCACATTGAGAAATTTACGTTAACTATGGACTAAAATTTAACGTTTAATTTTCAACCAATAATGTCATTTTAACTATGTAAGCGTTTTTCGGCGTATTTTAAACGTACGTGTGCCTGCTGGAGTGTTATTACGCACTTGTACTATAAATTACTATTAATTAACTGTTATAACCTCAGACAAAGTAGACCTATTATTATTGGCTATACCACTCCATATAAAATTTTGGCACCACCAGGTTCGAGGTAACCCCGTTTGGGAGATCAAATTAAAATATTCAAAATTCGAAAGTACGAGATCCAAAACTATTTTTGTGCATTTTTGTATTAAATGTTTTGCGTACTTTGTGACGAATTAAGCAACATTTTAAGTTCTAGACCTCGGACTTTTGAATAGGTATCTTAAATTAATCCCAAACAGTTATCTTGAACACCATCGCCAGGGGATCAGATAAAAATGGAAAACCTGAAATGCAGCGTGTTTGTTTTCCAGTATCGGCTGATTGAAGGGCAAGTACATGTCAACAGCAAAAAGGCAACATTTCACAATTACCATCATGTTAACCTATAAATTTATATCAATTTTGACTACAGCAGTGAATTGTCGGGCGTCATATGTGTGGTCTGAGTTTTTAATAAATTCTGACAGCTCCTGATGATCTGCAACTGATATAAAGCATTTATTCCGAATTAATTATTATTAAATGTAACGACGATATGTAGTAGATGAATAATCTAAAGTAAGTACCAAGTGCCTTTTGTATAATTAGAACATATGCGTAAATGTAAAAATAATCTAGACCAGCGTTTCTCAAACTGGGGTCCGCGGACCCCCGGGGGTCCGCAAACGCAATCTAAGGGGTCCGCGGGTTAAACCCGAAAAGAGCTATTATAGATCAATAGGAATAGATACTGTATATAGATTTATATAACACACTGACGCAGATTTAAAAATTAGTTTTTTGCGCGGTTATTTTTGAACCATTTCATGCATGGTTTTCCACCCGGTAAAGTTCGACAAACCTCGCCAAATAACTGCACGTGCTCTTAATCGATAACGAAAACAAAGCAGTATTGTATGATGTATGATTTAGGCCTGTGTGTTATCGCTGACGTCTAGTACAGACAGGTACCGCTTTAGACAAAACCTAAAATAAATACGATGGATCAGTGGCTAAAATTTGGTTCATTGTTAAAACGTAAAAACAGTGATGGTGGCGATGGTGACTTGGTCAACGAAAATGCCCCGTGTTCGAGCAAATCTGCCCAGCAAGAGGAGCCAAAACATAAAATACGCAAATGTCGCAGATATATCGAGGATTATTTATCACTGGGATTTACATATACGGGCTCCCAGGATGATCAACGACCCCAATGTGTGATTTGTTATGAAACACTATCCAACGAATGCATGAAACCAGCCAAACTTCGTCGACATTTAGAAACGAAACACAACGATTACGCTAAAAAGTCAGTCGAATTTTTTCAAAACAAACGTAGGGAATTGCTTGCAAGTAAGAAAACTATCGAGAAAACGGCACATGCCAGTAACAACGAAAATGCAGTACTTGCTTCTTACAAAGTGGCACTGCTTGTTGCTAAAAAGGGAAAACCACACACAATTGCAGAGGACCTAATATTGCCAGCCGCAAAAACAATGGTCAGTACTATGTTGGGAGATAAAGCTGCGAAAAAATTAGATTTAATTTCTCTCTCCAACGACACTATCAAACGCAGAGTCGATGATATGTCCACAAATATAAAGGAAG
>OW679194.1:104318795-104351067 GCA_940337035.1 Agriotes lineatus | reverse complement strand
CTGGTAATATTTTCGCTACGTCAGCTACTGAAGAAAGCAAGGAACAGAAATTGTTTAAATATGACCTATTTAGTAAATTTCCATTCCCTAGTCCATATAGCTTACAAATATCTAATAAGCAACCATACATTTTGAAAATATTCAGTTTTCCTTTATTAAAAATTACAGTGTACAACAAAGTAACAACGAACACACTTTATTGACTAAATGCGTCAGAAATATTAATTTCAAGTAAATCCACTGTAATAAGCATATTTAAAGTAATAAAATAATTAATAATTATGAACCACGAAAGAAAACAAACCTAAATATATTGTAGAATGATAATATCATAAAAACAAGACCTCTCCAATTCCATTAAGAAAAATACATTTGATTGTGATTTCAGATTTTCAAAACATCTTCTGAGCGATGTAACATAATTACGGTTGGAGAATCTACTAATAAAAATATATGCCGGATATAGGGTGGCGCAAAACGCACCAGAAATATTTTAGGAATCAATTGGATAACTTATTTAGAGCCAAAAATTCTACACAAATAAGAAGCAGAGACTTCGAAGCCCAGGGAAGGAAGCAACCATCGTGCATTGCAGTGAAGCCCTAGCTGTGCGCACAGGCGCTGGGATTGGAGCCGGGAGCTGAGATTGACGCCGGGAGCTGAGATTGAAGCCGGGAGCAGCGATTGAACTACAGAGGTGTCGCATTGGCAAGTTGCAGGGGGTTTGCAAAGCAGACTAGCCGATAATAAGGGGGCCCACTCATCGAAGAAATTGCTAGTGGCCCGATAAAGACCTAAATACCGTCAAGGAAGCATAATCAAGGTCAGACGCATGTTTTCCCAAAATAAATTCAAGGCTTTTTCTGGTGGCATCCTTTGTGTGTGTTTTACTTTTAATGGCGTTGTTTACTTAAGTTACATCACCTAGGCAACTCAGCGATAAGTAATAGCAAACATAATTATTTAAAATTACACTGCGATTTGTTTTTGTATTATAAATGTGAGGTTAGATACATATAAGCTCACATTAAGGATATTTTCCATAATTTAAATATCCCATTAGTTAAATAGGCAGCATAGAAACGATTGTATTTAAGAAAATCATAATAATTTATGTAAAAGCCAGTATACGAGGGTCACTCTATATATTGTGAGATACAAAGTAACTATTAACAATAGTTCAGTTTTTCTTTTATTTATGTTCAAAGTAGTCCCCTTCAAAGTCGATACATTTTTGTAATCTGCCAGTCACTTGGTTTTAAGGTGTTAAAAACCTGCATAACGTCAGTTTCAATCTCCTCTACAGAATTAAAACGACGCCTCCTTAGACGCTTTTCCAATTTAAAGAAAAGCCAACAATCACACATCGCTAAATCGGGAGAATAGGGTGGATGTGGAATAACCTTGACTTTATTTTCTTTCAAGTAATCTACTGTTCATTTTGCGGTATGAGAAGAAGCGTTGTCATGATGTAAGAATAAACCTTTTATCCTAAGCTTCTCTAGCACCTGAAGAAGACAGACAGTGGTATACGAGTTTGCTGTTACTGTCTTCTGATGTTCTAGCCTAACAGTCTTTGCCAATCCCGTGCTCCTGAAGAATACAGCAAACATCACTTTCTTCATTCATCGCTGTTTTCTGGGCTTCACCGAAGTTGGGTCATCTTTGTAGATCCATACCTTACTCTCCTAACGAGTTGGACAGTCGTAAAATGGAATATAGGTTTCGTCACCAGTAACAATTTTAGAAATAATACGTTACCCATCATTCAAAAAATTAAGGGTATCGCGGCTCATTTTCAAATGCTCGGCTTTGTGCTCGTCAGTAAGCTTATGCGGTACCCAGCGGAAAACAACTTTTTCAGTTTTAGTTCTTGAGGTAAAATTCTTGAAACTGACTCGGATCCAATACCAAGGGACTCTTCTATCATGGCATACGTAACATTGTCCTTTTCTACCATTTTCCTAACAGCTTGGATGTTTTCGGGAGTTACTGTAGTTTTTGGACGTCCTTCACGGGTTACCATCTTTAAGAGTAACACCGTCCCTTTAGAAACCCCATACCATCGAAACACTGTTGCTCTAGATGGACCTTTTTCTCCAAAAGCGGATTTCATTCTATCCAAGCACTCAACTTCGCTCAAACCACACTTGAAATCATAAAATATCATAGCGCGAAAATGCTCACGGCTGAGATCCATTTTAACTAATCTTCAGACATATTTTTCGACGGGAATGGAATAAGCTTTCTAGATTATATTTTGCATAGTAATCTAGATTGGATTAAAGTTTTTAATAAAATAAATAGGGATCTTCCAAGATGTTTGAGTTTTATGTATTTATCTGACAATATATAGAGTGACCCACATATTAGCAAATAATTTTACATACTTGAAATAATAAATTGGTAGGATGTAACAACCCAACCCATGAAATAGAGTAATTAAACTTTTAACAATAATTTAATAAATAATATTACACACATTAGCTCAGCCATTTTTATCATCACAATATATCCTAACCTCAACCTTTAATGAGTTATTCTTGATTTTATAATGATTACCATTTATAAAATTTACCAAATAAACTTTTAAATATTTTTCTATCATTATTATTATTATTCACAAAAAAAAATCGAAATTGTCCCCATTGTGATAAATACACAAAGATGAGCGTTGTAAAAGTGATTGTTGGGTTCTTAAAAGAATCTGTGGGTTATTGCAAATAGTATCTGCGGCCTGTTGTATTTTAAGAGGTAATTCCTCCAAAGTGTGGACTTCCGTAGCATAAACTGACTGCTTCATGTGACTGTAGAAGTAAAAGTTCATGGAGTTAGATCTGGCGACGCGGTAGCCATGCCACTGGACCGCCTGTTCCAATCCATCTTCCTGGAAAATGTGTACTGACGAATTTCTTACGCATAATCTCGCATGAGCAAGTGCCCCATCGTGCCTGTACCACATTTCATGTCTTATATTTAACGGAACATCTTCCATTCATATCGGCAAAGAATTCTTTGAATAATCTTTGTAATTTTCAGCAGTCAACCGTTATGATCACTCGAATGATCTAATTAAGCGATCATTTAGGATACCAGCCACCATCTACTATGTCTCTCGTACAGCAGGCCTCGTCGGTCTGCAAACTATTAGGCAGAGGAACTTCATGTGTCTGAATTTAGTTACAAAATATTAAACGTGTTTCTGCATCCTTGCCCAGAGCTTAAACTCTTTAATAATGGTATGAATGGAAACGCTCCCTTCTTATTGTTCGCCAAATCCAAAGTGACAAAACCTGATTTCGGGACATTCCAATACGCATACAAATTCTCCGCACACTTACTGTCGGATTTTTTTCTAATAAATTAAAATTTTTCTCCTCATTGTTTACGGTTATACGAACAATACCTTGGCCAGCTGCTGAGCTGCATACCTTGATTGGAATGTGTTCTTTTGTCTATATGAATAAGTAAAATCTTGTAATCTTCTGTTAGCATACCTTCTTCTTGCGCCCCTATTTGGCAGAAATAATGTCACTAAAGGGTGCCACACCAACGTAACTTATCCTATCCGTGAAAGTAAATTTACAAAATGATATTGCCGATTTAATTTTGCTACTAATGTAGTTTTAGATTGACGAGATAATAAATCAAGTGCTCTGTTATTTCAAATCTGATTTTTTGAAATAGAAAACTTTGCATAAAAAATTAGAGTTGTAATTTAACTTCTTCGAATAACTGTAGAATCGAATTACTACTGCGTATATATTTCTGAAACTTTTAAATATTAGAGATAGCTAAATCGAAACTACAACGATCTGTAGTAGCAAAGTATAATATGGTGCGCATAATAGTTATTTATGGTACAACTGTGTTTGCTATACTACAAATAAGTCAAGCAAGAAAAGTTTAACCCTGGAGGTCGTCAGGCTGGGTGGGGTTTTTTTCTCGAGTGGATTATTTGTAATTAAATTGTATCAAACAACTCAATAAATACCAAAATAAGATACATTTTGTATTGACAACTAAAAATTCAAACAAAGTGGCATGAAGTCAGTTATAAGTAACTAACGTCACGTATGCATTATGACCTATATAATTCAACTGAAATCGGTTATAGTTATAGCGTCATAGGAAGGGAGATGTTGGATAAAAAACCAATTTACGGTAGTTTTAGAAAGATCAGACGTTATATTCCTTGCAACTATGCTATTCTCTATTATCACATAATTAAATAATCTGTAAACGACTTTACATATTGCTGCCTGCGATGTTGCGGTGCGCGGCAATCACTCCACCTTTCCGGTGCACTGGCTGCTGTCCGCAGCAATCTTTTCTTCTGTCCCTTCTACAATGTTCACCCTGTATCTGTTGGGTCCGATTTGCATCAAGGGTAAGAACCTGATCTATGTGCAAATTACTCCATTTATCTATTCCGGAGTTAAAAGCAAAATAGACAAAATTTTATTTTTTAAAGTGCTCACCTTGTATATATTTGACCGAATGTATATTCGGTTTCAAACCAGGTAGACATATAATCCGCATGCAAAATGTCGTCTTCCTCCAACAAATTAATATTTTTTGAGCTATACCGCCAACAGATAGAAGCCGGACAGAGAGACAAACAGACGGAATTGAGAACACATATTTTACGTCATTTAGGGACCCTAAAACGTAAAGATCTGAAGACATTTCGGAAGGTGATTTTTTCACAATTGCGATACTGCCTTCATCGTTTAGACGAGGGAAGTAAATATTTTTATTAATATCAAATCTGAAGTTAAAAAACAAACTTAATATTTTCTCAACAAGTTAAGGAGTGAAAAATGATGTAGGTAACCATATCCCATACATAATTTTCGTTTAGATCACATTTTCACAGAAAACGAAAAAATAACAAACTACGGTGATACAGAAGCTAGATATCTTGCACCGCTGTCAGAAACATTCTGAAATATATCTATAAATGAATTAATTATCAGAAATTGTATGTATATATAATGGCCATTAATAATATTTATAAAATATTGAAACATGTTGTTTAAATAAATACGTTTGACACATTTCACGAAGCTTAACATTCGGTCTACATTAATAGCACAAGACTGTAAGGCTGAAACAACCTCCACAAATAAATTTAAATTAAATTCTTAACCTTCTGTATAATAATTACACCGCAACGACCTCTGAAATTAATGTAACAAATTGAAAGATATTACATTTTTTCTGAATCGCGTTCGTCAAGCTACACACAGGTTTGTACATGTACAATCGACGTTCATATACCGAGTTACGAGTTTCCGTCTCCATAAAACCAGCATTCTTGATAAATAAAAGATACCAGAATTCCAACTTTCACCAGTGCGAACACCGCAGGTCACTAAAATTTTCCGTTGGAAAAGGTAATTCCAGTTTGTCTAGCAATTCGGTGGAATGTTACGAAATCTGGCCATTTATGAAAATTACAGAATACACAAGCACATGAAAATGTAGAGTATGTTTTGAGGAATAATTTCAACATTATCGTTGATTTTTTTATCTTGCAGTCTCGCTTTCTGCGAAATCTTTAGCTTAATTAATAATGCAATAGCTTTCCACCTTTGGGAAAACGCGAACTCTCTATCTATCTGCATTCATGTATCGAGAGATCCAAAAAAACTGTTCCTCAGCGGGCTGTGGAAATTCAACGTATGAATAATATGTTGGTGACACTGTACGTCAATGTCAAATTCGAGGTTAGTAGGTTAGGATTTGCGTCATTTTGTGTCATAACTGACGGAAAACCTAACCTGATAACCTCGAATTTGACATTGACGTACAGTGTCACCAACATATTATTCATACTTTGAATTTCCACAGCCCGCTGAGGAACAGTTTTTTTTTTTTTAATCTCTCGATACTTATATCTATTATACGATGATTTCACAAGACTTCCCTCGTCGGTATCAAATAACTTCGATGAAATGTCAATTTTAATTTAAACCGTTTTCCAGGGTAAGATGCTGGTAATACTATGATTTTTTAATAAATACATTTTAAAGATAGATTTCTGCCGTTAGGTTTTTCTGAAATTTTGAAGTAATAAACGCAAATTTATTGCTGGTGCATCATAGTCGAGGAATTTTCCGTTTCGCCAAGATTACAAAATGCAGTTTATGCACTTATAACTACATATTTTATATTTATTTAAATCCACAATGTATTGATTTTTGTTTTGGGCATTTGATTCAGAGGAATTTAAAATGTATATTTTTGTGCAAATGTGCGTTTGGAGCTCAAAGGATTTCAAAAACCGTATTTAAAAAAATATATATGTTTGCGTTGGTGGGTGGGCTAGGGATGTACGTGAATTGTGTTTGTCCGATGTATGTTTGTGCGTTTTTAAGATTTTTTAAATTTTAACTTCAGATTCAGATAGAATGTCTGAGGATTAATGAATATCTCGCTCACATTATTGCCACGCTAAATGAAATAAAACTGAGCTCTTATCATGTAATAAGTATTTATTGTTTGCATTTGAAATTTTAAATATACAAGACAAGTCACTTAAGTTACTAAATGACAACTATTCAATAAATATAACGAAAGACTAAAAATTTAAACCTACCAAATTTGGTACGATGCCATATCTTCAAAATGTAGGTTTTTCTTGTAAGTTTTTTCAATATTTTGCAAATAAAGGCAGTTTACCTGAAGTAATTTCAATTTTTAAGGTGTTATTAGCACCTTCTTTATATTATTGAATCTTGATTGTACTAAACATAAGTTTTTGATAGCACAAGAACAGAATCCAGAAACTCGTACTTCAAAAAGAAAAGTTATTCACATCTACAATACTGCTTTTCCGTGAACACATTATTGCGAGACGCCTAAAGTCGGGGTAACTGGCAATCCTTTTAATTGAAACACACTCGGACACGAAGACCAAAGCTACTGAGATTAATAAGAACACTTAAGTAGATACAAATACTTGCATTTATTTTTCTGCCGTTTACAGAACCCTTAAGTTTACGTATTTACATCTTCTTATTAACTAACTTAATTGTAAGTCCATTCTGACCAAGAAAGCTCGGTGGGCGTTTACAAAGTTCCCAATAACCTATCAGAGCTGGTCTAAATTTTGGACATTTGGCATTACGCGGACGTGACCGTTCATAATAGTTCTATGAATTTTTACAAGCTTGAGGATTTCCCACAGTGAAATGTGGCCTGTTCGGACCCTTAGTAAATTACCGCTATAAAGATTTAAATTTCTACTAAAAGCATTTGGTCCCAGCTGCAAATAGTTTTTATGATCGAGTTGCAACCATTGCTTCTTCTAATCACGTACCGGTCATATACATCACTCAATATTTCGGTTTATGAAGTAAACGCTGCATAAACTTACTCTAAGCTTATTCGTGAGATTGGAATATCTCCAGCTTCCCAAGCGAAAGGCACGTTTCTAAACATCCGCTTGTTGTAATTTAAATATGACATTTTCCTACGAATTTTACCTTAAATTATTATACAGATGGCTTACAGCTAACTAAAGTACAGTATATTCCTACATAGTTCATTAAATTAAAGAACGCGAATCGTAACAACATATATCATACTATCCGACATAATAATTTTCATTGCTTGCTTGCTTGCTTGCTTGACGCCACTTTGAGAGCCAACCCGTGGGCCGAATTGGCTAATTAGTAGTAGGGTATTCAAATTTTTATAAGTGACTTTTGTATGTGGATTTTCTAACCTCAAAGTTAACTCGACACACAAAATGGATCACTCTTGTACAAATTGCATTAAATGAATTATTTCGCGCCCAATTTGGGTGCAGAACGCTAGTACACAATAATTGTTCACCAATACTGCTTTCTTGCAATGTTCAGAGCCAAGCCATCTAAACCAGACTCACACTCATATTTTCTGAAAGTAGAAAAATTGTGTCCCATGCGGACTGATTAACTTGAACTTCGTCCATTATCTAGCACCATTGTTTGTATAACTGACTACAACTAATTACTATGAAAGTTCTTTAAATAGTAGTAAAGACCACTATAAAATTAAAAAATTAAATTGTAAACAATAGCAACTCTAATTAAACATAGATATTTTTATGTGTATGTATGTTAAACCTTGTAAACGAAAGCAATACACACTAGAAATCTAAATACACTGAGCAGTTTCATATAGAATCACTGAGCGACGGTAGCTCAAAAATTATTCTGAAACAAGAGGTTGAAAAATACTCAATCCGCTTGAAGACGAAATTGATGAAGCATAAAAAATCGGAAAATAACATTCTAGCAGAAGTAGAAACACTAATGGTTAAAAGAAGAGTTATTATCACATCAATACACCAAAAAAGCACCATGGTGCAGAGAAGATATAAGGAACTGCTAAAAAACAAAACAATTCTTAAAATATAAAGCAACAGGAAAACTTGAGGACACACGTGAGCAACGAAGGCAACAGAAAAAATTAAGAACTTATAAAAGAATGTTGAAAAAGATTTACGAAGATATAGTTCCTATAATAAATGGATCAAAAGAAGGTATGAATGATATTAAGAAATAGAAAAACATAACTTAGTAACACAATAAATGTATACGTATAGAACTTGAAAATCTATATGAAATAATTATTTCAAAAATATATATGAAGACAAAGAAAACCAAAACCTGGAAATAAATGCCTAATTAAAGAAGACGGCAATAGCTGCATTCGGTAAACACCTCTGACAGTTTTGCGATTATTAGCATTTCACTTCCACCAGCGCCGATGGTTACTATCGATCTGTTTCTGCTAGCAAAAGGCGTTGGTAGAGGTACATTACCGAACGCAGCAAATAAGTCCGAAATTCAGAAACAAAAAGGAATAACAATACTTATAAGTAAGTATAATCCATCCTCGTTGGCTGTTAATATGTTTTTATTAGATTGTACGCATGAACTGAGATAAAAGTCAAACTGTGACGAAAAAACTATTACATTTTTTCCAATGCTTTATTGACATTCTTGCAACTTTAATGTCAAAATACCGAAAATTTAACTGACAACAGTGCAAGTCTTCAAAATCATAACAACAAACGACATAACCCAATTTTGTCATGTTTAGTTACTTCGCATGCGTACCAATAAAAATGTCACCCTAACACAGCCTGCTGAGAGGAGCAAACATTGTGAATTAATTACATTGCCTGATAATGACGGCATTATCACTTCCACAGTAGTCGCTGTAATACAATGCTATTCGTTATTCAGCAAATAATTGAAAAATGTATCTCCCCATCTGCATTTGCATGCTTTGTAGATCTAAGAAAAGCTTTCAGTCGTTTACAGGGTTTTCTGATTGCTTACCAGCATGTATCAATATTGTGTTTCACTATTTGTCAAATGTAATTCCCATTTGTCAATATTGACAAGTATTGACAAGAGGAAAAATCATTTGAGATAAAGTGAAACACAACTGATATATGGTGAAAAGCAATCGGAAAACACTGTACAAGTATCAATAATAATATCAATTATAAAAGAAACAAAAATGCAAATAGTCCTTTTTTCTAATAATGGACGATAACAGCTAAAACATTGTGGGTAACCTACTACATACAAATGCAAATCATTGTTTTAAATATCAAGTGGCATTACACCTAGTGATCATAATTTACACAAAGAAGTTCAGAATTAAACGATGAAACGGGTCCAAAATATTAGAATATCTAAGAGATATGAAATGGGAGGACAAATTCTTATTTATAGAAAATAGAAAAACCCACACTTATGAAGTAGAACCACGTGCAGATACAAGAAAAACACAACAGCTACTAATAATGGTGAACTAAGAAAGCACGATATAAGAAATAATTGTAGTATGGCGGACATTATTAAATTTAGCAAAAAGATCAGCTAATAGCCACCTAGATAGAACAGGAAACAGCCTAATAAAATACGAATAGTTCCTGACCTGGCGATAAACCAGCACTAGACCGACAGCAAAAAACGATGGGCTGGATGATATCATCATTGGAAAAGTGCGAGGACAAAAAACAGGCAAGTACTCTCCTTAAAGGAACCAAACAGCGAAGGAAACACTATTGAACAATGTGGAAAACGTTTGAGTAAATTCGTCAGTTGTCTCTATTAGTTCAAACCACACTCTACATAATTGATACGATGATACTGGTATGTACTGCATTTAACAAAAAATAACTGTTATACTACTCTACGTTTTGCCATAAAAATCTTTTCTTCGCTCGATATGTACATTATTATGAATTTATAAATTAGAAATCAGACAAACCCTAGCAATCTATTTTGGGCTTACCGAATTCCCAGTTATTTCCGGTCAATTGTTTCTCTGTATAAACAAACATAAGCAGGTACTTTATGGACATGAAATTATTTCTTGATAGACACTCCAATAATTTTGAAATTCTACAACTAAATTGACTGAAATAAGAATAATCTCTAATATAAATAACATTGACAACATGTACAAATAAGAGTTAAATAAATTAAAATTAATATGTTCAATTTATCAAATTTTACTGATTCGATTTACAAAATTTGTGGACACATCAATAATAACTGGACAACAGAAATAAATTAATATATGATGACATTTATGTCACTGCTATGATGCTAACACGCCCTTAAAATTCCGCTATATTCATAAAGTCGAACAGTAACCGACTTTCTGTTCTGATCGAATTTCATAGAACGAGATAAAAACTACATATTTAGAACTACAGTCCATAAGCTACTATAGTCAACTTTCATTTCTACAACGACAAAGTAAAGAAAACATTTAAAATATTTAAATAACCTTCTACATCACCTTTTAATAGCTCAGGTCTAATACAACAAGCGATTAAATTAGCCACTTGACTGATCGAATTTCCCAATAATTGGAAGCAGCTGGGCTACCTTGTTTTTGTGCTAGATACCCAGCACAACCATGAAGGGTGCAGAGAGAATAATGGTGACTTCGAGACAATCTGAACGAAACTGGGGAAACCATATAAAACTCATAAATTTCGCATTGTTGACCGCTGTTGACTGACCATTGTGCACTTGGCACTGAACAATATGGCATTTCAAATTTATAATTTCTACAAAAACTATATGATGTAAGCGTTTTCATAATTAGTAAGACAGTACGATAAAACCAATATCAATAAGTATACAAACAGACCAAGTATCTATACTCCGTTCACATCTTTTTGCATGAAAGTTTCCCCAATTTGAAAATTACTTTGTTGTGTTTAAACAAGGTTTACATTTGAGGTTATGATTTCATAATGCACTTAGGTTATAAAACATGAAAAAAACACCTTTAAATGCAAAGTGGCCATATTTAAGCAGAACAAAAAATAGAACTTCAGTCATTTTTAAGCATGTATCCAGTTTCAGTAAGAGTGTAATTGAAGACATTGTTAATTAAGTACATGGAAGGTCTTACAAAATTTTAAATATTTCTACACATGTACTATCAAAATAAACACTCCATCTAGCAACAATCTTATATTCCGTCAAATAACAGTAAAGGTGTTGGAGGCTATACATGTTATACAACAAAATAAAAATTACGGTTCTGTTCATGTGCAACTTCACATCAAAAATCCATGGCCAACCTTCGCACAAAAAAGGAATGAATGAATTATAGTCGAATACTCAATACCGATTGATAAATATTGATAGTGCGCTAAAAAGTATTTCGTTTTAGTTATCTTAGGTGTGGTGTTATTCTCTGGGTGAGTGTTAGTGTTATACGTACTATAGTTACTTATTGTAGTTATTTCTGGAATTTTTTGTCCCTATGTGTATTTTTTACGCATGCATCTTACAAACAGACGTTTTCTACGTTTATGCAAAATGATATTCCATTAGAGAATGCGCTGCACCTACCTACATCTTTTAGCAAAGTGCAACCACATGGCCGAGATACCGGCCATCTTCAACCTTGACCAGAACGTGGTGGCGGCCATGCTAAAGCAAAACGTATTCTATATGCGGAGGAATAAATACTGGACAGGGCGGAGGAGGCGGCAACATTAAGTATGAGAGCTATATCTCGTCAAAGAAACCTTTCTAGGATACTACAGGAAGAACTATTTCAACCTTATCGTGTGCAACGAGTATAAGCACTAGTGACTCAAGAGAATAATTTACGTGTGAGACCCTGTGGATGTCAGTTGGGACAAGAAGCATTGATAAAAATTAACGAATTAACAGATGAAGCCACATAAACAAAAAACTGAATAATATACTTTGTAATATCCACATCTGCAATATCGACAAGCCTCATACAGTTAGACGAATCTATTTTCAACATAAGCGACAACATTAATGTGGCCCTGTATTGTTGCTCTTATTAGAGCACTAATGTTACCTCTCCCCGTATAAATATATTTTCTGCAAAATTATTTCTCTTTAGATGTACGTCAGTGGAGTACCTAGCTATCGACGCGCGAAGGTGCAAAATGCGCTAGGGCCCAGTACTTCAGAGGCTTGGGGTCCACAGGGACCCCTTAGACCACTTTAGAAAATTGTATGACTAATTCAATTGCAAAAAGGTTTGTCAGATCTTGATCTGCTAGGAATGGAACGGAAAGTCGCATTGAAAATTAGCATTAAGGAACCCACCAATTTGTAGTAGGCGAGCAATGTGAATTTTTAGTAATATTTTGCTATATTTCCATAATTATTTATTATTGGTTTTTATTTTTTCATTACCTATGATATATGACTTATACGATAAAACTGCTCTTTTTGTTATTTGTAGTGACAGATCATTGGATCTACTAGTTTTCGAGATCACCGCATAGATGGCCTAATTCTAATTAAAATAATGTTTGCGTGTTTAAAACTGAATTGTAAATAAAAAACTGGCCCACAAATTTCCATCTTATTTTTCTCTCATATTCCAGTCTCCCTTCAACAGCTTTATTAATCACCCATGTCTCACATTCGTACGTTATTTTTGGTCCTAATATTGTTCTGTAGTGTAATTTTTGCCTTTCTTGAAATGCTTTTTGAGTTGAGAAGTTTACTTAGAGCACCTGCGCATCGATCGCTTATAACAATCCTTGCTTTTATTTCTGGTGTATTATTTTAGGACTTGAAGAGCGTTACAAATTATGTCAAAAACATGTAAAAATATTTAGTAATACTAAAACAATAAGAGGAAACACTTAATAATGCGAATTACATTAATTCGTAACGAAAAAAAACATCGCAGCCGGTGAGATTCGTACCTGCGCTCCCAGACGTCATCCGATTGCTAGCCAGATGCTTTACGCGCTCGCCTCAATTCAGCTGCTGGACGTACTTGCTTATCTTTACATTATAACGAACACGGTGATAACAGAACCGATGACGGACAAATTGACCCCGATCGTTGACGAAGAAAAGATGGCAGACGCAAATAAGCATGCACACAGGCACACAATGCGTTTATATATTTATGTAAAATTATGGGTTTCAAATGTTTTGATTGTTATAATTAAATATCATATATCACAATATTGTTAGTTTAGTCAATTATTGTAGTATTTCTTTATGTCTAAGTATTTCTTCTCATTAGCGTTTTACACAAAAATAAAAATATATTTATTTTATTTCTGCCAGTTGTTTTCGTTTCCAATAAAAAAAAATAGTCGGGGTTAACAGTGTGAAAGAGGGGAAGGAAGTTAAAAATGCACTGGACATGCGCTTGGCTCGGGCCATTTGCGGCATTGCTATGCTATACTGAAAAGAATGTAGTTTTCGCATAATTGGCAGTCCTTCACATATTAGCCATTCGCCATTCAGTGCGGGAGTATTTGAACGGGTTTTCGAAGAAGAGGACATGTACTTCGGCCATCTTAGTCGCCTGGTTTGAACCCTATTGCATGTTATTTATGTTATATGAAACAACTAGTGTGTAGTGTGAAACCAAATACAGTTGAAAAGCTACAACGCACTGAAAATGCAGCAGAGATAATTCGGCAAACAAACGACAGGCTAAAATATATGACTATATACCCTGGAAGGCGGGGCAACTTCAAGCATCTCCTGTAGTATACTAGTATGCTCATAGATCAATTCAGTAAATAAACTACTGTTTTTCAACATCTTCTTTCGTGGCTACGTGAAATACATACATCAAACATAAAGGTCTCTGTTTCGCATAAACTTCGTTATGTCGCCAATCTTGCTTTCAGATTACAGTCACTAAACTAGAAGAAAATATCGTCGGACGTGAGGTAATACTATTGCGAAACAGAGGATCAGAAGCTCTCAGCAGTTTTTCAAACAAGAATTATTTACCCATCCATGAAATTTTACAGGCGCCTTTATGACTCAATAATTGTTTTCCATATTTAACCAAATAGATAGCAGTGGTAATACCTCAAATTTCTTTATATACGAACCTTACATTCTCGTTTGTATTTTATTAAAGTATGATTCTACAATTTCCCAACTTTAACTACAGTGCAAATTCTATAACTGTGTTTTCATTTTTACTCTGTCCAGACTGAAAACACTGAAATATTCAGTTTTCACTTGTTTGTCTATAATGTCTATACTTTTTAACGAGGAAGAAAATCAGATGTGACATAATTAAGACACTTTGATATACAGATTTATTTTACAAAGTCAAATGATTTGTATATCTCTAAAGTTTTAAGATACATACGTATATTAACACAGAATAAAGAGGTCGTATAGAGACCGGTGCCGGCAGTATATAATGTTTTATAAAAAAAGTAGCAAGAGCACTATGGTATTTTCACATATACAATGTAAACGACTTTGAGTATAGTGGAATAGTTATTTACATTACAAGTGCGGTAGGTCGCATTTTACAGCGCGAGGTTTTAATTTTGAAGCACGACGCGAAACGGTGTGCTTCAATAAAACCGAGCGCTGTAAAATGTCTAACGCACCGAGTACTGTATTAAATTTTTTGGCCGACATATATTTTTTTAACATTTTCTATAAATTCATGACTTCGCTTTCGAATATCAAGCCATCAAGCAAGCTGACATCAGTAAATGTTGTAGTTGACACTTTGAAACGTCAAAATTCAAAGTCGTAAATATCAATTTTCTTTATTTCTCCTAAACGCAACTGAACGATTAAATACGTAACTAGAGTTTATGCTAACACCCGTTATTACTACAAAGCAACTTTTTGTTTAAGGGTCTCTGAAAGCTAAAAATTTTCTAGTCATTTTGCCGAACCGCGGTGCGACAAAGCACTGACTAACTGTAAAATCGTAGTTACGGTGGACGTCAAGTGTGTATGAATGTGTTGTTTACATGTCACGGGGCCAGAATAGTATTTTACAGTAGAAGTCCGTTAGGATAGCCTTTACTGTCGAGCCAGAGAATTTGTGAGAAGAGCTCGAAGAGCGAGTCGAATAATACTGGTGAGGCAGTAAAAGCCCTAACGGACGTGTATTGTACCATAGTTTTTGTAATACCTACATACAATTCGGTCATATCTATATTTTTCTAATTTATTTTCATCAAAACGCTAGGTTTGTGTAATGACGTTTTAGAATGATTGAGAGTGCGTAGAACGTTGCAACTGTTGTTTATAAATGTCAGTTATTTCCAATTTCGTGTTTGGTTGTAAGCAGTTTTAAGTTGTAACCAGCTCGTAACTTATGACATCTGTAGAAAATGATGAAGATATTCCTAAAGACGTTAAGATTCTGAATGAGCAAGTTATTTTAGCGTATGTTCACGAGTTATAGCAGTCTTTTGCGCCTTCTTCTATGTAGAGTTGAAGGCTTGCTTGCTGCTGGATTTGTGTGACAAACGTCACTTTGACGTTTGGCACACAATTTAGCAGGCCGTGGTTTTTACGGACACTTTTTACGGCCGGGCCGTAAAGAGGTTGCTTACGCAGTAGTAAACAGTCCTTAAAGAAATATTTAACAAGTAGGTATTACAAAAAGTTATTTACAGTTGCATTGAAAAACTAAATACTAATAAATGCCTGTGAAACAAACTAAACTGTGTAATTTAACCCTTGGCATACTCTTGGACAATATTAATAAAGTACATGTGTATTTTAAATTACTTTCAGAGATAAACGCGCAAACATAAGTAAACGTATAGTAATTTGTTTGCGTTTTTCTTTAAAACTCAACAAGCGGTTGATGTGTATTTTCCTCAAATAGAAAAATATTGCGATTATTTGCAGTTATGAAGCACAGTCGATTGTATTATCTATGTGAAAACACAGCGGTGTTACCTACTATTACTGGTTTTTTACAACCGTAGGTCTACGTCCGATAGAATTATTATACCAAACCGCTATTGAAAGCTGTTATTTTCCCCGTTTATGATATAAAATTTGATGCTTTAATTTCTTTATAAGTGAAAATTAATAGTTTTGCATAGCAGGATATGTCAAAAAATAGTCAACAAACTAAATTAAAAACAAAAGAAAATTAAACGCTGAGAACCAGAGTGCCGAAAACATGCACTATAAAACCGCAAAAGTATGCAATTTATATACACAATAAAATGACCTAAATATGTAGGTAAACGTAAATACATGCGATAAAAGCAACATATATGCATATTTCTTTCACGTTGTTGCAACATATATGCAGTTGCATATTAAAACACAGTGTTGAAAATATAGATATAAAAAACAGGCATCGAAATATTAATAGTTTATTCCCTAATTAAATAGCAGTAATAAGTTCATAGGTGTAAACTATAGTAAATTTAAAAAACCTCATTTAAATGACAATTTAATTATCGGCTGAAATAGTAAACAAATATATTTTTTCAAAATTTCCCATTAAAGAAGGTAGGTGCCTACTACGTAATACATTTTTATGAGCAAAATATAAGCATTCGACATTATATAACGTAATTGGCGAATATTCCAATTATACGCGTTCTAGTATCTACATTATGTTTGGAGTTGGAGGTTATGTTAAATTAACCGGCATCGCCGATTCTCATCTCTAGACTGTGTGTCGTTCTAACTTCTTTAGGTTAGTTGCAACCTTTGATCGTGTGTGTTATATACATCCTTATCCTTATTATATTCATCAACTGTCACATGAACTGTCTCCGGTAATAAGTTCACCGGTTATTGTCTAATACCGGTGATGAGTTCGCCAGTCATAAAAACCTACAAAACTTGCTATAGTGATGACTTGGCGTATACCCACATTAAACCCGCTGGCTAATGAGTTCACATTTTTACTTTAAACAATATATTGCACACAGTTCATTAGAGAGCTTGTAATCTTTAGGCAATATGTGAAAAATGGTCTTATACATCTATATGCTGAACTGGGGGACACTGCCTTTCCTCCATGGTTTTTGAGGTATCTTTAGAAAATCTGCATCTCCGCTATATCACTTATACATGCTGTTTAAATTGCGTTCCCTGTCGCTGAATTTTCATACCTTTTGAAGAATTTGCATGCTTATATTTCGGGTTATATTCACCTTGTTGCTGTATAAATTTTTGTACTGCTATATTTAAGTATTGGTACCCCTTTCAGGTAAATTTAGTGCCTTATTGGCCGCTGTTTATACATTTAAAATAAATGACCCCATGGCCTGTATGCCCGTGACGTCACATAGGCAAAAAATAGTCTTACTGACGTATGTAACAAAAGTTTTCAGAAAAAGTTTCGTATTATTTTTTTCTATTAAAAATAAAGCAATCAACTTACCATTGCATTTGGGCTATCTTTCAAATGTTCGCTACAGTTAGACAATATATTTGTAGTTAGAAAGTATTGCAAAATGTCTTACAAGCTGGAATTCAGAAAAGGTATTTACAACTTGGTTGGGCATATGCTCAAACGTGACATTGTCGCCATTTATAGAAACCAAAATATTTCTGTGGCAACAATTTACCGCGTCATTAGGGAATGTGAGGAAGGTTTGTCGTGTATGAATCTTTCCAAAACGGGCCGCCCTCGAGTTTTGAATCATCCAAGGCTTCAGAACTTGAAGAATTTATCAAAGATTCGAAATTTTTACCTATTTACCGTCCGAGAGGTGATGAGAGGCATTTGCAACAAATTGCGAATCATTGAAACCCATGACCCTTTAGCTGCTATGTGATAAATTATAATTATTGTTGAATCTTAAGTGATTAGGTTTGTGTAGTATAAATATAAATAAAACAATTATAGTTTGTATAATTCGATTTTTTTTTAAATTCTCAAAACTTTTGTTACATGCATTATTATTGAACAAGAACTTCATATAACTTGGTATGCTCATTATAGCGTTTTAAATATTAGTTTCCCTTATTTCTTCTATTATACTGTTATAAAGCAGATATGAAGAACGTAGTTTTACAACGAAATTAATAGCTGAAGGCAAATATAAGTTAACAAATATCCAACCTTGTGGTGCCTTACTAGCAATCTCGACGTACCCTTATTGGTAGCAAACAAAGACTGTCAAATACCTCGAACCGCCCGCGCGCCCGCCCTTGTCTCGACTGTTAAACTAGCCGGAGCAATTATTGTTAACGGATCGTCTTAATTATCACTTTTTCACGTCACAAACTGATGCCCCCTGTGAAGCCTTGTTTTTTCAGCTTCATCTGTATGCTCACATATACATGACAGGCTCAACGAAACTTTTTTGCTCAATTTTACTCCCCAATTGCATCTTAAATTAATTGCCTGTATTTTAGGACCACCATGTGTAGAGAATTTATGAAATAAGCGAATTCTATATTTATTAAAAACTTTTTTATAGTTGGAACAATTTTGCAAAGGTATCATTTACTTAGGTTGACAAACTGTGTAAACAAAGATTGGCTTGCGTTAAAAATTTTAAAAGGTTGGGTTTTCGAAGTATTCCCCTGAATTTAATTGAGAATGAATAATTATACTAATTGTTGGATTATTTTTTAATGTAGTTAGTCGTTACGTATTAATATTATTAAATAGTCGTCCCAAATACCACTCGAAGTGGATATATATTTTTTTAATATTTTGCCATTTCCATAGAAATTATTGCAAATTTCATTCAACAAAATCACATTTAAATGACACTCGCCTTCGACTCGTAAAATTTGTTATATGATTTTGTTTCGTGAAATTTAAACGCAATAATTTACAGGGAAACGGCAAAATATTGGTCAAAAATATATCCACTACTTGTGTTTAAGTATTATCTTTAAATCGAGTATACGTTTTGATATGCCCTTTCTGAAAATCCTCATTAATGCAATGTAAGTGCAAATGCGCATAATTCAATAATGAATCAGCCGATCAAAAGTTTTAAAGTTTTAATAAAATAAGTTTTTTCTATAGTACATGTTAAAGTGTGCTTTTATCAACTCAAAACAAAAGGTCAAGTGTTACTTTAACAGCAAGGGTAGATAAAGTAGCACTTTAACATCAAGGATAGATAAAGTAATTTAATTTTCTAACATTTGTTTAAATTAAATATGACAGCTTCGTATTATCTTAGCAACCCAATCCAGCTACTGACATTTTGAAATGTGATTGACTTTCCTTATTTTCTTTTGACATTGTTAAAGTTCTTGCTATAGAAAAAAATATTGTATTATACACGACGATAACGTTATTTCTGTCCACTCTTGAATCATTAACGTCTCGACTTCGTCTCGGCGTTAAACGATTCACTCGTGGATAAAATTTAACTTTATCGTCTTGTATAATAAATGACTATTACTAATTAAAAATTAAATATTCAAAAATTATACACGTTAATACATAGTCAGTAGTTATATCCCTAGTGCATTCTGTATATTCGAGTATATATCGAGTATATACTCGAATTACACTGAATGCACGCGGGGAATATTGCAAGACTATTCCCCGAAGAAATTTCATCATTTGTATACCATATTATTCCTCTTTAAAGAGTATTCAGTTTTCTTTCTGAAATTTCTTGTTTACTAACTGGTTTGGTTTTCTTCCCGCAAATACTCGAATATGCACTTGTGCAAATACCCGGGTATTGCACTTGTGCTGTATTCGACTCAGATTGGTTCAAATTTTGAAAATTGATTGATGGGATTGGGTTATATTATTTGAGGGGAATAGTCATCTATATTCAAAACTTCGCAATGTCCATGCCTGCTATATATATAAAATATTTTAAGAAAATTATATCCAAAATATCTTTTTTAGATCTAGAAAATTCCTACTTGTAAAAGGGATTATACATATTTATATATCGCTAGAGCACATTAGTCACTTTGTGCTCAACAATGCTATAAACAATCGTCTTTCACACTTGTTATCTAAATAACTTGGTAAACTCCCTGGAGGATAGTAACAGCTATAAGTAGGTATGAATGACTTCTGGTGCAAATTTCTAATGTTCTACTTTGAAACTTCCCACCATCTAGACAGTGTAATTAATCACTAATACTATTTTTAGGTACATGATCGAGTACTGAGGATTTAAATATTTTAATTTAGAAAATATTACTGTGTTGTATACCGAACTTTCTGATTATATAGCTAGATAACGTAGCGAATAAATAATATAACCGGGCATCATTGTTGACCACTGTTTTATCTCCATCAAAAACATTAATACCTTCAACGGAAAACAAGCACCATTCACCCCTGGCACATAATTAGTAAGGTGGTTATTAAACGATTACAAATTCCGCTTTTTGCAACTACGCTGTACTTACACAGAGTAATGAATTTCGAATACACGTGTTAGCAAATTAAATCAAATTAAAAGTATGAAAAACATACATAAATTGTCTTCTAAGAATATAGTGGGCTATTCGACTAAGTAACAAAAACATAGGATGCATCAGAATACATCTTAATTTCGACTCATTTGATGCTCCTACACTACATTGGTAAAATACAAGACTCAGTTCTTCCGATCAATAACATAAAAAACAAAAGCAGTCCTATTTCAAAAGCAGTTTGATCCACTGGCGTTTTTCAATGATACAAACACCAATTAAAATACGTTCCGTCTGAAAAAATAGCTTGTGGTATGTGGTTGGTTGTTAACGCGCAAATGGTGCAAGGGCGTATACAACTGAATTATTTACGTTGCAAATTTGTATATAAAGGAATATGTGTGTGGAAGCGTTCTGTTATTTATTTTATTTCGACAATTTTGAACGAAAACTGTATTGTACAATAATGTTACTCTAACAAAAGGACAGCGAATAAATACAAATACACGTTTTAAATGAAATTCCACGGATGAGAATGTAAAACATCCAAAACTTCCCCTATAACTGTATCCGTTCAAATATTTAATATGGGCTACATATTTTAATAAACGAATTCACTGTAATTTAAAAACCTAACCCATTATTTTCATGTGTAAAGGTAAACTCTTAGTTAATTGAAATATTGGATTTTAGACTATATTAAGTTAATGAATTCTGATTTTAACTAGCATGATTTAGAAAAATCAAGATTAACTAATTAAAATAAATTAAAAAATTTGAAAATATTTAGCCTAAATTAAAGCAGGTCATTTGATTATTATTTGCAATATGTGTAGAATTTCATAAACCGTTTAAAACAGTATTGCGAGTTTTCCCTTATTGGCTAAGGTATGCAGTCAATAACACAATTTTAATCTGTGGAGTGGTTCTTTATATCCCCGGCAATAAACACGATACCCTTATACAGGGTGTCCTGGAACTTCCACTAAAGCTTCAAATAACCTTTATCTATCATGAAAGATGAACACAAAACTACAACAAAAATTGACCAATTTGTTTTAACTATTCGTATTTCGTTTTTGAAATGATGTTAAAAGATAAGAAATTTTGTTAATTTTAAACATGACCGCAATAGTTATGGTAACCTGATATGAAAAAAAAATAAAATGGGAACAAACATTCAACATTCTTAATGTCAATTTTTGACTCTCAGTTGTGACATCAGATTTATTCCAGACTGTAATTGCACTTGCGTTTGCTTTGCTTCAACCATAATTTGTCTTTGTACCATGAAGTACGCGGCATATGAATATGCAGAATAATATGGGTTTTAGTAGTAGTAGTATTTGTTGTGGGGAGACTGATGTCAAGCAAGTAGGCCTTCATAGGCCCTTTTTGCCAAAACCGTGACAAGGTCTAGGCACGCAGAGCACTAGGTACCATAGTCCACATGGGTTTTAGAAAACTGTCAAGGAAATAATAATGAAGCTGCAAGGGTGTACGCCATACGTTTTCGAAACAGAAGACTTCCCTCGCATACTGTGATAAGAGCTGCATATCGAATACTAAGAGAAACTGGAACCATTATCCCAGCTCATGATATGAACGGAGGAAAACGTTTTACAAATAGGAGCTGAAAATCCAGAAACTAGTATACGAAGTATTTCTAGAAATGTGGGTGATTCTAATACTCGTGTACATAGAATTTTAAAGGATGGTGTATCCTTATCACAAAACAAGAGTTCACAATTTATTGCAGGAAGACCATCCACATCCAATTACCTTTTGCGAGTGGTTGGTAGAAGCCCATCGAAGAAATCCTCTGTTTATGTGTTATGAATGGACGAAGCTATATTTACAAGAAACGGCATCTTTAACTGTCACAACGAACACGTTTGGACACATGACAATCCTCATGCAGTTCACGAAAGCAACTACGAGGTAGGTTTTTCAGTAAAAGTATGGGCCAAAATACTTGGAGACATGCTTCCGGGCCTACTGCAAGATATCCTTGTGCATCCCCCCTCCCCGGGCTTTACAAAATTCCCTCCCGGAAACATTACCACTTCATATTCATTCTGAATTCAATTCTGCTGCTATCTCAAGCTTTAATGGGAGTTGCGGGACACCCTGTCTATCTAGTTAAAACCGGACGACCTTGCCTTCCATACCAAGCAAGATATTGATCGTGACAAACTAATACAGCCCAATATCTTAAAACTTATAAAAGGGATTATGAAAATTAAAGCCAAACAACCCATTTGATCCAAATAATAAAGAAACTTTGGTTTGTTTTCACTTTAATTCCGACAAATGTCGTTGGAACTATTTTTAGTATCAAAACGAAACTTTTACCTTTATTAAAAACTCAAAAAATGCAAACGTTTCGTCCTCTACTGCTTTTGCTAATAGTACTACATACAGCTTCAAATGTGTAGTTAAAGTGGTTTCAGTTGCATATTCTAATACAATGAAATAATTTACTTATTCAACTTCACATTTCAATTGTCTATTAGAGTATGTTATGTAGTGTATACCTCAATCTTATAGCCGCAAATATTGTCCTTCACTAAAAATATTTAAAAAACAGGAACAAATAGATTCAGCAGTCAATAACGGGTTCAGGAAGTAGTCCTTTATCGTAGTTTGCATTGATAATTTGCCAGATTATTTCAGCAAAGCTGCGAAAGCACATTCCCTCGGCAAATACAATCAAGTGAAAATTGAAATACCCTTTCACTTCCACAGCTGCACTTGAAAGTAAAGTGGTGATAGAACCGACGCACAACGTATTTTTAGGGGTTTGCTCGTTGGCAACCAGCTTTAAACTGCTATAGACTCCAGCGTTATGTATTACCAGTCAGGTACATATGCTACCACGTTCCGAAAAATGCGGTCACATTCTGCCGCACTTTACTCACATTCAACTACATAACAAAAATCAGATTCTACTTAAACTTAGAATTTAACGAGTTCATATTTCAAAAGCTATGTGGTTTAAATATATGCATCGCTCATAAAAATATTTAATAGTGAAAACTTCTAAAATTAACCCACACATATTAAATATACTAACATATTCGCTTAAGTAATTCTCCAGAAGCCCATACTCTTACAAAAATATTATAGTTCTAAGAATAAATGCATATAAATATTTTAAAGTTATATTTTTAGCATGAAAAAGTAACCCATTCATTATTTCTCAGATAAAGCAGAGAGCGACAACTGTATAATTAGATGTAAAATAGTGCTGCGATGCTTAGTAATGTGCTTCTACTTGGCAAACACCAAATTACATTTTGAATAAAGAGCTGATATTATAGATGTTAATTTTACTAAGTATAATTACATGATTTAGATGCAAACGCTTTCTTCTACAATGCAATAAGCAATCAATAAGAAATACTTCTAAATACTTAGACAGAGGAATCAAAATTTGAGAAATAATCAACATTTTAAATGTGTATCATTGTCTAAAAATCAAAAATTGTCTATTTTGAGTATATCAATCACAAGAGGGATATTGAAAAATTATTTTCATCACTCTAGAGCTTTCAATGGCTTAAACGTCAACTTCAAATTACAAGCTTTGGGCTTTAGGGGTCCGACATTAAAACTTTCGAAATCATATCTTGTGTGAAAATTGCTGATAACATTTCATGTCCTTATGCTTTGCATATAGGTGTATCCCAGGGATCCGTGGTGGGACCTCTTATATTTATTTTATTTGTTAATGATCTTCCGAGTCATATATCGATGCATGCAGATGATACTGCGGTAGTGGTCTCAGCTCAGAGTTTGGAAGAATTAGAGGCTGAAGCAAGATCTGTAGCTGTCGAATTTTATACATGCTGTACAAACAATAAGCTCATGGTAAACATTTAAAAAACGGCTAATCTACATTTTCCTTACAAGCCGGGAACTGACCACAATCTTCATTTTAACTTTAACGTGATAAACATTTCAGCCGCTGAATACTGAGTTCCTCGGAGTCGTGGTAGATAATCACTTAAGTTGGAATTTTTTAGTAGATGAGGTACCTATGTAAAAAGCTGAACAAGGCATATTTTGCAATTTTTAAAATGAATTAGTATTAAGGCTCTTACAAATATTTATTACTCTTTGGCTTATTGTCACCTTTCTTATGAAGTCTCTCTATGGGGTGATTGTGTTAGTACGCGAATTTTTATATTTCAGAAACCACTAATAAGAATGATTTTTAACATCAACTGAAGAGATGGTTGCAAGCCTTTTTTCATAGATAATAAAATAATGTCTTTTTCCTTCATATAAAAATTGTCTGCAGTTACTAGGTACACACGGTAACTAGATACAGAGACAGTTTAAAATTTTAAGACAAACAAACCGTCTCTTTATCTAGTTACCATGTGTACCTAGTACCTGCGGACAATCTGTATATCTACAAAACAAAATGTTTGTTATACAATACTTTCGTAAAGTAGTGAATAAATTCCTTAAACATTCAAGGAATAACTTTTGGAAAAACCGCTGAGAGTCGTCGGTTTTTATTCTTATTATACATACAGGGTGACCCGCGTAGAAGGTATGACGTCACCCATGTTTTTTTAATAGCAACCAACTTTTTTTATTACGGAATTTGATTAAACACATTTTTTTACTTACGATAAGGGAATTTTTACGTATAGGTCACATGACCAAAAATTAAGAAAACAATTTTAAATTTGCAAAATACTAAGTTTTATTTTAAGAAGTAGGATTTTACGCTTTTATCATAGACAGCAATCAATAAAAAACATGTCGGTCTTACTGTCAGGCAGACAGTGGTGCACAATTAGTACATTTAATTTAGTTGATTTTGAAATTATCATTGCAATTAAATTTAGTATTTCGCAATTTTTTTCTTAATTTTTGATCATATGACCTATACTCAAAAATCAGCTTAACGTAAATAAAAAGATACTTCCTTTAAAATTCCGTAATTAAACCAGGGGTTGCCATTTAAAAAAAACATCGATGACATCATACCTCTTACACGGGCCACCCTGTATGTATCGATTTTATTTAAACAAATGCGCAAATAAAAATAAAAATCGACGGGACCGAGCGTTTTTCCAAAAGTTACTCATACGTTTTTAACGAATTTATCCACTACTTTACGAAAGCACTGTATATCAAAAATAATATTAATCTTTATAAAATGAACAAGAATTTCATAACTATGACACAAGATATTCCAACCTCTTAACTGTAGGTGCTCATAGATTAATTGGTTACGAGAAGTCACCAATATATGTATGCAGGGAAATAATTCTTTACCAAGCTTCCTATAATGCTGTTCGTGAGCTAACATACAATCACTTAAAAAAACAAACCAAAGCAATATTGCTCGCCAAATGTTATTACTCTGCGGAGAAATTCCTTAGTGATACGTCTGTAACATTGTAAGTGTAGTAACCTGTCTATGTTTGTATGCCTTATTTTTTTGTAATAATGTGACTATTTTCATACTGTGTACAACAGTCTGATAAAATTTAATAAATTATTATTATTATTGATTGGATTAATAAAATGTTTTCAATTTTAATATTAATATTATATGCGACGCCCTAAAGAGCGAAAGGATATAAGAAGAAGAAGAAGAAGAAGATATTATATGCTAAGTGAATGACGTACTAGAAAATACAACGGGCAAATACCAGTATCAAAAACAAAAGCTCACTCTCACATCTAAGGGTCCGATCCTATCGGCTGTGCAAGTAGTCGAACAAGTAATGATGATCAATGTAAACGTGAAAATATATGGGAAACTAGAAAAATTATCTATCTAGCCATGACATAACAATTGATGTAATTCAGCTTTTAACGTCAAATAGTGACAAGTATCTCATAGTTATATGCCACATTTGATAGCAATTTGTTCATTATTTATTTTCTGGAGTGTTTGTGTCTAAAAATGAGAAGTTTATAATCAAGTTTTTCACAAAATAAGGCAATACTAGGAAAATAATCCGAGACAGATTAATTGCAGTGTATGGAGACGATCATATTTCATAATTAAATGTTGGCGAAAATGGCTTCGTGGAGGACGAAAATACATAGAAAATGATTCTGGAGAAGCTTGAACATCGACGTATTAAATTCTCCAGAATCGCTTCAGCATTGGAAATATCCGAACCTAGCGTTTCGAAAAGACTCCACAATAAATTAGGCATGAGTAAAGTATCCGGATTGCTCTCGAGCAAAAGTTGCGTAGAGAAAAAAAAATATCAAGACAATTTAGAATTTGTAGAAACTGATGCAAACTTTTCAATATGTTAATAACTGCTAATGAGGCAGAACTAAAAAGTCCATGCAATGGGTTGATACATTTTCACCCCTAAAGAAAGTCCGCACCCCATCTTCGACTGGAAAACTCATGGCAACCATATTTGGGACAAGGTAACCTTTTTATTGAATATACAGGGTTAGTCAATTTCGATGCTCACCATTGGGATTTCAATAACGGTAAGAGATACAAGTTCGGTTAAATTGGGGCAAAGTTGCAGATTCTAATGTTGAATAATATTCAACAACGAAATTTGACCTAGTCGCCTTAACTTTTGAGTTATGTCCAAAAAACAAAAATTTTCGATTTTAATTTTTTGTTAAACGCTGCTTGTTACGTTACTTAGAACAATAACGTGGTTCACACGTTGAGTTACCGTGCTCTTTTGCTTTTTTCCTCCTGATGAAGCCCCTTACGAAAGTGGGCGAAACGTTGAGTTCTTCGATCTCATCATGACACGGTCCAATCCCGGAAGTCGTTTGTTACTTAATGACAAAGGCCGTGAAAGCCTCAAAAATCATTCAGTGTCTTGTCTTTGAAGAAGTTTGTTTTTACTTTTTAATTTCTATTAAGGAACAAACCCAAATTAATTTTTATAAAACAATGTCAATGACTTCAATACTTTACGGTAGCAAGGCATGCGTCATAAGAAAGTCAAGCGACTGCAAAATCCAAACAGTAGAGTTGAACTTTAAAAATTGGTTACAAAATTCAATAAATAAGGACACAAACGCAATGAGCATATCGCACAACAACATATGTATATACGTTGTTAACGACAAAATTGGAGAATACCGCCAATGGTGGTTGTGATGAACAGAATGGAAAAACAAAGAATCCCAAAAATGGCAAAAACTATATTCCAAAACCGCCTAAAAAGGGGGCCGTGGAGTAAGAACAGGGCACAAACCTAATCCGTTTTGTAGACGGCCACCATCTCTTTCATCATTGCAGTCACATGCTTCATCAAAACAGTTATTCAGGCATTACTTATCATCGTTGTACATATACAGGATATGGAATTATTATGCTCAAAATACTTTATTTATACTGAACACTAAAAAAACTTAAAAATTATTCTCTACAAATGTATATTTTACTTATAATAAAGTTTTTATTCTACTACATCGAAAAGCTATCAATTTCAGTAGTGTTTAGCGACCGAAAACACCCACCTTTCGTACTAGCACCTTTTACTTTTTAGCAATACTAATCATAAGCTTCTTCATCGGATGTTAGTGCCTCACCATTATTACCATTATTAATCATAGCAACACTGTGTTTCCATTGATCGAAATCAAAAGAGACATTGCCATTTTTTGGTATGATCATGACTCTCTCGACTTTTTTGGACCTCCTCGATCAAAGAATAATTTTTTAAAAAGACAAAATGCTTCCAAATCTGTAGAACAAAAAATTACGCTTACAAAAGCGGTTTTTAGACTCGCCTTATTTATGAGCCTCGCTCGCTGTGCTCGCTTAGCCATAATCTGCGACTCGTCCAAAAAACTCCTTAATTTCGTACTTGTAACATAAGCAGCTATTGTTTACTGCGCAGTTAATTACAAGCCATTTACTAAACAGTACGTGGTAATTATTTTTATGTGGGTGTCAAAATTTTAAATAACAGAATTTTTGATAAAGTTATTTCGATTTTTATATGCATATCCACATAGATCGTATACATACAGCATGTCATCGAGAATACGACGGAAAATTTAATGTACGAATACAATAAAACGGAAGTGTATACAGTGTTTTTTTCTATCGATAGTACTATATGCCTTGACGTCAATTTGAGGTGTCTGTATTTTAACAGGGTACGAACACAAATAGCTTCCTCCCCTTTTCAATCGCATAGTAAATTAATTATTGTCACATTGGCATTACTTTCAATTGACGTATCCCTAAACGTGCCAGAAACAAATTATTATAAGATATTTTATTATACTGTAATGAAAACTATTTGTTATGAGCTACATTTTAGAATCTGCGTAATGGAAAAGTGCTGGGTATTAGCGTGTACAAATAAATTCGGCGGAATTGTCATATTTATTTAATATATGAAGTTAAATTATCAGCAGTAATACTATAAGTACTTCGATATTATCAGGTTATATGTCGATAACTTGTTGCACAATAATAAAAGAGTTTGACATGTTAAATAATTCGACCGCGAAGTGGGAGGATATTCTGTCAAACTGACACGATTTGTTATTGAGCAGGAAGTTTGAGACGTATAACCTGTTCGAAGTACGCATTGTATTCGATTTGATTATTTTTGGAGTACCTAAATTTCAATATTGGGAACAAATAAATATTTTATTGGCAGCTCGATTTGTTTGTATTAACTTAGCTGAAAGTCATCAATTTTTGAGACTTCATTGCACAATAATACTTCAATCAGGACCTCAATAATTCCCCTGGTTATATTCAAGCAGAAATGAATTATCTTCATTGATATTAATAGAATGCTAAACACTTTTTTTAACATGTATATGTTATACTTCTCAAAAAGTTCACGAATTACATACTACTCGCGACGAAGTCTGAGTCAGAGGTATCACCAAGAAGTTAATAAACAGTCACATGTATTTTTACGACTGTAATAGATAGGTAAAAAATAATAGCAATTGGCATGGTATATGCATCACACTATATCGTTATATAATATATCGACAAACCCTGGTAGGTACCCATTTTTATTTCTGTATGAGTGCTTTGCGGCAGTGGAATTATATTTTCGTTTTCTTCAGGAAATTCCATGAAGATGGGGTTTTAAATCAAATTTAAGCACGGCAGCACATTCTCCTCGAAATTCTGCTCAACTTTGCTAAGTTAACAATACTTGAATGTTTCTTAATAAAAGAGTTGCCTGTAAACGGGATAGAAATGAGCACTCACATACCGTGTACTATGCTCGATAAGAAAAGCATACACATTTTGGTCTTGTTTTTATTCACCCAACATGCCGTCACAGGTCACACTTTCTATGATGCCCTGTATAAAGAAGCTACTGTCAGAATAATACACTTAATAAAATAATCTACGCAACTGGTAGGAGAATTGCTATTTTAGCGATATTATCTACTAAACATCTGGGTGAATTGTACGGACCAACCTCCAACACAAATACAGTATTAAGGCGACTCTATGTAAGCATGTTAAATATTAATTAGTTGCAAATTTTTAAACAAGTAGAGAACAAAAAGTGGTTAAAATTAAATGTTCGCAGTGAGGTCTCTAGCTTAAACCGTGGTCAACGTGTCTCCCTTAAAATTTTACACAAACTGCATTTGTTATTAACAGCCTATTTATTAGTAGCTTCAGCGTACTTATGCGAACGTTTTGTCCGTCCGTCCGTCCGTCTGGATCGCCTGTAACTTTCGAACGGCTACAGATATCGAAATTTTGAAAGGGGGCAAAGTTGTTGCTATGGTCCCGAGCACCTTCATCCGCTATTTGGTTTTGGCAAAAGGGCCGATTTTCCACTTTGCAAAATTTCCAAGCATTGTAGCACAGTGGCGGCTTGTCCACTTGGCGCCATCTACAGAAGTTCGGTGGTCACGTTTTGAACTACACATTCTGAAGCTACTCTTTAGATCTGTAGTTGAGCAGTTTATTTGTATATTCAGATTTCTACAGCTTTTTGCTTAGTGTAAAATTTCACATAATAATCTGTTTTCCCACATTCAATAATAGCGAGTTGTCGCAAAATCGTCTATACAAATCTACCGTAATACTGTTACAACTAATTTCCAACAATTCATATTTAGATTTAGATACAATAATGAAAATATCGTCTCTGTACAAGGTAACTAAAGCACACCTGTTACTTGATCAGCAGAATTGGCCCCAAATCGGACATACAAAAGTTCACAAATAATGGTCTTTTTAATAAACACAATGCTCATCAGTCGTCACTGTGCAGCATAAAACCTGCCTGCCTGAAAAATGATTTCAACGCCGGCATCGATTTTACGTTTAACGTTTTATATATATAGAATAATCAACATCTCGCAAAAACCTTCCATTTAATTTAATGGCTAAGAATTTTAACAAAACAAATTATTGCAATTAATTATACAAAAACTATCCACTTAAATAATACAAGTAGATTTACTTTTTATAATATGATCAAAATTTATAAAATTTCAAGTCAAATCTTTTGCTTCTCTTATGATTAATCTATCTGGTCTACTATCACAAAATATTTTTTTTCGACGATCATGTCAAAATGACAACTTTTTGCATAGTTTCTAGTGTTAAAGTGACTTTTGTAGCACTCTTAATATTAGCGCCCGAATTAGGTCTTTTTGCACGTTGCCATTGTGGCGTGTTTTAATACTATATTAAAACACGCTCTGCCGTAAATTTGAATGTCAACATAACCTACAATGTCTAACACAATGTGACGGAAAAAGCGTCACCGAACTAAGTTTTCATATTTCTGTTACGACCGTAGAAAAAATAGTGTATGATACGCGTGTTTAAGTGCCATTAAAGCACTAGCGACGTTAAAAGCGCTCCGCTTTGCGTCGTGCTCTTAAACTCGTCGCAGGTGCTTTAAAGGCGTACTTATACACTACTATCATAATATACTATTTCATCCGCAAACGTCACAAAAGTGACAACTTATTTGTCTTTATTGACAAGGTAAAAGTGTCACTTTATCTGCCTAAGCAGATAAATAGCGACTTTTGCGTACTTTATCTGCCTAAGCACACAAAATCGTTGCTCTCTTTCTTTCTTTCTATGTTGTTCGCTACCTCCTGCGAAGATACTGGGCCGATTAAATTGTATGATGGCTTAAAATTTTGCTAATTTTTAGACTTAGATCGTAGGCTAGATTTTATTTTCAAAAAGAGTACGAAAAAGTTTTAATTTGAATAAACCTTTAAGCAGCGGATCGGAGCATCTGTCGCAGTGGGTTATGGTGTGACAGCTGCTGTGGCCGTGTGCTATTAGCTCGGGTGATTCAGTATGTTCATATATCATTACAGTAGCGCGTTATTTGAACAACAGAGGTTGGCGCAGGGGTACAATGCTCGCCTGTCACGCGGGTGGCCTGGGTTCGATTCCCGCGATTAAACCTTTTTCTTTAACTTTATATTGATGAAATTTACCTGAATACGTTTGCGGATAAAATAGTATATGATATTCGGAGTGAAAGTGACTTTATGTGGCTTAGCTGAATTATTTGCCTCACTAACGTTCGGCTAAATAAACTTTAGCTTTGCCACATAAAGTATCACTTTTACTCCTAATAACATAATCTACTATTTTTACATATTTCGGCCGTTTTCGCCTG
>OW679194.1:104273580-104318695 GCA_940337035.1 Agriotes lineatus | reverse complement strand
ACATAGGTCGCCTTGTTCTAATCAAAATAACGTTTGCATTTTTTAAATTGAATGTACAGCAAGAGCGACAAACTAACAATATAAAAGCGTATTGCTTTTCAAATATTTCAGCCATACCAAATATTTCAATTTGCCCTTTCTGGTGGTGTGGCAAACTACGAAGGGATTGGATAGCTACCTCCTAGAGGTCGACCTTATAGATTAAACCCTAAAACCTGCAGTTTCGAGTTATACTTAACAGTGGTACTAACCCTATCTCGTTTTATTACACGTACCCTCACATAAGTCTAATAACAGTTAATCAGCATTTACTGGTAGTTACTCGGTTTAGTCGGAATATAAATTGTTTGTGTTAGTTAACATAGGTATTTGTCAGCTTTCAGCGAAGTACTAAACAAGCAATGAGGGCAGCAGTGATAATTATAATTGAAATTGTTACTATTAACCCATTTTTTTTAAATACATTCTTTACAGATTCTTGCTTCTTAGTTTCGCTAGGTTTCATTTTAGCATTTTTCAAATCCATCTAAACAAGGTATCTCGCTAAACAGAAAATCAATTATAAGAAATTTTTAAGTAATCATATTTTTACCTATTTATTTGACGTACACCGTACACTCGGATTATAAATATAGATATGTATATTCATATAATAAAATAACAAGTAACTTTCGAGTTTAGACATCGTGATATAACTATCTCTGCATTTTAAAATATGACGTGCATACATTTTATATACTGTTTGGGACACATAATACATGTTATATTTTAATTCATGTTTTACAATAATACTTATTTATGTATGTGAATTAAGGGCATAATCAATAGATTATAGCATGGGAATTTTTCGAGAGCTGAAATAGTGATTAGGCACGTGGTACATACAACGTTTAATTTCATGTTGGTTCTCAAAATGGACAAATTTCAAGGATTAGGTATTTTGGCTACAGACTACTGCGTCATCGTTGTGCTAGTGATGTGAATTTTTGGTGTGCTATGGTTTCTATGCAAATTATTGGTGTTGCTATGCTATGCAGATTAGTCCAACCAATTACTTTCAACTATATAATGACCGGTGTAAACCTAAATAGAAAGCATGAGACAGTGGATGTAGGAATACTGTTCGACAATAAAATGAGTTTTCAAAAACATATCTCCGCAATGAAAAATAAAGCTAACAGAATGTTAGGTTTTTTAATGCGAAACTCGAAGGGATTCCGTAACATTAACACTTTAGTAACACTTTATTATTGCTACATTCGTTCTATCATGGAATATGCTTCTTTAGTGTGGACACCGTCATATGCTTGCTACATAGACGAAATCGAGAGTATCCAAAAACGGTTTTTAAAAATACTAAGTTTTAGAAGAACTGGATTTTATCCTTTATTGACATCTTACACCACATCTTACATTCGCCATTGCATAAATTAGCGCGACATTCCAACGCAGTATATGAACATATTGATTTGTTTTCGTCTAGTTTAAAAAGCTATTACAAAAAATTTTTAAAAATTATCAAGGATGGCCATTTAAAACAATTATTTAGAAGTTAGTTTCTATGACTGACTGGTTTTATTCATTTGTTTTTTAATTATTTGTTCATTACATTAATGTTTAGTTTAACAATAATTTTGTTTTATTTTTTTTGTGTTTTGTAATTTAGTTATGCTTTTGTTTATGCATCATTTGTTATTAGTTTTGCTTTATAATATTATGTTTTTTAACTTTAATTTCTTCTCTGTAATGGATATATACCTGTTGAGCAGGAGAATTAAATAAATAAATAAATAATTGTTAGTGCTTGTTATACTGCTTAGTAACTTTTTTTACGACCGACCAGAAAATATTCACTTTCTGGCGAATTTTTTCGCCAGAAAGTAACGTTTTGCCGGTCAAGATCGGAAAGCGGGCATCAGGGACCGGTAATAGTATATTGTATGTTAAGAGCTGAAAGTGCATTCTTGCCGCTTGCGCATGAATATTGCTGGTTGAGACGAAGTCGAAACCAGCAATCATGCAAAAGCGGCAAGCGCACTTTTAGCTCGAAACATACATACTATTTTTTCGACGACTGAGCATATTATTAAAGGAAAATATCAAATTTCGTTTTATCGCAAAAATTAATTGACAATCAAGTTATCATTACACGCGCAGTCTATATGACATGCGACGCGATTATTTCCACAAATGACGGGCGTTGTCAAGGAAACATTCGGACGTGGCTACCTATTTTGTTCACGCGGAAACCCAAAACGCTCGGCGAGCGGCAAAAAGATGAAAACGCACGCTCAGCGGCAAATGTCAACTTTCTGTTGTCAAATGACAGTGAGAAAAATCTACTTTCGATATCAGTCGTCGAAAAAAGCTTTTGCCGGTCCCTGATGCCTTGGTTACTATGGAATCAAGTGTGTGTTATTGTTTCGAGAAGTCAAATAATAGATACTAATGTCATAATTTTTTTGATTTTTTGAAAGTTTGAGAGTATGAACTCTGATGTCGTAAAAAAATATTGTACGATACACGACCGGAAAGTGTTTTGCAGGTTTCCCCAAGCTTCCAGGACTCGCCTGCGGCTCGCCCTGGAATCTGCTTGGTTCGACTTGCAAAACACTGCTTTCCGGTCTCGTAACGTAAATTACTATTATAGGCCCTACGGCCTTAATTCCATTTTACGTCCGTTATCGAGGGCCAATAAACAAGATTATGGTTCCAAAATGAAATAAAAAATATTTAAACATTATAATGGGTAGTATACAGATTGTCTACAGGTACTAGATACACACGGCAACCAGATACAGAGACGGTTTGTTTGTCTGACAGTCTGGCCGTCTCTGTATCTAGTTACGTGAGTACCTAGTGTTCTAGACAATCTGTATACCTCTATGATGAATCAAAATATTGTTATAAGTATGTAATAACAATTAGCGTCTTTGGAGCTGCAAACATTTCCACAATGCAGTGTGTCGCGATACGCCTCAAGTCCGAGTAACTGGCAATCCTTTTAGTTAAAATACACTTGTACACGAAGACCAAAGCTACTGTTGCGAGCAGGCGCGGATGGGCACAAAAATATCAACCGGGCATCAAGAGAGGTCAGGCGACCCCCCCCCTCAATCGAAAATAATGAAAAATGGAAAGTTGAAATTCCTTTATTAAATGATATAAAAAACAAATCGTTTGATATAAAAATATTTATCAAATAACACACCACAAATTTTCAAAATTATTTTGGGGATAAATAACAAATTTTTAAAAATTACAATATTTTTGGAGTAGGTAAGATAACATTAAAATAATATGTTTTCTCGAAAAAATTCTTAAAATAACAATTGATTTTTAAGTAGCTTCGAGCAGTTTGCTACGCAATCGATGATGTTGTCTTGATCGATGTTTTCTAAAACGTCTTTCTTGATACTCATAAGCAAGAAGCTTGAAAGCTTGGTTGGCAAAAATTCAGTAGTTTGATCTTGTTTATGAACTTCGGCACTTTTGGTAGTTTCTTGAACATCAAGGGGTGTAAAATCCTTTCTGTTCATAAATTGATCTAACTTTTTACAACTTCCAGCGCCTTTTTCCAAATCCAGCTTGCGCTTCACCCTCACACGTTCGGCGCCGCCCATTTTTTTTTGACTCCATGTTTATTCGTGAATACAGAATACTAACAGCATTTAAATTTTCTATAAAACGAAAAAAAATATTCGTTCAGTCAAATACACGAGTTTCCAATTTGTCAAAAGATAGGTAAATATTTACGGTTTATTCGAGATAGAACTTTCCAAATCACACAAAACAAATTGGACAAAAATAATAAATCATCAAAAATTACCAAACCGGTGCTGTTAACTATATACATGATTCAGATCACAGGCACGAATAACAGTAGTTAGGCTAACAGTGATAAAACCGGAAACCGGATAAACCCGTATTTCCAGTTCAGTATCAGTAGCCGACTGGGCTGGTGCAAGATTAGAAGACAGTATTCCTGGAAATATAAGCGCGTCTCAGCTTTACATGCACCTTCTCCGACTGCTCGTATATCGTATCATGATTCGTTATACGTTGATTAATTCAATTTATTTATTTTATATTTCTTTTTTATTGGATGTGACCGGCGCGGCGCCAAAAGCGTCGAAAACGTCCACGGCGCCCCGGGAAAATGCCCGGTTTGCCTTATGGCCCATCCGCGCCTGGTTGCGAGATTAATAAGAACACTAAGTACAAATACTTGCATTTATTTTTCTGCCGTTTACATAACACTTTAGTTTAAGTTTAAAACCGTTGCTTCTTAATTTTACTTATTAACATCTTCTTATTAACTAACTAAATTTTAAGTCCAGTTTGACCAAGAAAACTCGGTAGGCGTTTACATATTTCCAAATAAGCCTATCAGAGCAAGTCTAAATTTTGGACTTTTGGCACGTACGATCGGACAAGACTGTTCATAATACTCATATGAATTTGACAAATTTGAAGCTTTCACACACTAAAATTTGTCAAGCTAGATCCCTCGCAAAATGATCGCTAATAAAGTTTTACAATTCTGCTAAAAGAATTTGCTCCCGCCGGCACGTAATTTTATGATCGAGTTGCAACAGTTGCACTTCTGACCACGTACTAGCCATATACATTTGACCAATATTTCGGTTTACGAAGTAAACCCTGCATACATTTACTCTAATCTATTCGTGAGATTGAAATATCTCCAGCTTCCCAGAGAAAGGCACGTTTCTAAACATCGGCTAAATATTCGCTTGTTGTAATTTTAATATACCATTTTTCCTTTGAAATTCTACCTTAAAACATTTATGATACAAATGGCTTATAGCTAACTAAAGTACAGTCTATTCGTACAACCGCATATAGTTCATTTCACTAAAGAACGGAAATCGTAACAAGTGATAGTAAAAAGTCGTGCTAACAAATTGACAAAACCTTTATAAGAAAAAAAATGCTAATAGGTGAAAAAGGGCGAAGAACATGACGATGACGAAAAATATGTTTTCACAATTCCGTCTGTCTGTCTGTCGGTCGGTCTGTCTGTTCGGGGTATAGCTCAAAGGCGATTTTTTAGAGAGAGATGATATTTTGCATGCGGATTAAATTCCTATCACGCTCGAAACCGAATGTACTTTCCGTCAAATATATAATTCAAGGTGAGCACCTTAAATAATTAAATTCTGCATATTTTTGCTTTAACTCGGGAATAGATGAAAGTATTAATTTGCACATAAAGTACATTTTTTTTCTATAATAATTTTCAAGGTCAACTTTCTAGGGGATAAGTTGCATTCCTGCGGGGTCCCTAGTTTTAATAATGTTGGTACATAGATTTTTAGTTCTTTTCTTCCACTAAAAAAATTATTGTCATTTTGATAGATATGTCATAATTTGATATCGCTTGCTTCATTTTTGCATTTAAAATATTTCTTGGTTTTCTTTTTTTATCCGATTTTATTGATGATGATGATGATGATTCCATGTTTAAAAAAGAAATTTGTCAAGAGTTCAAATTAAGAAACTTTGACATTCAAAATTGACACATAACCATAATTTTGAAAAAGTTCTATCAACACGAGGTATAAAAATTTCCTAGCGTTTTAATCACATATCTACCAACATTGTAACACTTTAACAGTTATTATAGAAAAAAAACGTACTTTATCTTATGTTTTTACCCTTGATTAACACGGGACCCAGCAAATATAGGGTGAACATCATATAGTCAGCGCGTCGTTTATAACACAGCCAAAAGCGAACCTAATACTCTGCGAACGTGGCGGACTAGTATATATATAAGTGTCTGACTAGTAGTCGGATTCCGCCGGAGCTGCAGTTGGAATACCACCGGCTGTATCGTTTTTATTTGCAAATTGATGTAGATAATACGCATTAATAAGTATTTCTTTTTAGAATTTGACTATTATTACCAACGTTAAGATATTTGTAGGTATGTACCTCTTTTGAACAAGTGTCTAGTTAATTTTGTCTGAATCTTTATTTCTTGTGAGCTGTATTCAACCCCAGCTTCCCGTATTCTTCGTAATGTTAGTAAATCTGCAAGAATCACTACATTAAAACCTCTAAACAAGTTGCCGATATGCAGATTTACAGATTTTTTAAATATTATTTATATAAATTACATTTTAAATTAGTAAGAAGAAGTTATCTAAAAAATTATACTATTTACTTAAAATTTAATATTTTTCATTAACTAAACAAATACACAGGGTGTTTCAAATTACAGGGCACTATTCTAGGGATGTGTCCTCTAGGTCGATATAAACAAAATTATTCCTCTGAGCATTGGGGCTGCAGCCCTGAGCAGGGTAATAGAAAAACACAGATTTTATTTAAATAAAAGAAAAAATACCCTCAACACTTAGGGCCGGTTGCAGAAAGCAATGTTAAGTCTGGTGTTAGCTAACGCGACGTCAAAGTGAACAAAAACGAATCAAATCTCAAATGCTTATGGTAACTAATACATTAGTAAACAAAATTTGATGCGATTTTGTTCACTTTGACGCGATGTTAGCTAACACCAGACTTAACATTGCTTTCTGCAACCGGCCCTTAGTGTGATAGCCGAGTTTACAATAAAACCATAGAGCAGGTCCAAAAATTTCAATATGTAGAAAGATGTATCACCGAAAATCTGTAACCAGATCTGGAAATTAAAACTCGCATAGAAGTGGCCAGAACGATATTTTTCGACATGAGGAGCATACTAACAAATTCTACACTTTCACTTGACACACGATACAGTTTTGTCAACACATATAGCTACTGTGTACTACGTAGAAACATGAACTGTGAGAGTGCGGTCCATGAACGGCTTGAATGCCATTGAGATGTGGATACTCCGGAAAATATTCAAGTTCCATGGGCAGAGCACGTAACGAACGAGGCTTTGAGATGCATGGACAAAGATCAAGAATTAATAACCATCATCAAAAAAAGGAAAGACTTGCCCTTACCGCAGGATTTTATTGCTATAAAAGCTTTATGTAATTTTCTGTGTATTTTTTAGGAATTTGCTTTTATTCTTGTTCTGGTTAAACTGATGAAAATCTGCGGTACTCCATATTCCTCCATTATACCATACAGCACTTATTTCAAATAAATGGGTGTGATATTCCCAACCTTTTTCAGTTATTTGCTTCACTATAAACAGCTGATCTGTTGCTGACCTACACCTTAGTCATGTATATAGGGTAAACAAATATGAACTTCTCAGACTCAATATTAAGGGAAAAATAGAAGGTAAGAGAGGACCAAGACGCAGAAAATGATTCTAACCAATTTTTAGTAATTGAGACGGTACTCCAAGCAGAAGAAGAAAAGAATACAAGTAATTTTAGTGTAATTTGGCATATCTACGCAGGTATAAAGTTCAGAAGATATAGTTTATGCAAGGGTGAGGACATGCTGTTTCCGCAATTTTTTACAGCCGGAATTTCCATCAATTCTGGTAGTCCAAAAGTTCACACTTTTTTACATAAAGAAGGTAAATCTCATTTGGCATCGCTACATAAACCTAAATATTAGAATTCACTACTTCAGAAGCATAATCTACGTGTTTTCCAATTACCCTTCTCGCTGCTGTATCTCTCTTAAGACGCAATTTCGGATCAATGTTATCAGAACTTTTTTGTTTATTTTGACCTAAAGAACACGTCCCTAAAACAGTGCAGTGCAATTTTAAAACACCCTACATATTTATAGCAACAGGAAGTTATATACAATCCTAGAATATATAAAATATAGGTATAATATACTCTCTTCACATCTTTTTTGTATGAAGGTTGGCCGCCATGAAAATTTTCCCAGACTTTAGTTGTAAATTGCAGTAGTGATAAATTTTGGACGAAATAGCTATTTATGCAGCAAGTGCTAAAAGTGAATATTTATGTAAGAGACATGAAAATGTCGAGTGCAATGACACTTTTAGCACGAGTTTGCCTACAATATTTTTTCTACGACCTTAAATTTACTGTTATTAATCCATTAATGTCGATTTAACAAAGGTTTGCATTTATGACAGTTATAATTTGTGTCATAGTAAAGAGATGGCCGTGACGGCGCAGGTGACTGTTTCTGCAATCGGTAGTTGTCAAAGTTAGTTATCAAAGACAATTATAATAGTACATATTTTACTTTATTCATTACATGCTATAATTATTTAAAAAACACTTTACCTCTAACGAAAGAAGTAACTAGAACTTTATAACATCACTTCCAGTTTAAAATACTAAATTCAAAACCAGCTGTGTACTTTTAGCACGCCGATGTATAAAACGTCATTTTTAGTTCAACAAGCTAGTGCTAAAAGGCCTACTTTTAGTAGTGGTCATAGAAAAAAGTTTTTAAGTCCAGGTGGCTGTAATTTCATATGTGCGTTTATTTTCTTAACAACTTTTTCTGTAAAATTCTATTGTAATTGGATAAAAGAGAACTTTATTTTTGAGTCAATTCCGATGTTTTGCTCCACTCTATACATTATCTTTTGGTGGTTCTAATCAGTGGTATTTCAGTTCGTAAATGTGCACCAACTTTCTATCAATAGCTTACCTCGCTGATTTTATATTAAAACACAGTTCTCTGAATGATGGCATTTTTGACAGTGGTCTATTATGAGATGTTTTATAGGAATTTTCCACTCTCTCGGATGTTTACCACACCTGAGGTCGGGAGTAAACCAAAAACTCGCAAAACGTCGTATGGTAAACACCCGAGCCAGTGGAAGAAGTCCGATAAAACATCTAAAAAACAGTTATTGCAAACCCTTTGAGTTACACTGTATAGAAAACTGCAGTTTAAAATGATCGTTTTTGAATTTCAAAAAATTGACTATCTTTTGGCATTCTGAACATATGGACTACAAAACAATTCTAAACGACCGTGGAACAGTATTTGCTAAGGAAGTCCTATTCGGTTGAAGAGCTCTTAACCCACAATTTCAGCGATGGAAAATAGTAATAATTTTAATGTTTTTTTTATTTGCTACACTTGTACATGTACAGTCGCGGAAACATAAACCGGGACAAGTCATGTAAGACATTTTTTCACAATTTGAATATTGCAATTTTGCCTTCCTAATTGTTCATGAAATCCTATCTACCACATACCAATGAAACAAAAAGAACTTGTTGATGCCATATAAGCAACTTGGGATAGCACCAACAATGAATTCATTCAGACAATTTAACTTACGCAAATTTTAGTGTCCCGCTTTATATTTCTGCAGCTGTACCTACAGTGGCTATATAAGGACAGTGTGGTCAATTTTTAAAAAAGGGAGCCATTAAGAGTCGTCTCTACAACAACCAGCCACGCCCTTAGGTATTGTTCTGTGCACGGCCTGCTAAATTGTAAGACAAACGTCACCCTGCTAAATTGTGACATAAACGTCATTTTATACGGACTGGACATATGTAAAATTCGGAGATGCTTTGCAGAGCGCTGTATACCCACGATCGCGAAAATTTGTGCAATATGAGGTGGTCAAATGTGCACTGTAACATTAATTTTACAAGAATGTCAATAATATTACTTAAACAGAATTAAACGGCAACAGACGATGTGAAACGTAAGGAATCGCTGCCAGCGATTAAAAATCCTCGTTAACGAGCAACCTAATATTGAAATATAAGTCAAGGTGTCCTTTTTTATCTTCTTTATTCTGTTTTTGTACATAGAAAACGAAAATTGACAACATTTTGCGTTGATCTACACAGAGATTACCTACAAAAACTCAAGAAATAGTATATTAAAGTATGAGTGGATAACAAGGTCTTTAAAACACGCGCGAGTTTTCGAGCACGACGGCTTAGCCGGAGTGCTCGAAATAGAGCAAGTGTTTTAAAGACCAGTTATCCACGAATACTTTACGCTATTTTTTATTATACCTGCAATACTAGAAATAAATTACGCACTAAAAACTAAATTAATAAATAATTTTTGTCGTGATAAATCAAGAGGACATAATAATATTGCTACTATAGTTACGAGAATTGTTTACGTTTTTGTCCAGTCCACGTCCGTTGTTGCATTCAGTCGTTTCCTTGACAACCTTTAAAGCTCGGCGAGCTTTAATCGCCTGTTTTCTCACGCTCAGGCGTGCTTTAAACGGCAATTCTGATGCCGGTATAATAAAAAAACATTTTTTTTATATTCATAATCAATAATCTTTGGCATTAAGACATTTATATAGTTTATTATAGCTTTTGATTTGGACTAATGCGCAATTTTTGCAGAAAGCATTTTACTTTAACTCTTTGATATTTACTTATGTCATGTCAGGTCAGGAACCGAATTTCAGTCTCTAACACTAATTATTATCTTAATTATAATCCTAACTTTTTAGGTTAGATTCTAGGCAAATTTTATCAAGGCGAATGCGACTGCTACCAACAATGACGTCATATACGTACGTGTGGTGAATACGCGTTCTATTTGCAAAACGGTCTTTTTTGTTTTATTAAATGAGACATTTGTCTCACTGGACTGCTAGTATTACTTAAACAGAATTAAATGGCAAGAGACGATGTGAAACGTAAGGAATCGCTGCCAGCGATTAAAAATCCTCCTTAACGAGCAACCTAATATTGGAATATAAGTCAAGGTGTCCTTTTTTATCTTCTTTATTGTGCTTTTGTACATAGAAAACTAAAATGACGACATTTCGCGTTGATCGACACAGAGATTAGGTACAAAAACTCAACAATTTTTTTTTTATATATTCATCATCAAACCGTTGTATTTATTCCACCAGTTAATTTAGAGGAATAGAATATTCAGTGTTACGTAGCCCATAAATTCTCTTTAATATGATGCAATAATCTTTGGCATTAAGACATTTATATAGTTTATTATAGCTTTTGATTTGGACTAATGCGCAATTTTCGCAAAAAGCATTTTACTTTAACTCGCTGACATTTACTAATGCGAACGAAAATTCGGCATTCGCTTACACAGAACACTGTAGAATTGTCTGAGTATTATTTCATTCCACTTAATATTGGGGCTACTTTCAATAATAAAGGACTTAGAAGCAATTTTGTGTGACTATGTGTGATTTCGTAAAACGACTCTTAATGGCGGATTTTAAAACACCCAATCAGAAACAGGACCAAAATTGACCACACTGTCCTTATATAGCCACTGTACATGTACCGAGCCTATTGTTATTTTTTACTTGTGTAAAACGTGTATGTTGCAAACACAAATAAACACTATGACTATAACTACTATTTCGAAATTTATGTAGGATTAGTTTATATTAAAAAATATATTCATTTAAAGTAACTGTATACAGTGTGGAAATAAAGTAACGGATTAATTCATTAACTTCGTTGATGTTCATTTTTATGAAAAAATCTCGAAGGGGTGCAGCGATTTGACCATAGGGAATATTTTTAGCTAATTTTCAGTTTTTTATGCAATTGTTTTTTCATGATACGACGTCATCGGTTTTTTCTAATAACAACCTATAGTTTTTATTATTGATTTCGATAGTACTTTTTATCCCGTTTCGAACGGTATAAAACTTTCAATATGTTCCATTTGAACAAAATCGAAAAAAATGGTCTTCAAGTTTAAATATTAAAAACCAATGAAATGAGCAAAATAATTCTAGTTACCGGTGGATTAACTTTGAATGGAGTTCTAGCGAGTTCTAGTTGTATTTTTCAATTGTTTTTTTTAAATATCAATAAAAACGAATGTGCTTTGCATGACTTTCCATCAAACGTATCTAACTAGATTTATTTTGCTCATTTCATTGGTTTTTAATATTTAAACTTTAACACCATTTTTCTCGATTTTTTGCAGACGTGACATATTGAAAATTTTATATCATTGACAACAACATAAAAAGTACTACCAAAATCAATAATAAAAAATACAGATTGTCATTTGAAAAACAGTCTTTGACGTCCTAACTTTTAAAACAAATGACGTAGCAACATAAAGTGATTGTAGTATATGTCATATAATGAAAATCGCTATACCCCTTCAAGATTTTTTCATAAAAATTAATATTAACAAAGTTAATGAATTTATCCATTACTTTATTTCCACACCGTATAATTTTCAAAAAAACAGGAACGTTATCATAAAACATATGTTAGTCTATTTACGGTATCTATAATTAGTAACTACTTAATATACCTATCATCGTTAACGATAAAACGTCGATTAACTAATGAGAAAAATATTTTCTAAGGCTATCTACACAAAAGTATTCAATTCTTGAATACAAACACTTACACTAGCACTTTAAAAACTATTATTTGATGTCAAACGATTAGTATAAAATTATATCAGAAAGGAACTTGTATTTCTAGGCTTTTTGAAATACGCTAAAATGGGTGTACGCCTAAAAAAACATCAATTGTGTCATTTTCAACTGTTTTCCATATATTGAAATCCAAATAGAGCAGTGTTTGATAAATACACTACAATATACATGTTTTGACAAATACTTGATTGCTCAAAAACAGATAGCAAAACTAATTTAATTAGTAGTTCTTATTTATCATTCAAATATGATAACTATACATTATACACTCTTCTAGCAAACTTCTATTTCTTCTTAACATACACGCACATTCGCACTATCACTTCGGAACCGTAAAACAAAATGTATTGTAATTGTAACGTATATGCCCACACACACTGTTAAAAGTAGAAAAGTAGTTACACCTATAAATCCCTCTAAATAATGTATGGCGGTAAACGTAATTTCCTAACGGATTTAAAGTTTTAGAGTGCATCTGTTTCACAACGCGACCCATTAGCGTGTTAATACAGAAAACCCATTGCCACAAAAAGCTTTTTTAAATTTAAATAGATTTGAAAAGATTTAATTTAATTATTTATTAACACTTATATCCGTAATAAATTGTTATTACACTATTAACTATGAATTATGTTAGGAAATGTGCAAAAGTAGCGCAATGACATTGACATACTGCTAAAATTTCATTATACCATCTGAATATTCAACAAAAAGAATATGAAGATTCCCGTTTATGGGTCAAATGCAGGAGTAAGTTTGGTGCGTAAGTTTACAGCTTAAAGATATTCCCTGTTTTCTGAAGTAGAAAGGTATGTAAATGTCCTACCGGCTTTCCTTTTTCTTCCATAAATCGTAAAACTTTTATGAATTGCAACTCTAGTCCACGGCATTGGTACTCATCTAAAATTCGCCGGCAAAGCGCTACGTACGAGGAGGTATTGGTAAATTCTTAGTCCAATATAGATCAAGTTACTGTATATTAGAATACATTTTTATTTATCCCATAATATTCCTGTTTTACTTTATACACTTAGTAAAGTGATCATTTAAAAAATCCGTCTTGGTGTGCAAACTACTCCTCCACAGCACTTGCTCTTATTTCATGTGAAGAAAACTTACCCCTCATCAAATATTTGTAAGTTTTTGAAATACGTAATAATCCGAAGGAGGAGATTCGGACAATCGGGGACTTTTTCCGCAAGAAGAGTAATACTCGTACACATTTTTTACATTGTACTAAGTAATCTGTCAGAATTTTTATAGCTTTGACGCAAGAAAATTAAAGCAAAGACCTGCACACTTCTGAATACTTTTTTGAGTAGGCAGAGCCAAAACTTCGTCCACAGTTACACTGCTATAGACAAAGCGATCAAAAATAAACTTGATTGTGGGACCTTATGAAAAATACTGTCTACGTGTCTACACTGCACTTTATAGAATTAAGTACATTTGAACTACAATTAACTGAATTCTTAACTCATGTGACTTTAACACAGTCTAATAAACTACACAATTATGCAAAAATATGTACTGAATTTAAACCAAATTTCTACATTAAATTGATGGGTAACATTAAAATAACACTGGGATAAATTAAACAAGATGTTAAGTGAATTTTAAACTTCAAAAAACATTTTACAGTTTTATGATACAGGTTAGGCAAGTTTTATTTGTTTTGAATGGCTCCCGCGTTCAAGTTTATTTTTGATCTCCCTGTATAAACATATTAAAATAAATGTCAGTCTCAGTCATTTTCTCGTTTTTAATCAATGTTGATGCATTTGGAGATCCTTTAGTACATAATTTTCTCATACCGAAATCATGGTACACGATATGAAAGTCGATGTTCATACGAACTGTCCAAAGTGTCACTATACGCTTTAGTCCAATTTGTAGATCATTCAAAATCATGTCAAGTGCAGCATCGATATTTTCTGAAGTGGACACAATTTTTTTTCTTTTGATAGAGTTCTTCCCCTTCTTAAAATGGGAAACCTAATTTTTTGCAATGGCGTAAGTAGGGCATGAATCCTTTAATGTATCCAAAATGTGTGCATATAAAGTTACTTATCAGAAAATCTTTCAAAAATAGATAAGTACTTAATTACCGATCGATATTCAATTTTATTGAAATTCAAACTGTCGTTTGTTACGTTTTCCTCCAAAATTCACAATCAGCAGTTAGTTAGTGTACTCATTTCCATAGTAACCGCATTTGATTTTGTCCATGACAAACATAAGGGGCGAACTAAATATCAAACCCTCGTATAAAATCTATTTTAGTCGGTTGTAAATGATAACCTGTTGAAATACGGAATATTGGCTATCTGATTTGAAAAAATATTATTTCTATTACCACAACATTTTAAAACTTGTGATATCTTCAAATTTAGATACCTACTCAAAAGATCTTGTTTCCACATAATTTTTTGTACTGCTGTTTATAATTTAAAAAAACGCACAGCAATTCTCAGACAGATATTTTTAAGCAAATGTAAACGTGTAATATGTCCGTGGAAAAGTCATTAACTTGAAGTTCTCTTCTGAGCGTACTTAATTAAAAGTATACCAGCAAGTACAAAACGAGCGAAAGGTAATATACAGGGTGATACTTGAGTACATTCAAAGATTATTTAGGCCTGAGGCAGCCTTAAACGGGTTGGTTTCCAATATACAGCGCGTTCAAGTTTTAACGTCAAGGTTTTCATGTGGAATGAGTAACATCAAAGTATGCATTGTAATTGCAAAACAGCTTGATAAAAATAAAAGCTTTCTTGATGCTGTCATAGTTGTTTTTCGTAATTTCCTTTTTTTAAATAACCCGCTAGTTAAATTAATTATTCCGAAGACATTATTCGTAATGCCTAGTTTTACAAATGCGGAAATGACCGAGAGGGACTTTTCATGTGTTAAAGTCGTGCTTAGATGAACATCCCGAAACAACTATCAGGAAGATTTCGTCTGCCCTCGTAAGTCATTACACAGTTTTATTTTTTTAATACCAGTTGCAGCTGCACAATGTACAGTAATCAAAATCCTGTTTTTAAATCAATCTCTACCGATGAAACCAAATTCTCCATAACTACGTGTGGTCCGAAGAGAACCCACACGCGATATCTGAGGTTATTGGATATTTTCCAGTTGGCCCTTTCTTTTGCCAAGCTGTGGAGGCAAATATCGTCATCTTTTATAAGTAGGTAAATTTGTGCATTTTTTGTTTCATCAAGAGTTTCGCAATTTAATTTTACGTTTTTCGTTCCACTTGAAAACCATGAACACGTATTTCGAAAACTAAGCTGATTCGGCCTAAGGTTCAGGTAAACTTTTCTTCGCTAATTAATCCAAGCAACCACGTCCTTAATTGTCTTAACGTAAGGACACCCTGTACTTCTATAACCGAAATTAAAACGATGTCCCCGTTTCCCGGCCAGAAAGGCGAAGGTCCCACCTACCTTCCAATTTCCTCGCAAACGTCGTAAACCTCGTCAAAGAGCACCTCTTCTTCAGCCATGGTGCGAATTTTGAAATTTCCCTACGAATCAAGTATGTCAGCAAACCATGACGGCTCGATTAAAACCGCGATTATAAATAGAAGTCTTATCAACAGTAAACAAATCACGCGCCCTCGTGGGTGTCACCCTGAACATGGGGTGTAGTACGGCGAACCCCCCAACCCGTAAGTGGGTGAGGCACCAAATTATGCAAACATGCACTACGACCGCTGTCTGGGTTGCCTGCAACCCAGGCGAATGATAAAACAACCGGGTAATTACTAATATGGCTGCACCACTCCTACAACTGTCAGAGCACTGTTTTCACGGGCATTTTCACCACTTCACTGCCAGTTTTTAATTAAATGTCTGCTAGTTTTCTGTGAAGCAGTCGCGTAAGTACTGAAAGCATTAATATGTGTCCACGCGTACCCACCCACAATAAAGTTGTGATAACGAGAACAAGTGACAGTAGTTACACTACAAACGAACCGGCGCGGCCTGCCTCTGATACAAACAAGTGACATGCGCCAAACGACCCGCGTCTTTAAATTCAATAGCGTATCACAACGTAAACACACAAAATTATCAGGTTGCTAAATGAATTTATTTGCTAATGCAGGCACAGGACTAGCTGAATTCCAGGCCATTTCGAGAAGAGGTTGCCTTTCTGGAATATTTAAATACCTACCTAAATTCTTGTAATGTTTGGAATGTCATAGATGTCATAGATTAAAATCGTATTACTTACTGTGTGATACCTATAATATAGCAGATTTAAACGTTATAACAGGAAAACAAGATTATCCAAACGGATTAAGTATTAAAAACCACGTATCCTAATACACATTATGGCTTTCAAGCGACAATAACCTTACTTTCACTTAAATTTGATTTTAAGTCGGGAGATTTTTTTTAAGGTGGAATTATACCTACATGTTCTAAAGGTATACAAACGAAATTGTAGCAACTAAGTGCTGCAAAAAAAAATTAGTTTTACACAAGCAACTATAAAATTCTTGGGTGCTTTCTCGTCAGCTTACCGATGTTTTTAATCGTTACATATTTAGTGAGGGATGGCTCACTGTAGAAACCTGCTGTACACACGGTTGGTATTCTCCAAGAATTTGAGGAATCTTCAGGATTCTTAAGCAATCTTTAGAATCCATGGAAAATCCACAGAATCCCTCGGAATATTCGATGCTCCTCAGAAATATTTGATTAACTGTTAGAAATCTTTGAAATCTATTGAGAAGCTAAGAATCCCTTAAGAGTACTAAGAATATTAGATTTATCGTCAGGAATTCGTTAAGAATCTGGAGAGTCCATCTTTAGGAATATTAAGATTATTTCGCATTTTACAGCTATCCTCTCAATAGATAACCTATTCATGACTAGTGTCATGTCATGTTACTAAATACAACATCAACCGATTTTAACCAATAATCTGTCTCTTTGTGTAGGTATAGATACAGGGTGTAGATAAATTGGCAACAAAGCTACACGTGGTGATATTCTTCATAAAATTCAGAGTCGAATTGTAAGTAAATAGTAAAATGTTAGATTGGTGTCAATGAAACATCACGAGCGGTAGACAAAAATAGTTATTTACATAAGAGTCAGGAAAATGTTGCATTACTGTCGAGGAGCCATATTAAAATACGAGGCACTTTGTGCCGAGTATTTTTAAGGCTCCGAGGCAAGTGAGACATTTTACGGACGAGACTTGTATTAAATTTTTTCTAAAATTCCCAATTATAATAAAAATTAATGTTTATTAATTTAATAAATTGAAGGGGCAATTTTCTACGTACCTATGTAGTAGTACGTTTCTCTGTTTCTAAGGGAACAGAAAATTAATATTCACTTATAATACCATGAGTAGTCAAAGTTATGTCGACTATTTTTGTGGTGGTGTCACGAATGTCCATTGCGCTTTGGTACGATTAGGACGAGTGCGATAGCACGAGTCCTAATCCCAAGCGCAATGGACATGAGTAGTGATACCACCGCAAAAATAATCTACTTAACTTTGACTAAGAATGGTATTCGAGGGACTATTTAATGAACCAAACTACTTTTTCAAATTAGTTTTCAGTAAATCTAGCAACAAACTATGCAATTTCTATAGTAACAGAACACTAATATTGACTTTTTCTAATAAAAATCACATTTGTTTAAAATAGTCACTTGAATACCTTCTAGGAAGATATATCCACTGATATTTTTTTGATTGGTCAAGAAACGTCAGAATTCTGGATTTTCATTGGTCACTTTTTGACAGATGACAGGTGAATTGAATAGTCAATAAAACTTTAGAAAATAATGTGTAAATGTTTTCGTGACTAGTCAGGGAAATTCAATTTTCGCGCCGCATTTCCGGAGCGAAAATAGTACTTTCGCTCCGATTTCAGAAAAACATTTTTTATTCAGGTAAAGAACTTTTTCTGTTCTAAATACTTCAAAATATAATCAAGGAAAGTTATTCAAAATTGTTTCATGCACAATTTCAGTTTACTTTTATGAAACGAATTTCATTTGATACACACGCTTTCATAAATGTAAGCCAATACTTCATAAATTTTGCATGGGACCATAATTTTTCATTTTGAACAACTGATTGATGATATTTTGGAGTATTTAGAACAGAAAAGGTAGCTTACTGGAAGAAAAAAATGTTTTTTATCTACCACTTGTGGTAGATTGAAGATCAATCCAACATTTTAGTATTAAGATTTCGACTCAGAATTTTACGAAGAATATTGCCACCTGTAGCTTTTTCGCCAATTTATTTACACCTTGTATGCAGATGTAGTCATTCAAAATCCTAGACATAAGCAAGTATTTATTTTCAGTTTTTGCTCCAGATGTCACCATACAGTTAGAAGTCCTGAAGAGGTGGTAAAAGTTTTTTATTTATAGAAGAACACATTCTGGATATCATTTCTGAGACAAAGACAAAGAGGAAGCATTCGAGTACATCTCGGAGTACCTCTACAGAGGATTCATTTGACACCTGCTCTCTACAATATTCATTGGTAAATGCTGTAAGCCAATTAGAAATCGATATTGGCGAAAACTCGGATGAAAATAATCCAAGAATGGACAGTGACGACAAAATTAATGAAATCAAATAATTCTTGAATTACTGTGCTGTCTACTATAGTGATAGTATTTGGGCAAAGATGGGAAGAGAATTTAAATTTACGTAGGTATATATACAGTGAATTTATTATAACGCGCAATGTGGCATTCCCGTTTCCATGAGGACTTGATTGTTATTATTGGTTTCTAAGGGTACGCCACGTCATTTGTAAATGCGTTTATTTTAAAATGCAATATATGAACCGTAAATTTATTGAAAAAGAAGCATCAGAAAGAACAACAGGGCATGTAATAACCTACATACTTGCTGTAAACTGAAGTCTTTATACTATTTGATCAACAGAATTCCTTCCCCCGTACAATATATTATGTTTTTACATACTCAGTAACGTTTCCATATTGCATTTTAAAATAAACGCATTTACACATATTGCGCGTTATAATAAACTCCCTGTATATACAGTGTGTCCCAGGATTGATGTTACAAGAGGTGAGATGGTCTAAAAATTTCTGAATTTTATTTTAAGGTTCTGGGATTCGGTCCTGCTTGGTTTGAAAAGAATTTTAAGAATATTTTCAGTTCTTGAAAAACAAGTAGGCCTTGACAGGAAAGCGAAAACTATTTTATTTTCAGGTAAACTACCCTTTTTGTTCATGATACAGCAAAATTTTATTAAGAGAAATTGTTTATAATGATAAATTATGGCCCTATGCAAAATTTCAGAAAGATCTGTCGACTTATAAAAACCGTTATTTTTTAGATAATTGTATGTTATTTTTAGGTAAACTACCCTTTTTGTTTATGATACGGTAAAATTTTATTAATAAAAGTTGTTTAGAATGAGAAAGTATGACCCTATACAAAATTTCAGAAGGATCTGTCAACTTAGATTAAAACGTTATTTTTAAGATTAAACAAATTGCATTTATTAAAAATGACGGTTAAATCTAAGTCGACAGATCTTTCTGAATTTTTGTATAGGGCCATAATTTATCATTATGAACAATTTTCCTTAATAGAATTTTGCCGTATCATAAACAAAAATGGTAGTTTACCTGAAAATAAAATAGTTTTCGCTTCCCTGTCAAGGCCTACTTGTTTTTCAAAAAATGAAAATATTCTTAAAATTATTTTCAAACCAAGCAGGACCGAATTCCAGAACCTTAAAATAAAATTCAAAAATTTTTAGTACATCTAACCTCTTGTAACATCAATCCCCCAGGATGTGTGTCCCAACACACTGTATATAGTAATTTAGGTAAGATCTTTCTAATGTAATAAATGAATGTCGCTTCTTATCGGTGTAATTACCCATCAGGTCTTGATAATGATTTGAATAAAATCAAAACGTCGACTTTATAATTACAAATGGTCTTCTTACGTAATCATTCAAGCTGACTTCTGCCAAGTACTGAGATTGGAGCTTTTCACCCCTATCCCAATCATAATTGCTCGTACTATATAAAAATTCAGGATCTGGTCCATACTCACAATGAGGTGATTCAGTAAATTAATGTAAATTACATACGCTACATGTTTCGGTTTATCTGTTAAACCATCTTCAGGGTAATGTCAAAATTGGAAAAAATATATGTTAATTGTTATGAGGAAGACTGTGTTTAATTAACATTAATTTCCTACTATATATATACCGGGTGCTGACTTGTGCGACGCTCCATAGGAATTTGCATAGTAAATTTTTTATGTGCAATTATTTGCTCCCCTATTTATTTTAGGGCTGAAGTGTAAATACATTTTTGTAGAGAAAAAAATACTACATCCATTCATACTGTTGGTAACAATTTTTCATTTTTGTAGAGAAAAAAATACTACAGCCATTCATACTGTTGCTAACAATTTTTAATTTTCCGGAACCGAAGGAATGCAAAAGATCAAACTAGCATTTTTACAAAAATCACTGATGCCATGGAATTATTGAAACAAGCCAATGCCAAAGCAGGTGCGTGCGGGGCGATCATCCAGTCACTGTCGTCAAAATATTGAATGTATTGTCGTTTTTCTTGTTCTGAACCTCATTATTGCACCTACAATTATTTAATAACGTGCCTGTTGCTTTAAACTCAAATGTATCAGTCTATTAATAGTTGTATTGTTAGGAATTTGCCGATACTGATATTTTACAATAAACAAGGAGCTTACTTGACAAAAACAAACATATTTTCTACGAACCTATAAAACTAATTGGTAAATGAACCCTTTACTCGTAAAAGGGATGGCCAAGTTGCCAGTAAGCAGTAAACAGTACAAACAGATGAAGAATAGTATAGAATAGAAAATTATTTGAACATACAGTAGAGCTCGGATATAGCGAGCTCAAAGGGGAATTTAGAAATGTTGATTGTAAGCGAATGTTCGTTATAAAAGTCAAAATTTAAAAAACACTATTCAACGATGATTTGAGAATTTTTTTTGTATGTGATATAAAATACACAGAACTATGCATAAGCTACCAAGTTCTTTTTACGTAGGCACATCTAAATTTGCTATCCCCATTGTTTTTGTTTATTTTTGTTAATTTTAGCAACAGTTAACGTTGCCACTTTAAATTTGTGACATATTTCACTATTGGACCAAGCTTTTTCCAGTTTAATATATATATATACAAGAGCACTAAAGGCCTAGAAGGCCCATGGCTTGTTGTGATAGTTTTGCCCATTCCTTTCTATTATTTGCCTTGTTCTCCCATTCCACTATGTTCAAGAAGCGTATGTCCTCGTTTAATTCTGTTCTCCATTGATTTCTAGGCCTTCCCCTTCTTCTTCTGCCACCCAGTTGCGCCCTGTATATTTTTCTTTGGTGTACGCTGGTTGTCCATTCGTATCAGGTGCCCTAGCCATCTCATTCTCTGCGCCTTTACCACCCCAACTATGTTCGCTTCACTGTAAAGATTGTATAACTCTTGGTTTGTCCGGTGTTCCCACTGACCGTTCACACATTTCCCTCCATAAATTTTCCGCAATATTTTGCGCTCCCACACTTTCAAGCTAAGCTGGTCGTTTTTTTTTCAGTGTCCACACTTCACTCGCGTATGTTACTGTTGGTCGCACTATTGTTTTATACACCCTTAGTTTTAGAGATCTTGAAAAGTTTACTCATGAAAATGCTTTTTAATGTTGCTGCACTTTTGGTGCCTGCTGCAATTCGCCGTTTGATTTCCGTGCTAGTTTCTGGCTTTCTAGTGAAATACCGTGCCTAAATATGTGAACGTTGTTACTTCCTCAAATTTGTATTCTTGTGTGTGTTCTATTTTTATAATTAATGGCTTGTTCTGTTGGCAGGGCCGATCATTCCATGTCTGTATTTTGTTTTGTTTTCGTTGATCTTTAGTCCCATTTCCTGTGCACTTAATAGTAACCTCTTTGTAACCTCTTGCAGCTCCTTTTGCGTTCTCGTGATAATGGTTAGGTCGTCTGCGAATGCCAAACACTGGTGCCGGCGTTGATAAATCGTTCCATCTCTATTTATTTTTGCTTTTCGCATTATATATTCTAAGGTTAGGTTAAATAGAATAGCTGACAATGGGTCACCCTGTCTTAATCCACTTTTTACGATGAATGATCTTGTTAATGTCCATTCACTTTGACTTGGTTTTCAGTTCTGTGTAGTGTCATCTTTATGAGTCTTACTAATTTTGTTGGAATTCCCAGATGATATAGGGCTGTGTATAATTGGGATCTTCTTATGCTATCGTACGCTTGCTTAAAATCGAGAAATAGCAAATGTGCGTCTAATTGATATTCATGTCCAGAGGCCTGTATTTCACGCAACGTGAATATTTGATCCGCTACTGATCTCCCTTTGCGAAATCCACACTGATATTCTCCTAATAAGTTTTCCGTGTACCCTTCCAGTCTATTCTTAATACATGTCGCTAGTATTTTATACATGACGCTCAGTAGTGCTATTCCTCGGTAGTTTTCGCAAGTTTCTTTATTACCTTTCTTGGTGAATGGGACATATGTGTGCTAGGTTCCATGTTTCAGGCATCACTTCTTTATTCCATATTTCGCAGAGCATACTATATATTTCGCGATGCAGTTTCTCTCCTCCATATTTAATTGCTTCAGCTTGTATTTCGTCTGGACCCGGACTTCTATTGTTCTTCAAATTCTTTATTATTTTTGCAATTTCCTCAAACTCTGGCATCTCCTCTCTGATATTATCTGTCCCTTGACTTGGTTCCTCTACATTTCCAGTACTTGCGTTTTCTTGTTTGTTAAGTAGCGTTTCAAAGTGTTCTGCCCATCTTTCGTTAATCTTTTCCTGGTCCCCTACTAGTTCTCCGTCCTTATTTTTGCAGAACACTGTACTTCTCTGGTATCCTACTTTGGTTCTTTTAATGCCTTGGTAAAAGTTTCTGATTTCTCTGTTATTATACTTCTCTTCTATTTCTTTGAGTAACTGAACTTTGTGCATTCGTTTCTTTTCTCTACATATTTTCTTGCAGTTTTTCCTCTTCTCCTCATAGTCTTTTTTATTTTCGTCTGTACGTAACATTAGCAGGTTTGTTCTAGCTTTTTCCCTCTCTTTGACTGCCTTTTCACACTCTATGTCAAACCACTCTTTCCTTTTAGTATTCTTCTTTACTACTTGCTCGTTGACAGCCTTTTTAATGCATTTTTCTATCCTTGTGTACTGTTCATCAACCTTTTGTTTTGCTGTTGTTTTTAATAGCATATCGTTTATCCTTCTAACAAAATTGTCTTGATTATCTTGTACCTGTAGTGTTTTGTATGTACGTTTTTGTCCTTCTACCGTATATTTATTAATTGGTAATATTAATTGCATGTTTATCCCTACCATAAAATGGTCAGAGTCACTGTCCGCACCTCTGTAAGACCTTATATTTGTAATGCATTTTTCGTTCCTAGTTTCTAATAAGACATGGTCTATTTGATTTATGCTTTTTCCATCAGGACTTCTCCAAGTGCCCTTGTATATATTTTTATGTTGGTAAAATGTACCTACTCATTATTTTCATATTTTTCTCTTGAGCGAAATCAATTAGTAGTCTGCCATTCTCATTTGATTCTTTGTGCAAACTATGCTTTCCAATTGTTGGGTAGTAGATATATTCCTGTCCTACTTTAGAGTTACAGTCCCCTAATATCATTTTTAAATCATATTTAGGGATTTTTTCATATTCTCTGTCCAGACTATTGTAAAATTCTTCTTTATGTGTAATTTCTTTTTTCTCTGTTGGCATGTGAACGTTTAAAAGACTTATTTTTTGGTGTTTACCCCTTAGCCTTAACCAGCACATCCTGTCCGATATAGGTGTGAAGCTTATTACTGCTGGTTTCAGTCGTTCTTTAATTAGAAATCCTGTGCCCAATCTTCTATTATCTCCACTACTTTTAAAATAAATATAGCCTTCTATATCAATGGTTTCATTATTTTTTTGTTTGGTTTCTTGTACCGCGAGTATGTCCACCTTGTAATTTTTTAATACTCTGATTAGCTGCTTGAGTGCCCCCTCTTCGTATGTGCCTCGTACGTTCCAAGTTGCTATAAAGAATTTTCTGTTTATTTTATCGTTATCCTTTGTCTCGCCGCAGTCTTCTCCATTTGTCCTTAATCCCTTATTCATTAGTAGTTTTTTGTTGATCTTGTTAACTTATTTACGGGTTCTCCTGCATGTTTTCCACTCCCCTGCGGTGAGCGTTCGCTGATTGTTCTACCTTTTTTGTCACTTCCAATATATTTTCGTGTATGTCATCATGCTGGTACTCATTCAATTGATTTGCCGAGTAGCTTTCGCCGTTTACAATCAATTTACTGTATTTTACATATGCTCGGTTACCTTCCGCCCTGGCTTTTTTCATGTGCTCTACCAACACCCTTCTCTCCTGTTGTACTTTTTTTGTGTAGTCTTCTGTTATGGATATTTTGGTGCCTTTTAGCTTCTTTGTTCCTCTTAGAATTTCCATTTTTTTGTTCCAAGAATTCATTTCTATCAATATTGGTCTTGATTTGTTTTTCTGGGCTCCTATTCTTTTAATTTCCTTTATTTCCGTTTCCACATTAATTTGTATATCCATATTCTTCAGTAATGCCCTTGCATTTTCTTTCAAGCTCAGTTCTACCTCGTTCTCAACCTCATGTATACCGTGTATTATGATTTTGTTTTTCCTTATTTCCTTTTCCATTATTTCCAATCTTGTTTCTAATTCTTCCATACCCTCTTTGATTTTGGCATTTTCAATTTTTAGCTCTGTTTTCCTTTTTTAAAATTTCCAATTCTTTTTGGTACGCATCCATTTTGCTTTCCACTCGTTCCCCTCTTTTGTCTATATCTTCCAGTTTATTCATAATTCCTTCCAAGATTACCTCCATTTTGTTGTTTAATTTATTTCGCCTATTTGACTGCAACCCAGTTAGCTGAGACTGTTTGGTGTGTTGCCTATATATTTTAGTATGTATAACTCCGGCGAAAGTTGTTTGACCTCGAAATTTTAGCTGTTGGTCTGCCTTTTTATATTAACCTACAAAAACAGTTGTTAAATAAGGCCTTTGTTGTTATACTATTTCTTCTACGACTGCTGCCTGCACTCCACTGTTTAGCTATCACTTTAAACTGTGAATTAACGCCCTCTTAATACTTATAATTTGCTGTGAAAACGGAGCCGAAACTACGGTTATCGCGTTGTTCACTTGACAAAAACAAACATATTTTCTACGAACCTATAAAACTAATTGGTAAATGAACCCTTTACTCGTAAAAGGGATGGCCAAGTTGCCAGTAAGCAGTAAACAGTACAAACAGATGAAGAATAGTATAGAATAGAAAATTATTTTGAACATACAGTAGAGCTCGGATATAGCGAGCTCAAAGGGGAATTTAGAAATGTTGATTGTAAGCGAATGTTCGTTATAAAAGTCAAAATTTAAAAACACTATTCAACGATGATTTGAGAATTTTTTTTGTATGTGATATAAAATACACAGAACTATGCATAAGCTACAAGTTCTTTTTTACGTAGGCACATCTAAATTTGCTATCCCCATTGTTTTTTGTTAATTTTAGCAACAGTTAACGTTGCCACTTTAAATTTGTGACATATTTCACTATTGGACCAAGCTTTTTCCAGTTTAATAATCATTTTAAAATTTTCTTCAATTGTAAATACTGTTCTAGAAGCACCGTGATGCAGAATTCTGGTATTCGATTTTTTTCTATTTTTTTTTATTAACTCCTATTTTAAATAGAACACCCGGTATATTATTACATTTTTGAATTCAACTTAAAATTTTAGAGAAAATTTGTCTGCTCAACTAACGCTCTATTTTGTACCGTTTTTTCCAAAAGCTTAAAAATTAAAAATCAAATTTTTGGCTAATGATAAGATCACTGTAAAAGGAAGTTGTGTGCGTGTATCACACCAAATTTTTTTCTGGTAAATTCGTTGTGTATACTCGAGCATTTGCTAATGTCTTTGTTATAAACAAACCTAAATACAGTGAAATCTGTCATAAGGGACACTCCATTAAGTGGACTCCTCTATTAAGTAAACATTTTTCTTGGCACTGTCAGGAACCACTGTAGTTTAAATGCAAGGGCATCTCCATTAAGCGAACTCTCTGTTAACAGGACATGGACATGAAAATTCTGAAAATGTTTAAATATTTCCCTCTTTTAAGCGGACATATTACTAATTATTATGTACTTAAATGCGAGGGAATTACATGTTTCCATGTGTGCGGTATGAGGCGCGTTATAAATAGTGTGTTTTTACCTATTTTCATATGCGCCCTATGTTTTCCAACCTCAATCCTCAGTTATGTATCTGAATTTCGGAAGTGTTCTGCGAAATGATTTTATTTATTTATAGCAAAGTGCTCTTTGTTTATAGCTGCATTTGATTAAAAGCAGGTAGATTTTCTTCATTACAGGCTGCAGTTGATATGTATGTAAAGTACTTTTTTTTTCTATAATAACTGTCAAAGTGTTACAATGTTGGTAGATATGTGATTAAAACGCTAGGAAATTTTTATACCTCGTGTTGGTAGAACTTTTTGAAAATTATGGTTATGTGTCAATTTTGAATGGCAAAATTTATTATTCTTCTAATTTGTCGTTTAACTTTGCAAACGTTCATTATGTTTATTTTCAAATACTGCAAGTTTAATAATTAATAAATTTGCAATATTTTACTATGCTGTTCGTTTTACCCACTATTATGACATGTCAAAATGACAATAATTTTTTTAGTGGAAAAAAAGAACTAAAAATCTATGTACCAACATTATTAAAACTAGGGACCCTGCAGGAATGCAACTTATCCCCTAGAAAGTTGACCTTGAAAATTATTATTAACCCGGGATTAGTCGCTAGGTTTCGTTTCGCGTCGTTGGTCGCGCGTGAGCGTTTCTCTCACAGCTGACATTTTGAATGTATACGTGTGTTTTTTTCATAATTGGCAATTATTACTTTATAATCATAATGTGGCAATATCTGTTAATGTCATACCTTAAAATTAAAATAAAAAGTTATTCACTGAATATACAAAACTTTATTTTTTACACCATGTGTAAATACAACTCAAATCGTTAAATTCAAATCCAAAAAAGATATAATATAAACTCTGCTTCGATCTCTAGTTTGTATCCGACTCATCCGAAACTTGTAAATAATTAGGGCAGGTATATGTCGTATGTTTCATGCAAATGGCTCGTTGTTAAGATCGCAAAATCAAAAATGTTTAGAACAAATACAAAAATATAAAAGTAAACGTGGTTAGTCGCGTAATGAGCGATTTGCTCACACTAGCGCACGCACTTACCAAACTACTTGTCACAATTGCACTGTGCCTTGTTTTTTTTCATGAAATAATACCACTAGCCGGTGCTTGACAAATAGGGTGGGGATTAAAAAAATTGGCGGGGCCGTACCTGTCATTGCACTAAAATGGCGAATTAATTTGTAAAAACGTGAGGGAATCGCTCATGCAGCGACCAATGCCGGGTTAAAAAATGTACTTTACTAAAGCTACTTTTTTACAGTAGTGCCATAATGAAAAGCAAACGTAGCACTGTATGTATTTAAAATAAAGATTAAACAAAGAAATTTGAAAATTAAAGCATTTCTATTAAGAGAACACCTCCATTAAGTGGACAAAAATCGTGGCACCACGGTGTCCGCTTATGAGAGATTTAACTGTACACATAAAAGCATAGGGTTTTGAATTTTTGTATGTTATAAGCAAGCGTTCATTATATCACAGGTTGCTTTATCTGAGTTAACATATTTGAATGGATATTTATTTTGTTATAAACTGAAGAGCACTATTGTATATTTATTTTTTACTTGATGTTTTAGTTTTTTGTAAAGTGAAGATCTTTATTCATTTGTATTTTTTACAAAGCACAGAATTGTTATTTGTTTAGTTCATATGTTTTATGATAAAAATCAAATCAAATCAAAAATGCAATCAACTTTTGATGTTTATTTGATGCACGTGTGGATGTAAATATGCATGTAGGTATGTTAAAACAGACTATCTGCACAATTTGATTAAGGGTACGTACAGAAAGAAAGCACGTTGCCCGCTTTGCTATTACCAGTGCCTTTGTTATTATATGAGAGCGTTCACACTATACGCAGATAAGCGCCTATCAGTGCAGGTAACCTACGCGCAGATTTTTGCCAAAATGAACCTTCAATTCTTTCTGAACTGTCGGCGTGATAAATGGTGCTTTTTACTTTTCTCGTCTGGTGAGACAGAGAAATCACCTTCCGAGATTTTTTCAGATCTTCATGTTACAGGGTCCCTAGATGACGAAAAACATGTTTTCTCAATTCCGTCTATCTGCCCGTTGGCAGTCAAAAACTTTGTTGGAGGAAAACGATATTTTCATGCCGATTAGATGTCTACCTGGCTCGAAAGCGAATATACTTCCGGTCAAATATATTTAGGGTGAGCACCCTAAAAATATAAAATTTTACCTATTTTTGCTTTAACTAAAGAACTATTAGTTAAATAAAAGTAATATTTTGCACATTGCTGAAGTGTTTACCCTTGACAAAAATAGTGATAGTTTGTATCCCACATATACTGGGTGAACACCCTGCATCGGTCCTCTAGACACCAGTCAACATTTTTTGTTCCGCCACTATTGTGAATTCTGCTGGAATCTCAAAAATATGCAGTATTCCTTAGGAATATCATTGGTGTCCTTCGGTAACATTTCAGAATCTTCTGGAATCCCAATATTCTTAGAATTCTCCAGGAATATTCAGTATTCTTAGGATCCTTAAGAGTAGGTGCACATATTTTAGGTCAGTGAGCCACTCCTCGATGTTCAGTAGATGTCTTTTCTTTGCGCTTTACACTGACACAAAAATATAATGGGGTAAATAGATACACATATCTAAACGGTAATAAAAATTAAATATCAAACTGAAGGTGAATATCTATGCTATGTGCACCTAGAAACGGCTTAAAAAAATACATATTTATATAGTCTAATTCAATTAGTACTACTATGCGAAGAACAACATTGATTCAGAACAGAAAATTCAGTCGCTATAAATTTAGATTCATTTACTGATTACATAAAAATAGTCAGGTGTATTTTATTTACAACAAATTTTGTAAAGCCATTCAACAGTGTAAATCACGATAAATATCTTATTACAGAAATTACAACAATGCCATTTGTCAGAATATTAACTTGATTAACATCTTATCTGTAATGAAGTTCCTAGTATGTCTTGGTTAATAGCAAAAGCTCTGAAAACTGAAAATCCTCAAGACTTATATTCATTAATGATATAATAGCATCATTCAAACATAACCAATTTGTTATTTGCTGATAATTTAAAAATATTTCTAAAATTAACTGCAACAACCAACTCGTGGTATTCTCCCTTTCTCCAATTGCACTACAACCCTAATCGTGCCCTGGCCTCCTTCAATTTTTGCCTCCACTCCTGTCTATCCTGTACTGTTCATTTTCAATTCCATGTCCTCAGCAAATCTTTGGCATCTTCATTCACAGCATCCTTCCACCTCTTTCTTGGTCGCCCAATTGGTCTTTTTCCTTGCATTCGGCTATTTATCGTTATTTTTGGAATTCTGTCGTCGTTCATCCTTGCCACATGTCCTGCCCATTGTAATCTTTGTATTTTAACGAATTTCGACAAGGATGGTTCCCTTAATTGCCAGTGGGGTTTCCAAGTCCCGGCACCAAAAGTTAGAATTCCAAAGAAAAACAAGTGTTTTAAGTAGGGATGGACCGATACGGGTTTTTTGGCCGATACCGATATAATCCAGGCCGATACGCCGATATATTCTCATTGCTCCCTCCACTACTTTTTGACTACATGCAAGCACGTGTGCGCCGCTGCTTGCTAGATTCGGGCGGGGTAATCCTCTAAATAGGAACTCTAGTTTAGGTTTGCTTATGGAGGTGTCTTCGTGTCATTTTGTTTTAATAACGCAATTTAACACAATCATTTTTTTTCTTGACCTATTAGTATTGTTAACAATTTCTGATGATGCAAGACCTTGAAACGGCATCGCCTGATCGAATGTTCTTGCTGATGAACCGAGCTCTGTCGACTAGTGGTTGCCACGTCTGCTTAGCATTCGGGAGGTCGTGGGTTCGATTCCCTTGGCCGTCTTCTTTGATTCAGGTTTTTAGGTGGTTTTCCTGAGTCAACAGAGTACCTTCTCTGAAGCGAATGTCGGGGCCGTACTTCTCCACCTTTCCTGGCCTCTCTTGCGTTCTCCACCCATTCTGAAATTCCCGTTATTGGCTGAAGAGGGACGCAAGGGGCCCCCAGCTGGGGGAATTTAAATGACCCTGGACCTTTTTCTTTTTTGCCGATGCAGTGCATTCCAGAAGCTGGAAGATATGTCGCTGCATGGTGCAACACACTTGATGGAGAGCCTCATATTTTTACATAATAATAATAATAATAATGGTGAGGCACTAACACCCCATGAAGGAACTTGAATAATTTACAAAAAATGAATTTTCAATATTAGATAGTAGTTATATTTTATACTCCACATTGATTATTTACATTATATTGTTCATTTCTTATAATAAATATTAAAATATTAAATATTGAAAGGAAATCACTTTGCCGATATATCAGCAAAAAGGAAGGCCGATATGACCGATACCGATATATCCCTAATTCGGCCGATACCAAGTATCGGTATCGGTCCATCCCTAGTTTTAAGTTAAATAAAGTATTTCTGTGCTGATAATGAGCTGCGTTGGGGCTCGTCTATAACTTCATTACTTTCTTCTGGTACTAAAAATGTCTGTCGCTCTTAATCTTTTGCTTTTGCCCGAACTTACGGTGCTTGTGTAATTCTTTCGTCGAGCCGCCTCTTGTTATGATAATTTTATTGGGACAAACTTTACATTTCGCCGATTGTTTATCTTTCGATATTTAAAAGGGTTGCCATATTGACTTCAAACACTATAGTTTACACTCAATCGTTTAATTTCGTCTTTAATCGAAGGTATTTGTAAATCCCTCGCAATTACGGCGTTTGGAACATACCAAGGGGCGTTAACTATTGTTCGTAGCATTTTATTCTGGAAGTGCTGTAAAATTCCCAAATTGGAGTTACTTGCTGTACCCCACAGCTGTATCCCGTATTTCCAAATGGGTTTCAGGATTGCTTTGTACAGCAATAACTTGTTTTGCATTGTTAACTGAGATTTTTTTCCGATCAGCCAGTACATCTGCCGCAACTTCAATCCAAGCTGCTTCTGCTTCATAAAAATGTGCTTCTTCCATGTAAGACGCCTGTCGATATGAATGCCTAAATATTTTGTATCATCAGCTTGTGTCAATTGTTGATCGTTTAGCGTGACTGAGGGGCAAGTTTAATGTAAATGTTACCTGCACTGATTTAGACTCATTGGCTTTGGTTTTCCAGTTGGTTAGCCAAGTTTGTAATATGTTTAGGTGTGCCTGGAGATATTCTGAAACAACTGTTGGGTTGGCATGTACGGCGAGTACTGCAGTACCATCTGCATATGTAGCAATTGTAGTATTGTTAGTTGTTGGAAGATCAGCTGTGTAGAGGAGATACAGAATGGGTCCCAAAACACTACCCTGAGGCACTCCGGACTTGAGTGGTAGGAGATCAGTATACTCATCCTGGTATTTAACGAGGAAATGTCTTTCCGTTAAGTAGGACTTTAGAACAAGAACATAACTGTGCGGGAGATTTATTTTCATCTTATATTGAAGGCCTTCGTGCCAGACCTTATCAAAGGCCTGGCTGATATCTAGAAACGCCGTCGAACAGTACTTTTTTTCTTCAAAAGCCCTGTTAATTACATTTACTGTACGATGTACCTGTTCAATGGTACCGTGTTGGGATCTAAACCCAAACTGATGATGAGGAATAATCTCGTGGGTATCTAGGATTGGTTGCAGTCGCCTTAGAGATATTTTCTTAAACACTTTTCAAATAATAGGCAATAGACTTATTGGACGGTAAGGTGTTGTTTTGTTTGGATTTTTACCAGGCTTTAACAACATAATAATTTGCGCTACTTTCCACGTACAAGAAAGTATCCAAGTCTTAGAACTGCATTAAAGATTAGCTGTATGGCTTGGAACCATTTGTTTGATAGTTCTTGCAACACCTTGCCTGTGATCAAATCAAACCCAGGGTCTTTCTTGGGGTTAGTATGTCGTAAAATTGTATCTTCAATTTCAGAAACTTTCATGTTTTGTATTGGGACATCCATCTGATACGGTGTGTTTAGGAATTCTATAACATTCTGTTCGTGTTCAGCTGCATTTATGTTCTGTGGTTTGAATACATTTGTTAGATGATCTGCAAATGTTGAGGCTTTCTCTTTGCTACTTCTAGCCCATCTACCGTTCTGATCTTGGATAGGTGAAAAGGATATTTGAGGCCTTTTAAGTTTTCTGGTGGCTTTCCAGAGTGAATAGTCGGTCGTTTCAGTTGTTGATAGGGCACTTAAATACTCGTGGATAGATTCATTTTTTTATTTGTGTGAGTAATTGGTTCAGTTCTTTTGCTGCTTTGTTGAATTTTCTTTTATCGTTTTCCGTTTTTGTAAGTTGCCATCTTTTTCTAAGTTTTCTTTTTTCTAGTATTTTGTGCTTGATTATTACAGGACATTTTTTTTTAGGGTAGTACGATTGTTACCTGGTGTAGCTGCCCAAGCTGCGTTTTGGATTGCTTTGGTAAGGTTGATTACTGCGAGATCCAGTTCTTTTGGTGTCTTCAGAGGTATACTTAAATTAATTAGTTCATCTAATTTTGTTCTGAATACTTCCCAGTTTGCAACAAAAGTAACAAACAAATACGCAAATAAAAAAACACTTGCAAATGTGGCTGAAACAACACACAGGTTGAATTCTAACCTACCGAAAACCATACCTCTACTGCCTCTGCAAAACGCAAATAATGCAGAATATGCAAGCGGCATGAATAATACGCCGCACGCCGGTGAATACCCGTCCTAATTCTCTGATATCAAATATACGAACGCATGTTGACATGGTCCCGGGACTTCGCCTGTGATGGCTGTGGTCCCGGGATTCTACCAAAATATCCGAATCCCGGGATGGGAAACCCTAATTGCCAGTATACTTCTTCATTATACCTCCTCTCCAAATGTTTTCATATACTGGTCCTAGTATTCGTCTCATGGCTTTACTTTGGAACCTGTCTAATTTGTTTCCATTTTTCTGTGTTATAGCAATTTACAACACAACACCGCTTTCTCATTTGTAATCAAAATTGAAAATGTTAAATGGGCAGTTAGATCTTTGCATTTACTGATTGACTACTTCTGGGTTTCTGTTTGTATGGTTACTTTTGAAGACCGATTTACAAGAATAGACTCAATAATATTGATGATCTAAAAAATAAAATTGCAAGTAGCCCGCATACCAATAGTAGATTATGTTATTAGGAGTAAAAGTGATACTTTATGTGGCGAAGCTGAAGTTTATTTAGCCGAACGTTAGTGAGGCAAATAATTCAGCTAAGCCACATAAAGTCACTTTTACTCCGAATAACATATACTATTTTATCCGCAAACGTATTCAGGTAAATTTCAGGCTAGCACTGTACCCCTGCGCCAACCTCTGTTGTTCAGATAACGCGCAACTGTAATGATATATGAACATACTGAATCACCCGTGCTAATAGCACACGGCCACAGCAGCTGTCACACCATAACCCACGGCGACAGATGCTCCGATCCGCTGCTTAAAGGTTTATTTAAATTAAAACTTTTTCGTACTTTTTTGAAAATAAAAACCGGCCTACGAACTAATTCTAAAAATTAGCAAAATTTTAAGCCATCATACAATTTAATCGGTCCAGTATCTTCGGAGGAGATGGCGAACAAACATAGAAAGAAAGAAAGAGAGCAATCATTTTGTGTGCTTAGGCAGATAAAGTACGCAAAAGTCGCGATTTTGTCTGCTTAGGCAGATAAAGTGACACTTTTACCTTGTCAATAAAGACAAATAAGTTGTCACTTTTGTGACGTTTGCGGATAAAAGATTTTTATTACAATTTTGTTCATGGATTACTGAATTTTATATTGAATAGAACATACTAGTATCATTTCTAAGCACCTACTTAGAATTAATATTCCATTTAATACTTTAATTCTCTCTGGTACGACTGTGTATAAGTCTATAATGCTTGTTTTGAAACGTGATGCGGCTCTCAAAACATTCCTTTTTCGTTCTTTAGACATTTCTGTTCCTTTCTCGAATCTTATTTTTCCTAAAATTTGTAGTTATAAAACTACCCTAATAAACCCTGGTGAAAATGTGCAAGTGGTATGACTGTATCACCAACGTGCATTCCACGTTGCGTCTTTGAAGTGTGTGCAGGCATTGGTGAAGTTTTTCGTTCGTTACTATTTTGTGGGTTCAAATTTCAAGTTTTTAGCTGGTAGATTAGATTAGATTAGATTAGATTCCACGACTGCCTTTTGCTGGCATGCGCACGTCAGCCCTTTGGGCTTTTTGTACTGTCGGGAGTTTTCAAGTTAGCAGGCCGACATCTGTATCTTTTACTAGACTTGCAATGTCCCCTACTAGCTTGCGGTTGTCAATAGAGTTAAGGCTCCAATCGAGTTGGTGTCTTTTACGCTCTAATGCTGGGCATTCAAAGAGGATATGATAGGCTGTTTCATCATCCTCTTGGCATAGTCTGCAAACAGGTTCATCTCTATAGATATTGATCCTGTGCATAAATTCTCTGAATGCTCCAGTGCCTGTTAGTAGACTGACTACTTGCTTGATTCGAGTTCGGTTCAGTCTCAACAGGGTCGTGGTGGTTTGTGGATTCGGAGTTTTTAGCAATCTTTTGCAGTGTGTTGCTTGATTGTAGTTTCTCCACCTTAGTTGGTGTGCGGTATTGACCCATTCATTAATGGCTGAGCGGGCTTGGTTTTTCTGAATGCTTAGACCAGGTTCTGGACCGGTCATTGCATTACGGGCTGCTTCTTTTGCGAGCTTGTCCGCCTTCTCGTTTCCTTCAATACCTTGGTGACCTGGGATCCAGCATAATTTTACTGTATTTCCCTGGCTTAAGGTTTGAAGTTTGGATTTGCATTCCTTGACCAGTCTCGATGAAGTACTGAAAGCGTTTAGCGCTTTCAGTGCTGCCTGACTGTCTGAGAGAATGTGTATGTCTCGATTGAGCAGCTTCTTTTCTATGCTGATGTTTGCGCATACGTTAATAGCTTGTACTTCAGCCTGAAAGATGTTACAAAACTTTCCTAGACTGACTTTTTCGTTGGTTCTAGGATTGGTACTGTACACACCGGAGCCTGTACCCCCTTCAAATTTAGATCCATCAGTATAAAAAATGATGTTCTTATTTGTTGGGGTTGGTAGTTGGTCCGGATTCCAACTTGTGTGTACAGTAAAGTTCTTTTCAAAGTCATAGGCTTTGGTTATAAGATCAGAACCCATTTCTAATATTGGGTTGTTGATGTGTGACATGATCTTGCCATGTCCTAGATTATTAGCTGTGGTCATCCAGTGACCAGTACTTTGTAATCTGTAGGCTGCCATTCTGGCTTCACCTTCCAAGAAGATGTGCAGAGGTGGCAGATTTAAAATAGCATTCAGTGCTTGTCCTGAGGTGCCTTTAAAGGCTCCAGTGATGCACCGATTAGCTAGATATTGTATTCTGCTAATTTTGTGGATCGCAGTTGCTTGTTTTATTTTGGGCCACCAGGCGATTATTCCATATGAAATTATTGGTGGAACCATGGTTTTGTACAGCCAGAAGGTCAGTTCCGGCTTGAGCCCCCACGTACTACCTATGGCTCTTTTCCACGTTGCGTCTTTGAAGTGTGTGCAGGCATTGGTGAAGTTTTTCGTTCGTTACTATTTTGTGGGTTCAAATTTCAAGTTTTTAGCTGGTAAGTGTTTTAGTACAATATGTAAGGAATATAATACTGATAAATAATAGAAATTATTTCTTCATAATTTTGAAAAATACAGTGATATTTGTAATATTTGATTGATATTTGCATCGTACAAATCGTCTATATTTTCGACAATTTTTTTAGTAATATACATTTCATATAATGTCTTTTTGTGTTTCCAGATTCTATAAACATATCTACTGAAGATATAATCAAATTTGTTTTGCCACTATGTTGCGCTAGGAAAATATTTACCTTCAAACAAGTTGTTTACAACTGCTTATTCATAAATTCTGAACAGAAAGTTATTGTTACACACGCAAGTGTTTATATTATTCAAATTCTCCTTCATAGTATATTTGTTTAAATTTAAAAAATTTGTGTACTTTTTCGATTCAGTAAGTTATACAGTGAAGTCCGGTTATAACGAACCTCAAGGGACTGTAGAAATTGGTTCGTTATAGCCGAAGTTCGTTACAAGAGTTACAACAACAAAAATTGTGCGAGTTATTATAAACTTACTTTATTTTCCATAATGGGCCACATTTGTACAATAAGTATAGAAACATTTATGTAAGAACGATAAACACGTATTTAATAGATATTTATTTTAAAAAATCAGATATTTTTGTCTGCTTAGTATTACTAGCCGAATAAAGTTTGTCTATGTAAGCATCTACTTCGGCAAAACTATTTAATATACTATCCAGAATATTACGCGATTGCATTTATTTTCTTAATTGCCTCATGTACTGTTGGAATGGCAAGATCCTTCCCCGAAACCAATTTGTCGTCATCTTCGCTGCTAATTTCTTCGACTTGCTTATTTTTGGTTTCTCGAATAATAGCTTCGTCGCTTAAAAATTCTGTAGTGGCAATATTTTCGTCCACAAGTATGTAAGCTTCAAGGTCGCAATCCTGAAATCTGCCCATATCAATCGTTGAAATAAAGACAGGCGAGTCATCACTTTCTTTGTTACGTTGTTTATTCAACCACTCGGACAAGGGCAACTCGTCATCTGAATCATATTCTTGTATTTGTTCTGTATTAAAAAATCCCCCATGTCTGAAGCAATTAGCTATCGTTTCTGTTGTTACCTTTTGCCAGGCTTTATGAACAAAATTTATAGCATCCAGCAAATTTACGTGTGTATCTTGTCCTTCATCAATGCGGTTGATTATTCGTAAAAGAAGAAATTGTCTGTAGTAACTTTTTAGGGAATGTATAACACCCTGATCCATGGGTTGAAGTTTTGAGCTTGTATTTGGAGGCATAAAAACCAATTTAATAAACTGTAAATGTTGGACATCCGGATGTGCAGGGCAATTATCAACAAGTAATAAGATGTTTCGGTTTTTCTGCCGCAATTCTTCATCCCATTCACGCAATTCAGTTGTAAAAAGGTCCGACATCATCCAGGCCTTCTTGTTCGCTTTGTAATTAACTGGAAGGCGTTTTATATTTTTAAAACAGCGTGGATTTTTTGCCTTGCCAATCACGAGTAATTTCCTTTTTTCGGTACCAGTTAAATTTGCACACACCAATACTGTGATCCGTTCCTTAGATAACTTTCCTCCAATGCACAACTCTCCCTTGAATTTTAGTGTCTTGTCGGGTGTAAGTTTGTAAAACAAGCCCGTTTCATCTGCGTTAAATATATTATTGTCGTTAAAGTTTTCCCTGACTTTCGGCCATACATTTTGCAGCCAGTTTTCCACGGTATTCATGTTCACATCCGCAGCTTCTCCTGTAATTTTTCCACTACAAATATTGTATCTTTTTTTGAATCTTTCGACCCAACTTCTACTGCAAGAAAATTCTTGCCCATCGTTTAATTGCGTCCCCAACTCATCTGCTTTTCTGTTTAAAATAGCACCACTAATACTAATAGTAACGTTAGCCTGTCTTTGCTGTGTAAACCACTTTAAAAGTGCGTTATCAACATTTTCGTGAATTGATTTACGCAATTTTTTAGTAGACGAATTTTTGCTTTCAAATGCTTCAATAATTTTTGTTTTGTCTTTCCATATGGTAGCAACCGTCGATTTGCTAATATTACGTTCACGGCATACTTCACTTTGTTTTTTACCGTGGTTGAGTTCATGTACAATTTCGTATTTTGTTTTTAAAGTGAACGACAATCGCGATTTTTTTTAACCTTCCATTGCACAACCGTCTTCTCTGAATACTCAATTAAAACTACTTCTTCTTCTTCTTCTTAGGCTCCACAACCCATTTGGGTTTTGGCCGTTCCAAAAGGAACTTCCTTGATCCTCCAATTAAAACTACTACATACATACAAACTTCCATCATCAATTCGCACAATCTGCATTCCTTACACAATCCGCTTACTTAAACAATTCACTAGCCATAATAAATTGGGACTTCACACCAGTTCTTGCAAGCAGGTTCGCTATAAAAGGAAACTTTTTTCTTTTTCACGTAAAAATGGACCGTTATAAGCGAAAGTTCGTTATATGCGGGTTTGGTATAACAGAAAAATTTTAGCATTATTGTAATGGGAATTTTGGCGGGACTTTTAATTTAGTTCCTTATAACGGTAGATCGTTACAAGCGGGTTCGGTATAAGCGGTCTCTACTGTATTTGCAATTTCTTGAAAATTGTATTTTATTTCTATTCCAGAAAGTTTTCTTGTAAGTGATAAAATAGTTCTAATAACCATACTACAAAAATATTTAAAAAATACGCTGATATATTTAAATTCACTAACTTTTAAAATCTTCCGGCATTATTTAGAATTGTTTGAAATTGTAAAAAGCTATTATTTCAAAAAACTAATTAGTATATGTATAATTCTGCCAGTGTTCGTATATACTATGGGGTAAGAGTACCCCACTCATGGTGAATTGCCTAAACCAAGCCATATTTATTTTGTGGTGCAAAATCGTACTTGTAAATCGTTTTAATACCACCCCAAATATTTCACATTAGATGAAGCACTTTGAGCTCATTTTCTGCCATCCAAGCTTACACAATTCTTGCCTTATGCACAGAGAATGTAATAGTTATTTCTATCGAATTCAAAAAGAGTCTAACTGGTAACTCACCCATACACTGGTTTCGTTTTGTTTGTAAAGATCAGAAAAACCATGAGTGGTAATTTCTTGATGTGTTTCAACTGATTTTTTGACGACCTTCCACAGAGTTCTCTGACTTTCAAAAAGCGAGTTCAGAGAATGAACAAACAGCTAACGGGGAATATTTTGAAAAACAATCACTATTTTCTTTTAAAAATTTGCATTTCTCCTATAACTAACAGTTACCAGAACAGCCCTTGTTATAGCTGTAAAATTACTGAAGAACAAAAAGTAGCTTTAGCTGAACAAGCCATTTAGGTACCAACACATTCTGGTGATTTTATATATTTTTTTCACTACCAAATGCAACACAATATCCATTATTTCTGTATAATTATTTCTTCATAAACGATTTTTAGAAGTTGCCATTACACTGAAACATTTTGAAACTAGTGTAATGCATACTTGAAAATAAATACAAGTCAATATGTTAATTCTTTTTTATAAACCTTCGATTTATTTAACCAATAAATGATATTTAATAAATGGTGTGGTATCTAAACTTGTCAGATTCTCCCAATTTTGCTTCGACTTTACATCCTTGTTGTTACACCAGGAAAAATTACAGAGCAATAGTTACAGCATACCAAGCAATAAAATTGTTTAATTTCAACCCAGCAAAAAAAATGCAATCAGGAACTGGTACTTATTTATTAAATTTATACATAGAAACTGAACTTTACAATAAAATTATATTATTATTGTTTGTTTTTATTCTTTTGTAGAACTACTTAGTTCTATATTTTTCAAGTTACGCACATTAAAAATTGAAGCCAACAGAACTACAAGCACATTGTTATATTTTACAATTCATTCAAGTTAATCTTATAAGCAGGAGCAGTGAAAACTCTTCTAAATACAAGCATTATCAGCAATAACCAATGAGTTGGCTATCCAAAATTTTACTTGAAATTGACAAGACTCTCACACCCGTATGCACAGTCATTCGCTAGCGGCTCGCCAGAGTTTCGTTATGAATAGTATGTTCGTGGCACTGTACATCTATGTCAAATTCGAGGTTAGCAGATTTTGTGTCAGTTTCTGTCAAAACTGACGGAAAACCTAACCTGATAACCTCGAATTTGACATAGTGCCGCCAAACATACTATTCATAACGAAACTGCGGCGAGTCGCCGGCGATCCGCTGGCGAACGTCTATGCATACGGGTATCAGTCTTATCATATTTGAAGTTAGCAGATTAGGTTCGAGTCAGTCCAACCTAACCTGCTAACATCGAATTTGATATAGACTTACAGTCTTGCCAATATCAAGTAAAATTTTGGATTACCAGCTCAGTCAGTTATTGCTGATCACGCTGTATGTAAGTTTATAAATTCAGCTATCGCTGTGTGTTAATTGTCAGCACCATTAAATTTATTTTAAAAAATGTTAATCTACATCGTAAAACTTTATTTAAATACGTTAATATACTTATAATAAATTAAGGTTTCCAGATACATTATTCACGACTTTCTCTTCCCCAAATAATGCTAAAACTGTCACAGAATTTGGAGGAATTTGTGTTCTACCAGCATCATGAACTAAATAGGAATGTATATTACAGAACTCAGCCTGTCGTTGGAGTTCTTGAAGATGATGTGATCATCACCTTTTAAAACCACTTTCTTTTCCTAAAATGTAATAATAAATGTTCAACATACTACATGTTGTGATTTTTCGGGTCAAATTCAGTAAACGGTCAGGTCTATTGCGCATGCGCTGAGAGCGGAGTATGTAAAAATGTTGTGGGTGCCGCTATCATCTCGTAATGTTTAATGCATTGTTGGGCTCTCGGCAGTTCAGGTTAGCGGTTTAGGTTAGTTGTTAGGTCTCGATGAATATTTTTTTTTGAGAAAAATACGACCGGGACGGTATACTAAATTTTTATCGATTTTTCCTTACCCCTCTTCTGTCCAACAATCAACTGCCTGATCCATGGTGTGATATTCTATTAGCGTCCTGTACAAGCCTAAAGAAGCATGAGCGACCTACATTCAAAAAGGTTGAATGTTTTTCACACTAATCTGCATTTTAAGGATACTTCAGGCTCACCTGGGCAGCTATCTTCCCTATACCCATATTTAATGCAGTATTAACGACGAAAATCCATTTTGTAGCATCTCTCCCACCAGGATTGATCGACCTTCGACAGATTCATCATCACTCTCGTCAGCCTCTTCTGTCTGCTTCTTCCCTGCATTTGTATCACCTGCTTCGGGCAAACTTCTATTCTGTTTCTTCGAGGAAGCTGTTATTGTATGGAAGGAACTTCGTCGTTTTCGAAATTGTCGAACACATAACTAGCAGCTGCTTCGGCAGAGTTATTTCCAGTGTAAAAGAGAGCCTGATAACAAAATTATACACCACTTCTACATAACCGCGAGACCTGATACCAACGTACATGTTCTGCTGCAATTTTGGATATACCCATATCCATTAGCATCGTCAATAATTCTTCCTTGGGTTTCCATTCTGTTTCCGCAGTTTTATCCATCGTGTATGTATAATCAATCAACGTTATACTAATGATGAGGAATGTTAAAAATACAGTTTTATACACCCTGTTAGAAAGTCATAGAAAAACTGCTCGCCATAACCTGACTTTTCCGGAATGAACTGAATAAAGTGTGTATGGCGCATATGTTCCAATTAACTGTATATTATTTTAACAGTTTATGGAGCAGTCTTAAATATATTTTTATATAAATAGCATTAATTTTATGCATAATCGTTAACGTATTATAGTATGGCAACTGAAACAGGACGCGTCAAATTGATTTTGACAACTGTAACGGAAAAAAAATGGATATGGAGAACAGTACGCTAACGGCAAATGCAGTGTCGGATTGGCAACAACATGCCCACCGCCGCAAATATTGTGGGCCCCTTATAGAAAATAAACAATATTCTTCTTCGCTGCAAGGTATAGGGTATAGGCAGTGTACCTCTACATTAATTACTTGATTATCAAGTAATTAATACAGAGTTACACTAGGTATAGCCGTATAGGCTATCATACCTGCTCCGGTACCCATTTTTACTTCCTTTTACGATAAAAGAAGTATTGGATTCAACCCAAAAATTCGAAATTGAGTTTTCAACAGATCTTCACGTTTTAGAGTCCCCGGAACCCCATATTTTTGTTCATTGGTCTGTGTGTCTGTGAACACAAAAATATCTTAAAGAAGTGGTTGGCCCACATTTCTACCATTTCTTTTTTTATCAACAGAGGTTTCCTTTTTCATTTATAAGGTCCATGTTTTGGTACTGGAATCCTTCCTTTTCATCTTCTATGTGTTTGTAGAAAGTTACGCATTGTTGTTTTTGAATGCCTCTTCTATTCCTTCAAACTTTATCTCTCGTGCCTATCTCTTTTTTTTTCTGCGCATAATTGTGTGATTTATTTTTTTTACTAATCTGTATTTTTCTTTTAGTTTCAAAGTTTCTGTTATATTTGTACATTTTTCCTTCCATCTGTCGCTTTCCTCCACTCATGAAATCAGTCTTTTTGTATTGGACCTCTTCTTTTCAGTGTCTGGGTACATTTTGTTATTATTTTGCAGCTGCGTCCATTTTTCTTCTATATTGTTGACTTGTTTTCGCTGTTCTACCATACTTTTTGTATCTGTTTGATACTTCTATTTTGATTCATCCTCATTTAACTTCTATATTCCATCTGTCTCTTTTACATTTTCATTTACTGGTATTCACAATTGTCTGTCTTATTTTGGCTAATACCAGAAAATAGTTAGAACTTATAATCTGCACCTCTATAATATGTTCTTACTTTTTATACCTTTGATACATGTATCTTTTGAAATACCAGGTGATGTATCTGGCTTTTTGTATTCTTGTCTGGGCTAATCCATTTCATTTTGTGTCTGTTTTCATGTGTTAACATCGTGCTTTTAATAGTCATTTTTTAATAGCTGCAAAGTCCGTTAATTTCTGCCCATTTTCTTTTATTTCTCTATGTAGGTTTTCACTACTTACACTTTATTTATTCCTATCCTCTCTACCTCTTTTTGTATTCATATCTCTTATGATTAATTTAATATCATATCTGGGAATCTTCTCTATTTTTTCTTCTAATAGTTCACAAACTTCTATTTTTTGTCATCTTCTGGTTCCTTTTATATACTTCATTTACGTTTTCTCCTCCCAGTAGGCAGTTATATGTTTTTATTAGGTTGCATGTATGAATTGTGATAGAAGTCAAACTGTGACATGAAATAGTTATTTAGACCACAAGTGTTAGAAGTGCAACTTTTTTTACAAGTGTGGAGGGTTAATAAACGAGGAGCAGCCGAGTTTAATAATCCACACCCGTGAAAAATAAGCACGCTAACACGAGTTGTCTATAATTTTTTTTAAATTTCATTAAATATTCAAATCCAAGCCTATCTTTTTATCTTTATATATATAATTCTTCTGTACGTGTGTATGTGACTGAACTCTTTCTAAACGGCTGGACCGATTTTGATGAAATTGTATGTGTGTGTTTGAGTGGGCCCCAGGATGGTTTAGATTCACAATTGGACACGGTAGGTGGCGCTGCAATCGGGTTCTAGGAATTTTTTTTTAAATAATTTGACGATTTCTTAAAATTTGTTTTAAGATTTCTCGCATATCAGAACATATAACCCCAAAATTTCCAGTTGAATACTTCTAAAATGGGTTTCTTTTGTCTTTTTTTCTATTTTTTTTAACTCCTATTTTAAATAGAACACCCGGTATATTATTACATTTTTGAATTCAGCTTTAAATTCTAGAGAAAATTTGTCTCTTGAACTAACACTCTATTTTGTACTATTTTTGTAAAATTTGTAATTTTGAAAATTTTTGACAAATGCTTAAAAATTTAAAATCAAATTTTGGGCTAATTATAAGATCACTGTAAAAGGAAGTTGTGTGCGTGTATCACACCAGATTTTTTATAATTGTTTTATTGGCATTGTTGCAATTTTAATACCAAAACTCTGAAAATTTTACGGAAGGAGAAAAATATTTAACTGGCAAAGGTGCAGGCCTCAAAAAATCATAACAATAAAATTGAAAACAATAATCTATTTATTTCGCATGCTTACCAACAAAAATGTCAAGCTAACATAGCCTGCTGGAAGGAGGAAAACGTTGTGGATGGATTATACTTAGTTTCCTTTCTATACAGTGTGTCAGGAAAGTCAACCGTGTCACTTCTGGAGATGCTAGGGGACGCTATATGGAGTCGAAAAGTCTTAATCCATTGTTGGCTTAGAAGCATAGTTTTCGTAAAAACGAATGTTGAGAATTAAAAAGAAAACGTTGAGAACTACTGTACTTTGCCGTAAATTGGAGGTTTGACGCAGTGCCTTGAGATAGGCTGGGAAAACAATTGTCACATATGCCGTCTACATAGATAATTTATTAAGCTTTTTAGAACACTTAAAAATAGCTATTTATGCAACAAGTGCTAAAAGTTGACGTTTATGCCTTCGGCTTCGTTTCATAATTTTCATGTCTCGTGCATACACGACTTTTAGCACGCGTTGCATACAATATTTTATCTACGGACCTTAATTTTACTGTTATTAATCCATCAATATCGATTTGACAAAGGTTTGCATCTACGACACTTCTAATTTATGTCATAATAAACAGTAGACCTTGGCGCGCGGGCGAATGTTTGCGAAGTCAGTAC
>OW679194.1:104216666-104273480 GCA_940337035.1 Agriotes lineatus | reverse complement strand
AATATCTTCGTTTTCAGGTATAGTGGGATGTTTTTGTTTTTCATTATGAAGCTTATTTTCCAAATGCGAACCATGATTGTTTGGCCCTTCCTTTTATTTCTTGAGTTTGGTTTTCTTTCCCTAAAGCTATTTCTTGTCCCAGATATACATAACTTTTTACATTCTCAATTGTGTTGTTCTCTATTGGTATGGTCGTATCTTCTTTTGTCATGATTTTTTTTACTTAATTTCATTTTTAGACCCACTTTTTTCGATACTTCGTTTAATGTTGGAGTTTTAGTTTATTCTTTGCTATTAGCACGACGTCGTCAGCATACCTTAAATGATTGAGGTTTTTACCGTTTATCATTGACATTGTTGACCAGTCTACTCTTTTAAATATGTTCTTCAGTGTAAGAGTGAATAGTTTTGGTGATAGACTGTCCCCCTGTCTAACACTTCTCTGCAGCTGGACTGTATTTGTTGTAGTCTTATTCAGGTGGTATGTTGCAGTTGTTATTTCTTGTAATAGTTGTATGTATCGGCTATCTATTCTGCAGTTTTGTAGCGCTTGTTCTACTGCCCATGTCTCTATGATGTCAAACGCTTTTTCATGGTCGACGAATACCAGATAGATTTATTTGTTATATTCATTTGTCTTTTCTATTAGTACTCTCATTGTTAACAAGTAGTCTGCGGTTGAGAAGCCTCTTCGGAAACCGCCTGTTCTATCGGTTGGTATCCATCTAATTTCTTCGTTAGGCGGTTGGTTATTATCTTAGTTAAGAGCTTGTATATGTGGGACAAGATACTTATCGGTCTGTAGTTTTCCATTTTTCTTTTGTCATTTTTTTATGAAGTATAATAACTTTTGAATTGTACCAATACTTCGAGATTTTGCCTTGTTGACTGCATTCGTTTAACAATCTGGTTACACTTTTGATTAGTTCTTCTCCTCCGTCTCTTATTATCTCGACTGTAATTCCATCTTCTCCAGCAGCTTTGTTTGTCTTCATATTTTTAATTGCGGCCTCCACTTCCCAAATGTCTATTTCAGGTAGTTCTTCTGAGCTTGTATTTATTATGTTATTTTGTTGGTTACCAGTTCTCTCTTGTTTTACTTTGCTTTTGTATAATTCTCGATAAAATTCTTCCAGAATTTTTATTATTTCATTTTTATTTGTTACTATTTAGCCTTCTGTGTTCATTAGAAAGTGCATTTGTTTCTTGCCTAAATTATTTCTTAAACATTTCATTTCCTTGTTATTTTCTATTTTTTACTGTATTAGTTTAGCATATTTAGCTTTCCTGTGGTTTCGTATTTTCCTTTTTATTAATTTGTTAATTTATTTATATTCGATTATTCCTTTTTTATTGTTTTTATTCATAGTTCTTCTTTTCTCTATTAATTTTTTTGTGTCATCGTCTGTTTATGACTGTTTCTATTTACCTTTTTGCTTATTTCATTTACACATTTTGTTATAATCTTATAATTCTTGTTATTTGTTTGTTCATGCTACCAATGCTGTTTTAGTCGTTTCCATTTATGTGTGAATTCACGAATTCTTTTGTTATCTTTTGTTGATATTTGCTTTTGAATATTTGTAGTTGTTCATATTTTATAATATTATTTGATCGATGTAGTCTTCGTTTTTCTAGTTTCTTACGAATTCTGTCTCTAGGTGTTTCTCGTGATGGCATCAAAGATGGAAATATATTAAGCGGCGTAATGAGAAGCCTAAAATACCCTAATATTGTCAATCGATTAGTAAAAGCGAAAGTAGATAACCTACCGCAGCGTGCATTGCGACGAGGAGAAGTTGCTTCTGATTTATTCTTGATCCTAACATTACTAGATACGTTTCAGTGGCTACATATTAAAAACATCAATGCTGATCGAAAATTTACAAGATGTTGAACAATTTTTAATCCACAGAAGTGCATCCCTGAAACAAACCACACAGTACCCAGAAACAATCTATCACTCAATCTGCCCAAGATAACTGCCGAAAATCTCTCTCTCTCTCTCTCTCTATCTCTCTCGCTCTCTCTATATCTCTCTCTATACCCGGTGTTCTCAAAGTCAAACATAGGCAATTAACTTTAGAGCCGGTTGCAGAAAGCAGTGTTAAGACTGGTGTTAGCTAACGTCGCGTCAAAGTGAACAAAATCGCATCAAATTTTGTTTACTAATGTATTAGTTACCATAAAAATTTGAGATTTGATTCGTTTTTGTTCACTTTGACGTCGCGTTAGCTAACACCAGACTTAACGTTGCTTTCTACAACCGGCCCTTAGTGCATTCACTCGTTCTTCCTTGAAATAATTCATTTTTCTGTAGATAATTTTAACAGACGTTGACAGATAATACCTGATTTACGCCAACTAACTACCAATTTTTTTGACAAATGCTATCGAACTTGAAAGGCAAGACACGGCATATTTAAAAATTTCCAAGTTTTAAATTAGTATTTTAAAACAAAAATCGCATCTTGAATATTATTATTGGTATCATTTGATGCGTAATAATTTTATCTTTCCATTGATACCATTACCTTTCTTGTAAGTTGAATTGGCGAGTAGGAACCGATAAAAACGTTGAATACAATGTTAATCGACTATGTTCGACTTTGAGAACGGACACCCGGTTATAAGCAATATTTTCAAAATATTACCAAAATTTACCTATTTTCGAAATTCACACACCAGGGCTAGACAACCAAACGCACATTAACGAAGAAGGTGACTACATAACCCACGCCATACCAATTAATAGAAAATCGCTCTAAACGTAAGACAATTCCTGTATAAGTAACTGAATTTTAATTTGATCATAATTTTAGACGTGACACGCTTTTACTTCTGCACACTGAGCTACTCGATTCCAAGGGTTTAAATTAATAACGACTGCTATAAGCTCATAATCTTATAAACTCGCACTACTTTGAAATACACACACCCATTTGTTAGTATTCTGTAGAGCTATAGTTTTACACCTGAGTGGAAGAGATTATATATATTTGATTTGTAGGCCAAATCGAGTCAGAATTTCTAGGCTGGCGTTGAATATGATTATTAAAATTGCTGACGCCTGGTTTATCCCAAAAAATGATGTTCAAGCCCCGCCGCTTCACTGTTACTGTCGAGATCACCCGCAGAACGCCGCCCTTTTGGTCATTAATCAAATGCTATTCTCGTTTAATGTCATAACTTATTGACTTGGTTAACTCACTCCCGCTAGTTAACAAAATTTTAATTGAAAAAGCTCATTACATTACATTTTGTGAAAATAATTTCGCTTCCTCTATACACACATCATGACGCTGTTATGAATATTATGCGACCCTTTATATTTTCTTTTTCACCACATTACTAAAAAACAGAACCAGTCATTACGAGCATGGTACTAAATCTTTAAAATATGACCTGGGACACAAATATATCATTTTCTGAAATATACGTACAGTGAATTTATTTTAATGGTTAACATAGCAGTTTCGTTTCTATGCCAGCATTTAATCATACATGTAACGTCCATAGTTACCAATGAAATCAATAGATTAGAGCGTTTATTTTACGAGTTAACATATGAATTTGAATTAGGTACTTGGTAATAAGAAACTTTAATTTTTTTACCGGAATGTAGGTATGCAACTAAAAAGTAGATACGTAGGGACAACTTCCGTGTTGTATCTTTTCTTCGGTGGTATACATTAGGACAACTTTTAATTGTCTTTTTGACAAGTAATAATATGTTAACTCGTAAAATACACGCTCTAATCTATTGGTCTCATTTGTAACTATGGAAATGACCTGTATGATTAAATGGTGGCATAGAAACGAAACGCTTATGTTAATTATTAAAATAAATTCCCTGAATATTACTTATGTAGGGTGAGTCACTAGCACGGCAAGCGTGATTGAGCTTACGCCGTTAAATATATCGAAATGATATAAGTCGTATTGTATACAGGAAGTCAGGAAGTTGGCTGTTTTCTTTTTTAAGCTTTATAAATACGTTCACTTTTTGAAGTTTGCTTCAGCCGTTCTGATGTTATTTGATTTTTTCTGTAAAAACGGGCGGTTTCAGACACTTGCTCAAAAAATTAGACGAAACTTGATCTTTGGAGTATCATTTGGCGATAAGAAGGCTTAATTGCGTTGTGGGGTTACACTATTGTGACACGTTAAGTGTTCGAAATTTTGAAGGACCATAACTTCATTTTTTTCAAACGGCGCCATCCATATTCTATTGCTTGGTCGTTTTCAGCACCTTATTTTACATCTTTTACACCTTACATGTTCTATGCCAAAAATTGATAGTTTATGAGACAAATCGGATTTTTTAATGCATACATATCTCATTGACACCAGCGTGTTATAGAAAACAAGTGTTCTCAATGAAGTATTGCTTGACACACGTCAAAATCTCACACGGTTTACGTCACGTTGTTCATATGTCGGGAAAATGAAATTAAGAAATTATGAAATCATGGATATGGTTTATATATTGGGTGGAAGTGAACAAACCCCGTTGCTGGCGTCTAAAGTATATGCACTGGAATATCCCGATAAGAGGTATCCAAGTGCAAGAGATTTCGGAATGTGCAAGCAATATTTGAAGGAACGGACAGTGCCAAGTATGAGAAGCACCGTCGAATGAACATCTGATTGTGTAAAGTGTTTGTTGTAGAAAACCCCCGTATAAGTTTCCGAGTCTTAAGCCAATAACTGCAAATTTCCAACACCAGTGTCTTCAAGATTATCAGGAATAAGAAATTCCATCCGTACCATATCCAGTTAGTATAAGACTTAAATGAAGACTTCTATATCAGAAAGCCTGAAATATGGAACACCTGGAAAACAATTTTCTAAATACAGTGCTGTTTACGGATGAAACTACATTTAAAAAGACAGAAAAGTTAATATTCATAATTTTCATTACTACGACACTCAAAAACCTCATTTCATTCGAACCCTCGACCACCAACATCGATGGTCGTTCAATGTTTGGAGCGGTATAGTGGGTCGTAGACTATTTGGGCCGTATTGGAGAATATGGAATCTTATTTGCACTTCTCCAAAACGATTTTCAATTGTACCTTAATGATTTACCTTTGGACGAGACGAGACCACTCTGGTTTCAACATGACGGTGCCCCACTACAGAATAGTCGTATTGTAAAGCAGCATTTCGACGGCGAGTTTGGGGACGGTGGATTGATAAGGGAAGTCCAATGCCATGGCCTAACCCGACTTAACGAAACCAGATTTTTCCTTTGCGGTTTCATTCACCATCAGCCGAATGAAGCCGAAGTCGCTACCAAGAAAAATTGCATCAAAGAATTGCAAAGAATTACAAAGTCTTGAAGTTCCCGACAAATTAAAAATGTGACATCTAGCGAGTACGATTTTGACGTGTATCAATAATTCATTGAGGACACTAATTTGTTTTCCATGGCACACTGGGTAGCACCGACAAGATACGATTTTTTCTAAAATCCGAATTATCTGATAAACTAGCAATCTTCGCTAGAGAACATGTGGGTGCCAAAGATGTAAAATGAGACGCTGAAGGGATGGGAGGGTTGAAAAATTAAGATATGGTCCTTTAAAATTTCGAAAAGTTAACTTTTCACAGCAAAGTAACCCTACAACATAGATAGGCGTTTTGATCGCTAAATGATACAATAAGAAGTTGTTTAGGCATATTCGGAATCCCAATTCGATATTCCACAAATCGCGTGCCCTGTGATTTTTGAATCTGCAAACCCACATTTTTTTATAGAAAAAAATGAATAACTTTAGAAGGGCTGAAGCAAATTTCAAAACCTGAACGTATATATAAAGCTTAAAAAGGAAAAATCCAAAAATGAAAAAATATGCAGGAAATTCCATGAGCCATTAAAAAAGTAGAAGAATATAAGTATTGTTAGATTTTCTACCGCTTCTCTGTAGTGTTTTATTATTCAGGTTCTTTTGGGCATTTCGGCAAACAAAAATTCAGTTATAATATCACAAGAGCATCGAAAATAATCGATGATTTTACGAGTAACGAGACCTAATCTGCAAAAAACCACGAGAACCTAGCTCGAGTAGTATTTTAAAGATTACGTCGAATTACGAGTGAAAAATAATCATCATTTTCGATTGCTCGAGTGGTATTCGTTACGATTATATAATGAATAGACCGATAATAATAAATTATTTTATTTCTTAGGTTGGCACTGTTTATGTTGGTGGCACTGTAAGTCTATGTCAAATTCGAGGCTGAAAGTTCTTAAGACATCAATTACGTTAGACATATAATTTGTTTACTAAAAATTAAAAACTTCGGTCACCCGGTACACGAACGTTTTAAGAAAAAAAACTATTTCTGTTATCAACGCAACCAAAAATTACAGGGTTTTCGGGTTGCTTTTCACAATGTATCAATTGTGTTTCACTATCAAATGTAATTCCCATTTATCAAAATTATAGCAAATGTCTTTCCATTTTGTCAAAACAATTTCATAATGTATCAAGTGCGTTTCCCTTTTTCAATCAAACTAAACTATTGTGGTGGTTGCATATTAAGACATATATTTTAATTATGAAAGTTAATCTCTAGGTATGACATTATTTATAGAATGATAAAAATTCCTTGTATTAAAAACATGCAAAGATGAATTGAAGTATAAAATAGAACAGCATAATTATTTAAAGGTTTATTTAGTAAATTTTCGAATTAGAATTCCAATCCAGTTGAACAATTCAGATTAAGAAACAGAAAGGTTCTAACATATGGATTAACTATTGATTGAATTAAGGTGGAAAGCAAAAGTGGACGAATTATTGGAAAAAGTCATTCAACATGTCAGGGATAAATGAATTGTACTAGTATGTAATCCAGAAGGTTTAAATTTAAAAAATGCATGAAATATAATATTACAATGGAAAATTGTATGTTAAAAATAACAACGAAATTTTAAGTCTGAAATGTAAACATATTTTGTTAAAGGTTAAAATTTGAAAATAAAAAACCCTTTTATAAAATGATTTTTATTAATCTAATTGGAGTATAAAAGGGGAAACATAATACTGAATTAAGGAGACGGAGAAAAAGTAAATTTTAAAATAACCGGTTAATGGATTTATGGAAGAGGCGTATGGTAGGAGTACAATAAGGAGTTAAACTGCTGCAATCTACAAAATAGTCTTTTCTGGAATTGGATGCTGTACTGAATTTATTGTTGGTGGGTTACATCATGTAAATTGGACAACGGGCGTTGCATTTACTGATAGTGGGCCTCGTCGAGCTTCCTATTGGAGTAAACATCTTGTGAATCGGATAAAATGTATCTCATTTAATGGTAGTGGACCTCATCGCGCTTCTTATTGGAAGTAGCAGACATCTTGTGAATTGGATAACATGCATTGCATTTATTGGTAGTGAATCTCATCGAGATTCTTGTTGGAGGTTGTGGACATCTTGTGAGATTTGGAAAAGAGGCGTTGCAGTTACTGGTAGTAGACCTTATCAAGCTTCTTGGTGGAAGTAACAAGTATCCTGTCACATTTGGATGGAGGACGTTTGCAGTTACTGGTAGTTGATTGCTATACTTGGGATGGTGCGCAGTTGAAAGTAAGGTTTTTACTGCTGATCGGGAGATTGCAGCGTTGAGTTAAGAGGCTGTACTTGCATGGGTGTCCCAGAACTTCTGTGAGCAGACGGAATACGCTTGGTTTAGTGAAGAGGCTGATTGAAGTGCTTGCAGAAGTAAAAACTACAGGTATTTGTTAAAACAGCTAAAAGTAGAAGTTGTAATAAAGTGAATAAGATAGTTAAAGTAGCTACTTATATTTTTCATGTTCTTCAAATGATAAGAATTGTAACAAATATGCTTTCGACTGAATTTCCACTTTCATAGTTTTTGGCGTTGACAGTTGTAGAACTGTCATTTTTTTAAGTAAGTTTCATTGTACTGAATGACTTTCAAGTGTAATAATTTTTGATAATGCATGAACCTAACCCGAGTTCAGAGTTATTGTTCTGCTGGAGCTAGAAAATTCAATAAACTCAATAATCAATCATGTTATAATCTAAAAAAATAATACCATACAGGCTTATAGTCTTTGATCTAACCGAACTGGTTAAATTAAATAAACTAGATAGCATCAATAAAAGGCATCAATCTGAAGGGGTATATAGCACTATATTTATTTAAATAAACACTACACATTTAACCATTACAAACAATTGTGGTTATATTATATGTAAGAGTATGAAATACATATCATAAATTAATTAAAAATGACTCCATATGGTGTATATATTTTATATACATAATACAGCAAAGCAAAACTTATATTTTTTTACTGCTAATAATGAAGATATTTTTATAACAAGAAACAGCTATTAACAATTTCAGCTACATTAATTCTCCAGAAAACTCTTAGAACTGTTCTGGATTTATTTATACCAGGTGTAATTTTTGTTAAAATTTCTAACAAACTGTCAATAACACTATATTCAAATTTTTCATGAAAAAGTTCTGCCGACCTACAATTTTTAAAATTAGAAAATTTGACACAGTATTTTTCGGATTAATTTAAATGTACTATGTTTATACGATCTTTATTCTCTGCTCCTAAACAGCTTGTTAGAAATTTGATCACGAAAAAGGCGTAAACTCTGTTCTGGTTGCCGTTATATTGTATTTTCTCGTGTAGCACATGATATGCTGCACGAGTAAGCTACAGACTAAGAAATGGTAAAATGTCTTTACGAACAGAAACTGGATTTCTGCTGGGGAATGGAATACCCATATTAATTTAATTGTTGCGAAAATTTCAATTACACATTAGTAGAAACTTATATTATAGAACTAGCTAAAATATTTAATAAGCTGTTTAAATTACATAAAATGCCTAGCGGCACTGTGTTTCCTTTTATAGCAAGAAAGCCATTGATTTATTATAGAAACATAAGGCCTGTTGTATATGTACTCGTATAGGTGACATTTAGAAATAAGTACATTGCATTCTATCGTTTCTCGTTCTGTTTTTTAATTTTAAATGGTTGAAATACATTTTTATATTCCCCGAGCTTACACAGTTACCTACAGGTACTTTTTGAGTAATGTAGAATGTTGCAGTCACAGTAGTAGTATATAGGGAAGTACAAATACGTGAATATTCAAATACGGAGGAATTAGGATTTAATAAAACTTCTGACAAACCACAACAAAATTCTCGCTATAAGCATGTAATCTCATTAAAGGAAATGCTACCGTTATGTCTATTAATAGAATTTGCGAAACATTAATTGAAAGGTTCTTGCTTAAAATGAAACTTAAGACGATTACTTAAACAATGTTAATAGAGTTTCGGCAATTACATTAGTTCTCTTCTTCAGCTTTGGATAATTAGGATTGATATTTATGGACCGGGTTGGAATTTTCTATGTGGGCGTTCTACGTCCCCACTCCTTGCCAAGAAATGAACGGTTGAGCTTAATTGCGCATATTTTCTGTAACGTAATATAGAAGATTAAATTTTCCGACTTTTTTTAATTGACTTTAATGTCACCATCGCTATCGACGTCTGTGCCGCATTACCACATTTAAAATTTGGAGGAATGCCCTTAATCGTTTCATTACGTCGACGAATGATAAATACCATAGTTTAAACTCCTAAAGCTAAAAGGAAATTGAAAATAGTTCACTTAGGAAACACGAAAAAACGTCTCAGCGGAGGAAGTCGATCTTAAGATTGATACCTTGAGCTCAGAAAATTCATTTGTATACTCTTGGCGTAGCCAGCCCGGGAACACTTTAAATCAATATTTATGTCTCAAAATGCACTTTTAAATTACTGTTCTGACGGTAAATATTAAAGTAGGTCATTTTACTCGAAATTTAGAATGAATGTCAAATCCCCAACAAACGATGAAATATGAATTATGTATATGAAATATGTATTATGTACGTAGACACAAAGATTTTCAACTCGACAAAGCTCAAGAACGGGAAGTTCAAGTACAATCATCTACATAAAAGCGCACCAGTTAAAATGAAAATCCAAAACGCCAGACAATATAAACTCTCCGCTTATTCGTAATTACTTAAGCTGATTAAGAGCATTGTTTTGCCAGCGTCCCATCGCATGCCCCAATAAAGAACTAAAATTGAACGTAATTATTGGCAATGCAAATATTTTGAAACCTTAATTTGTAGGTCACATTTATATGTGCTGGAATATTTTGTCAGGAACTTTTTGTAGCATCGGCGCTGGGGAAAAAGGCTTCCTTAGTTAATTACATAATGATGAATCATACGTGCTTTTAAAACGCTCGTACCAACTATATTTCATTATGGCTACAACAACACAGCCCCAGCGGCAACAGACGAGATCGACGAAAGGATGGATTGAATTATTTGACAGTTGATTTATAATGAAGACAACTGCAGAGCGTCAACCAATCGATGACTCGTGGGAAAACAGAGTAGTTTAAACAAAGATACTAACATCTAAATACTACTAAGGATTTGATTGTACAGAACACTTTCTATTATCGTTATTAAGAAAGGGTACACAAATTTATTTTATAAATTCTTTATTCTTAATATGCTGTAATAATACTCTCGCTTAAAATAGGGTTTTAAATAAAATATAAAATTTATAATTATGGCAAGGGTTACTACACTTTATGTATTGTTTAGTTTCGATCAAGAACTGCCTGTCAAATTCGGGGCAAATTAAAAGAATATAATAAAGAAAAATAAATGGTTTATTGCTTTTTCTCTATTTTACTTATTTGCAATAAATTAGGGCTTAGCTCGGGTGAACATGAAACAATTCTTAACTCAGGGGGTCGGTTCATAAAATAAGTAGAAAACGTTGTATGACAAATAATTCCTTGTATGACAATTACTCTCAAGTATTAGGGCAAATTCACCATTCCCAACTGACATATAAATAACCTTTAAATTTAGTGCACAAAAATGATTCGTCAGTTACAAAATAGCGTAAAATTAAATTTTCAAACACCAAAATGGCAAGAATGCATCAGGTAGATACGGTTAATTCTGTGACGTAGCAACGGCTAACCTCGTTTTGTTTCAAGATGACGTCAAAACCCACGTTAAGATGTGATTCTGTCCTATTTCCAGCAAAAACTACATATTCCGCGTGAACTCGCACTTTCTAGGGACGCTATCTAAATTATTCGAAGCTGGATAGACCTGGGATTCTGGAAATACGTTGAACTTCTCGGCAAAGGTCTATTCTTGACGAACCCCAGTTTCTACGAGGCCGCACGCTTGCTGTGAAATTTTGGCACATTGGAAGGACGCCACGGCAAATACTTGAATGAAAATGGGTTGCTGATCCTAATTATTTTACCCACGGGTTGCTAAAGCTTTCCTCTCCACGTAGCACCACAAAGATCTGCCTTCCGATGTCTGGAACTGCCTCAAAATCGTCACCGAAGTTGGCTCGCACTCAACACCGCACCAGGTAAAAACTTGCTGGCCTAATTGCACTATCTTTGGAACTCCCGCACTTTTGAAAACTACACCCACAGATGCCCAGCAACACTAGTAAAAACTGCAACACAGATTTGACTCAACAAAATTACTTTTTATTATTAATCTCCCTACAAAAAGCGGAACTTAATTTGCACCCAACATGAAATTTTTCAGCTTGTTTTATTAATAATGTCAATTGACTGTCTCGTAAATAAGCTATTGGATTTACAATTGTTTAAAAGAAATTAGGTTTGAACTTATGGACTACAGTTTTGAGGTCATGTTTTTGCATTTTCACTAAATTGTCCTTTTCTTGGGATAAATGTCACCACACTTTGCTCTGCTTTTAATTTTCACTTTGGTTTATAATGCACTGATATACTTGAGTTCTTTTAGCATCTCACTAATTGTCTTTCGACCGGTTGCCTTACATTTTTCCATTGCTCTATTGCAATCATTGCTTTGCTAGCACTGTTTTTCGTTTACCTTTCAGTTAACTTGCCGTTTGCTGGCTTATAAACTTTTAATAAATAACGTTCATAAAATGTCTCTACTTAATAAATCATTCTGTAACATTTTATTCACATTATGTTTGACGTTGCTCAAATCCGCCAGTTACAAATTAAATTGCATTGGCCCTTCCGAACATTTCTCATGTCCGAAAATCTGAAGGTAACCTTTCTGAAACATGCCTTACCTCATGCTAACTTTTATCTCTTAAATTATTAGTTACTGCTGCTCACATCAAGTGCATTTATTAATGTAAAGTACTGACACTCTTGCAATAAACAAAATATTTAATTCTGTGCTCATTTTGACCTTATTCATTCTGTCAATCAAAATTACTGTGGGCAGTAAACCATTACAATACATATGCAAACTCACCACGATGTAATTGCAACTGATGAAAGCAGAATTCCATACAGTCATTTCCACATCATGAAAACACTAGGAGCTACGTAATTGCCTTATTGTATTAAGTAATACAAGTAGTTCCAGTTACAAAATTATATTCGCTTTAAAAACGCAGTGCAAATCTAAAGCACAATCTAATAAATGACTAACATCATTTAAAACACTAAATAACCACCAATATTTATTACAGGAAAGACTAAATGGTCCATTTTTGATATTGCAGTTACAACAAACATTTACCCTGATCGTAAATTATGTCGTACATAAAATATGATTTCTCTAGATTTTTTATGATACTACACCAAAGTGTATGGTAAATATCACTTGCACTGACGTTAAATATTTTGTCGACAGTTAACATCATATTTCAGTAAAACAGACATTCCGTGAAAATATCGCAGACAAAAACACAAGCTGAACTTTCATAAATTTCAGCAAAAACAGCTTTTGCATTGCGGCACTTTTTAATCTAACGAAGTGCAGGAACATTGGCCAAGTTGCAGTGCACCTCCGCCAAATGTAGCAATTGCGTTTCAGTTCACAGAGATTCAGGAACGTAATTCATAGAGGCCATTTTTTTAAAGTGGCATAAAACCCTGTATTCGGCCTTTGGAATGCGTTTGCCTGGCAGGCCAGTTATACATGTTAAAGTATTCATTAAATTAAACACTCCTGTATCACAGATAGTACAAATGCTGCTCCATTAACCACTGTACAGCAGCCGATGCTATTTTGTAAAGATATACTGTAATTGTACATAAAAAAGTATTGAAAATGTAAAAAATAATGAGCTCCAGGCCAAAAAAAAATTTCTAACTCAATACCGCCTAGATTGTTTGTTTATTCCAACATAACTTATAATAATTTAATATAGAAAAACAATTCGTTTTCAATTTATCCAGACCATTTCAATAAATCTAAGAAACTATTGAGATTTAAAATGACAAAGTATTGCTCCTACAATCTTCCTTTCTTCTAAAGGGATATACATCTGAACGCACGAAAAGCGGTTATCCTACCTACAAGATTTAACAGTTCAACCAAAACGATAGGTTCTAGTCTGCAGCTGAATTAGCACAGTCGCAAGCCAATTTCCATTTGACTGGATGCATCTACAAACACGCAATAACCGAATTGCAAACATCAACTTCTAATGGAATGTCACTATTACTAGGTTGACTTTCACTACAGCCCGAAGCATGGCTTTTCCATTTAGCGGCTGTATGGGAGAATTGTATATATCTCATTTCAAATACTTGATCTACAGTTTAACGTACACGCAACTAAGCATTAACTTTAGGATGTTCCACATCCATCGTGTTCAAAGCAAATTTGATCGAGAGGTTATCGATTGTTGTATTTGTACGGTGCTTGTATACGCTGGTTTGCTTTGAGAAAGTTTGTAGCATAGAGTAGCACTCAAAGATACAAAGCACTATCAATTAGGATGTATCAGTCTGAGCTCTGCAGAGATCTCATGAGATCACATTACTTTTGCATTAACGAATATTCACAATTTTGTCCTTTCATAATTCATATCTTTCTATAAACTGAAGGATTAAGAACAACAATCACCTGCTATTCAAAAAAAACAACTATAGAAACAGCATCTATTGCACGCTTCGATGAATTTATACATTTTTGTGTAAACTAGGTACAAGGTGAATTTACTAATGTTATACTAAAAGTGCAAGTTGTAAAACCCACAACTGATTAACCTATCTTCGAATATTTAGTGTCTGCTGTAATAGGGAATTTATTTTTGAATTCCTATTTAAAAATAACCCCTAGAGAGCGCGTTCCCAAGTGGCGGATCTAAGGTCACTAAATCACTAAAAGGTCTAGCAAAAATCGACTTTTGTTTGGCATAAATAATATGGTGTTTTTTTACCTGTCTTAGCGCAAACAAATGTGATTTAGTCGCTTTATGGCGGATCGGGGAACGCTTTAAAAATATGGGCGATAAGAAGAAAAACGTTCGCCAACCAACGCAGCTGCTATACTAGTATAAAATGAGGCCTACTTAGATAAATCACACTAAACCACACTATATTTCCAAGAGCCTTACAATTACATGAAAATGTCTTCTATTATTATATCCACGGGTGAGCCGTCTAGTGAACTGACTCACAGTCGGAGCCATACTGCTTCCAGGATAGTCGATGGAAAGTGTCCTAAGGCTGCGTCTATACAGGGTGTTTCATAACGTATGGAGGAGACGGAAAGGGTAGCTAGAGGGGAGTTATATTGTTAATAAACTTGGCAAAAACCCAATAACATAAAAATAACATCAGCTTAGTAGGGCGGCTTATCATGAAAATGTGGACACACCGGACAAAAGCACATTTTTTTTCCAGGTGCTAGTTTGGTAGTTAGCTTTCAATTTTTGATAGGAACCAACTCCTCCGCCGGCCATCTTGGATTTATAGCGGCCATTTTGAAATATAAGTACCTATATCATCAGTATCTCAGCTTCTAAATCACTTAGGATCACACACTTGGTGTCTAAATATACATATTTGGGGTCAGAGAATACAACTATACAATTTTTAAATGTATCAGCCTGTAATATTTATTCACTAATATACAGTGTGTCCCCGGATAGGTGAAACGACTCTTGTGAAAGATAAAAAATTTTCGATTTAAATTTTAATTTTTTGGGGTTCAGCCTGTTTGGTTAAAGGCGAATTTCTAACATAATTTTAGTTTTGAAAAATCAAGTATGCCTTGGAAATTTTCAAAAAACCTATTTTTCTGTAGAGTAAAGTGCCTTTTATGTGAGAAATACGACAGAAAGTTATTAATAAAAGTTGTTTAGAATCAATATCTAGGCCCCTATACCAAATTTCAAAATCCTCGGCCAACTTTGATTTTTCCACATTTTCTTTCAAGGTTATTTCCCAAATCAAAGAATTTTACTTTTAGCAAAGTTTTTTATTGGAAAACAAATACTTTTAACAAAGTGGTTTATTTCACAATAACAAAACTTTGTTAAAAATGAAATTCTTTGATTTGGGAAATAAACTTGAAAGAAAATGTGAGAAATCAAAGTTGGCCGCCGAGGATTTTGAAATTTGGTATAGGGGCCTAGATGTTTATTATAAACAACTTTTCTTAACAACTTTTTGTCGTATTTGTCAGATAAAGGGCACTTTACCTTACAGAAAAATAGGGTTTTTTGAAATTTTCAAAGCATACTTGATTTTCAAAACTGAAATTATGTTAGAAATTCGCCTTTAACCAAGCAGGGCTGAACCTCAAAAAATAAAAATTTAAATCGAAATTTTTTACCTTTTACAAGAATCGTTTCACCTATCCGGGGACACACTGTATGTACCAATTACAAATAATTCACCAATTAACCTCTATTCAGAACTCCTATACAAAAGATAAGGACAAAAGATAAGCGAAAAATATCATTACTTAAGATTGATGTTCCTCTGTTCTCTCAACTGTACATAGTGATGTAGCATAGGGAGAGTGGCATGAGAACATTCTTCAGCCATGAGAATTATCATTTTCCCCTTTCACTATCTGACAATTGATTCTGCGTTTCGGAAAGAAGTCTGATCTTATGAACATTCTGGACAAGGATTCCCCAAATGGTGCTCTTGATTATGTTGATGTGAAGAGCTTCTTAATGGGGCCGCTGTTGTGCATATCCTCTCCCCAACTACCAACATCGTCACATTTGATGATTATGCTGATCACGTATTTATTCCACACATCAAGAAACAATTACAAAGCTGCAAACGAGTTGATGCAGTGTGGAACAAATACAATTCGACAAGCCTCAAAGAAGACACTAGAAAAAATCGAGTTAAGAGTGTTAGGAGAAAGTGTGAAGGAAAAAACAAGCTGCCACTTAAGTGAGCCGATTTCTTAAAAGACCCCACCAACAAACATGACCTTTTTGCATTCCTTTCAAAAAAATTGGCAAGTGTTGAATGTGTCAAAAACAAGGTAATTGTCGTCACATGTGATGCTTAAGTTATTCTCCGAGGAACTGATAGGTCCATGCTACCATGCGGAAGCGGACACCAGGCTGATTATCCACTTACAGGATGTACTTTTGAATGGCTGTAGTAACTGTATATGGTGCACACTGTTGACACGGACGTAGTGGTGATCCTCATTGGCAAGTTCCATCACCTGAAGATTTGTGTTGCTTTTGTTACAGGCAAAATATTTACTTATATTAACATTAATGCTATCTACGAGAAGCTGGGTGTAGAGAAATCTCAAGCCCTCCCTGTATTGCACAGTTTCACGGGATGTGATAATGTGTAACTAGGCATTTGCATGCCCCTCATTGGTTGAAATAGCGTCATGTGATACATGAATTATATTCTCAATCAAATAAATAATTGAGTGATCGGGTACAATCTAATGAACGACCAAATACCTTTAAATCAAAGTCAAACCATATACATTGAATCTGCTACTAGTATACGTACATACGCCATCACCCCCAGATGAAACAGCCGGGGAATTCTACAAAATAACTAAAACGTCATAGATGAAATACCCAAGAAAGATAATTATGCTGATAGTGATGGGCGACCTGAATGTTAGGGTTAGTAACACTAACAATGACGAACATCAGATATCTGTTGTAGAAAAATATGGAATCAATGAGTGAAATGAAAGGAGCGAACGATTCATACAATTGCGCCTATAGAACAAATTGACCATACACAACACCGCCTTCCAACATCATAAGAAACGATTGTATATATACCTAAGACGTCTCCCGAAGGACACTTGCATCAATTTGAAATTGATCTAGAAGTAAAAGCACCTTTGGTGTTAGTGAAATCAGTCATAACAGACGCAACATGTTTATTCAGAGTAAAGTTTTTCATCAGTGCCACCTTCCATGAAGTAGCAGCACCAAGACAATCCAATATAAGTTTAGGGTTATCCTGGTGCTATACATACACTAATAGCTTAGTTATAACTATTATTGTAATATACCTTAGTACAATGTAAAAAATGTAAATAAAGGATAACACACTTTAAGAAGAAGAACAATATACAAATAGTAGGTATAAACAGTAAATAGTAAATATAAAATGTTTTCTCATCTTCCGAAACAAATAGTTTGAACACAAACGCTTATGACATACAAAATCAATATCAGCTGTTTCTTCTGCAGAAGCAATAAGAAGTAACGAGCGACATTCCATACCCACAAACTTCAGCTCGCAGCCATTTCAAAATTAATTTACAAAGATTCGGTTGTCTAAATGAAGGTTTCCTGCTGCTAAAAAGGTGCCAGATGCGACCAACTTTTTGTCTGATCGCCATGTCGGAAAATTGCACCCTAACAATGTGTTCCGAGCAAAAAAATCAGCCCTCCAACGGCGCAAAATTTCGTGAAGGCCTATTTAGGATGGGAACAGACAACCGAGATTTTATAACATCTAATGGAATTTGCAGTGTCCCTACTTCATTTGCTCATTCGACAGAGGAAACACGACAAACGCATTTCCACTTGCGGGAGAACTTTGGAAATATTGCATAAGCAGTTGAAAAGCGTTTCTTTGAAACACAGAAACTAATTAAATTTCGACGAATCAGCACTTCTGCACTAAGTCAGGACGGGAATGACAAGGCTCGCCTGAAAACGATGCTGCTGAAAATTAACGTCTGCATGACACATTTAAGTCTTGGCAGCAAACATGGCGAAGTTAGGTATTTCCGAGTTGGAAGCGTTGTTCATTATTCTACCAAGGTTTATCTGGTTATTACGAAAGTTACTGTTAAGTTTAATAAACATGCATTAAGCACGCTTTGGGTAAGGAATTTAAATTATTTACAGTATGAAGTTGCAATGCACTATTTATAACAAGCTAAGTCAATAATGCAGGTAAGTACATGTTCTCATTAAGACACATTTTTAGAGAAAAATAAAAGGTGTCACATCAAAATCCTATAAAGGCTATTAGCTGAATATTACCTAAGGCTAAATACCTTGAAATGGAATTAATTCAGTCGCAGAATTTACACAGCGGGGCTTGACTGTAATACGGTAAAACCATGAGTTGATTAAAATTGCAGAAAGCTGTTCCCGGAAGCTCTTGATTCAAACTAAAAATAGTTGTAATAACTTTAAGACACTATAAATATCGACTAAATTTAAATCCGATGTTCGTAGTATTTCTTAGAATTTAAAAACTACGCACCATGTATCCACTATGCCACATATGTGAATATATATCCCCAACGATTAATCATACTAACAGCAGATAGGTGGATACATTAAATGTATATGCTTAAACTGTATAGATACAGCCGGTTCGCGGCATTTAAACTGTCTTGACAGCTGGCACGTAAAAACTTTGCGATTTAAGAAAATGGAACTACATATGCTACAACTCATATAAATAGTGAAAAATAACTACAAATGTGGTAAAAATGTTTTATTTCGCGAAACAGAAACATCAAAAATTGATTATTAGCCGCCTAGATCGTGTGATCTGACACTGCTTAACTTTTCTTACTTCCCTCGTCTGAAAGGCGAACGAAGTATTGTAATCACGAAAAAATCACCTTCCGAGATTTCCTCAGATCTTCACGTTTCAAGATCCCTAGATGACGAAAAAGAGGTTTTCTTAATTCCGTCTGTCTGTCTGTCTATTGATAGTATAGCTCAAAAACTATTTTTGTCGGAGGAAGACGATATTTTACATACATATTATACCGGGTGACAATGAGACTAGGGCCATGCTTATATCTTCTTTATTTCTTCAATTTGGATATAATTTTATACCAAGATACTAGACGTAATTTATGATTTGCCGATAGATTTACTCAAAATGGTTGACTTCCGATTTTACCGGAAATATACCAACTTTAATTTTTTAAATGGAACACCCTGTATATTTTATGTTTTTCTGAATCTACGAGTCAAATTACATATAATAGTCTTGCCAAATTTCAATTTTTTTTAAACAAAAAAAATATTTTTTCAATTTTTATTTTTTACCATAGAAGGCCTTGACTTGGAAAAATCTATTCTAATTGACTCTAGCAACTCTTAATAATAGCTATTTTATCAATAAGGTCAATAACAAACCTACCTACTAACGGCCATCTTGCCATCAGATAGAAAATTTAATTACCAATCTAACGATATGCATCATGCGCTACTTGACCTTTATCTGAAACTGAAAATTAATTAATTAATAATTTTTTAAAATCTATTTAAAAAATCAAAGGTTTCACCGCAAGTGACACTAACTTTGGTTATTTAAATAGATCACTCTATATGTTTTATGTTTTTCGGAATCTACGACTCAAATTACATACAACAGTGTTGACAAATTTGCTTAGGTATTATTAGTTATTACATAAAAATAAAATAATTCGTTAATTAATTTTCAGTTTCAGATAAAGATAAAGTAGTGCAGGATGCATATCGTTAGATTGGTAATTACATTTTCTATCTAATGGCAATTTGGCCCTTAGTAGATGCCATTTAAAACAAGACTTTTTCTTAAAAAACGAGTTTAGCAAATTATATTCTTTTATTAAAGGTATGATATTGACCTTATTGATAAAATAGCTATTACTAAGAGTTGCTAGAGTCAATTAGAATAGATTTTTTCAAGTCAAAGCCTTCTATGGTAAAAGTTAAAAATTGAAAAAATAATCTTTTTGTTTAAAAAAATTCAAATTTGGCACGACTATTATATGTAATTTGACTCGTAGATTCAGAAAAACATAAAATATACAGGGTGTTCTATCTAACAAAATCAAAGTTGGTATCATTTCCGGTAAAACCGGAAGTCAGCCATTACGACTATATCTATTGGCCAATCAGAAATTATGTCTAGTATCTTGGTATAAAATGTTATCCAAATCGATTCATAAATAAAGAAGATATAAGCATGGCCCTAGTCTTATAGTCACGGTATATCTACCTCGCATGAAACCGGTACAATTTCATACAAATATATACAGGGTGAACACCTAAAAAAAATAAATTTTGTTTATTTTTGGTTTAATTTTGAAATAGAAGGAAGTAATAACTTTCACATAGGTCAGGCTTTACATTTGCCGAAAATAAGACTCAACCCATACAAGATAGTGTCACAAAAGAGTAAAAACGTTTCAACAATAATCCCGTTCTGCTCAAGAGAGGCGCGCGTCTCACTTATTTCTATAAGGCTTGATGGCGCAGTTGGAATTTCGCTGCTGCGGAGGTGCGGTTACGATCGCTATGCATGTGCGGCAGGTTCAAACCCCAGCAGGATATATATTTTTTAATTTGCAAATTGATCTAATTTGAGCGAGGGAAGTTCTGGGTAAAGCCTTTTACAGATTTTTTGCTTTGGGAATACGTGAAGGACAAAGTCTACGCCGATAATCTACAAACAGTTCAAGCCTTCAAATATAATGTTGGAGCTGTTCGCGAAATAGAACCGCGATTATACGAAACGTGATTCCGAACATCCTAAATGAATTATCATTTGTGAAAAATCGATGCGGCCATTTACCAAATATCGTATTCCACATTTAATCGTAGGGTTTGTACTTTGAATTGAAATAAAAAGCACATTTTCCATTGATTCAGCAAAATATCTTATGGAGGGTATGTATACAATCTTACAAGGCTTTCAAATTATCTCGTATCAAGAATTCCGTTTCTCCCTTTCTTACTAAAGTAGTGGCTCTTTAAAAGAAGTAACATGTTATGCTATAAATAAATAATATCCATACTTTCATTTCCTATTATCAGTAACTGTAACTCACTGTACGATCAGATTAAATCTCATTTTAGTATAATATTAGTTTCCTAATTTTATTTCCTTATTTTTTAAAATTGATAAAATAGATTTTTTTTTGACAAATTAACTACTATTAATGTCAACCAATAAAAGGACCCGATTTTGTCGATTGCATCATGCCTATACAGCGGATGAAAAGAAATAGAATTTTTATGCAATTGGATCCTGTTCCTTCTCCATAACGGCCAGCAAATAATAGTAGTCAGAATAGAGAGATTTTAGATAAATGTCACATGTTTAACGTCATTAAGGCACAACAAATATTTAGAATTATTGTCGTTGTTAAATTTTCTCATTGATTGTACTCGAACATTTTTTGTGTAAGGTAACTTTTACGTTTTATAAATTCAAACTGGCTTCCTTTTGTCAATTTGAATCAACAATTAACTAATTAAATTAATAATTAACTAGAAGAACTCAACTTATTTTACTGGAAATGGAGCAGAGTGCGAATAATCTCCCCAGTAAACAGGTTATTCGCACTCTGCCACGTTTCCAGTAAAATAAGCTAAGTTCTCCTAGTTAATATTTTATTTAATTAGTTAATTGTTGAAAACGGAAGTAGATGTGTCTTCCTAAACGTTCATGTTCTAATATTTTTCATTGTATAAGTGTGGTAAAATACCAAAAAAATATACCATGATCATTGAAGCGCCACAAAAGAGCTTCAAAGATTATTTTTTTCATTCATAGCGAAAGGTATTTTAGTTTATGTTCGGTTGTTTCCTAAACACTTCATTAAAATATTATTTAGCGTTTATGGCCTGCTGCCTGAAAATTAGGGCTCAGTAGCCAACACGACAAGAACCACAAATGCTAGTTACGTACGAAGTGCAGATGTTACAGGTAACTTGTATACATATAAACATATAATATCTAGCAAAGTTAGGTAGTTTATGAAATTCATTTCCTAACAGCATTTTTATAGTTTGCCTAGACATCACATATATTCCCTAATGAACTGTAGACATTTTGTGTAATATATTTCTTAAAGTAATGGTTTGCGGGCGCGCAAACTATCAAATTTTGTAGGCATCAGGCAACGACCCCTAAACATCACCAGAGATAGGCCAACTGATAACCAGCGATAATTCGCTAACCTAACTAATAACCACACATTACAAAATGAATATGTAAGGATGTTTACAACACGAGCGATCAAAGGCTGCAACTAACCTAAACATGGTAGAACAACACGGTCTGGTAATAAGAATCAGCGATGCTGGTTTATTTAACATAACTTCCAACTTCAAAAAGAACAAAACATATTGCGTGCAACCGTGCCGTCATTATATGAAATGTCTAGACATTTTATGTGTATAATGACAACGATTTCGCTGGTATTATGTTTAATGTCGACAAATACTAGATAAACGGACTGGCATTTTTAGGCAATTTATATAATTACATAAAATTCCTAAGTTTTATTAAAAGGCCGCCGAAACGACTTTTTAAAAAACGTTTATTTTTATTTTACAATGAAATATAACATTGGAAGCACACAGCTAGCCGCCGGACAATTTCTTACATCTAGCTATGATACGAACACAATGGAACTTATCGACTGACTGGAGCTTAACTTAGAGGTGCAAGCTACTAGTATATATACTATGCCTAATCAGCTAAGATAAGCGTTATCTCTAAAAGGGAGCGTGAGACAGGAAGCCACGTGCGTTCAAGGTTGCAGACTTGCAATTCATTATAAAGAAGCTATTATTGTTCAAGGTTGCAAGCTTGCAGTTTTACACAGGAGACCATTGTCTATTCATAATATAACACCTAGCCATTATATAAAATGACCAATTTATACAAATTGCCTGTAACACATATACCATTTTATGCACAGATCAGAATATTCACAAATAAAAACACGTTTATAATTTTTATAAATGTTGGCAACCTACGTTGTTATTCGAGATTTTTTTCAAATGAGGCGTCAGTCGAGTCGGATAATAAGACGTGTACTCTAATGATTAGTCGCGATCCTAATCACACAAAATTTTATCTGCTAGGAAAAATTAATAAAGTATGCTTTGTTGGTCAGTTCGTTGGTAACGTTAGTAACGAATTATTTATTTACAAACAAAATAATTAAAGTTGTTCTCAGTCGGAATTGTGCTGTTTCTCAAGCCTAATATGAGCGATTGTGATAGAGAAGTAAAAAAATCACGGTCATTGTAGTGTTTTGAATTGATTTGTTTTGTTGTAGTAAAACATCAAGCTTTGTTGACACGACCAATAAAGCTATACATTATATACTTACATAAATCTATTCTTCCAGCAAACAAGCACTTTCAGGACTAAAAACAGTACCAAAATAACTCATTTTTGGACGGGAGCCGAAAATAGTATATTGTTTTATTAGGATTAAAAGTGACATAAGGAAATAAATTATGTTTGCATTCGCGAGGCGAAGCACACCGTCATCAAATAAATTGTTGACAGTTCTATAATTGTTATTTGAAATATTAAAGCAGCTTTCGAAAAACAACTTGTTTGTATCTCGAATGTGAAGTGCTATTGCGTTCTCAAATGTATTTTTTTTTGGTTGATCCTAAGAACTAAACATTTTGCCTAGCAACATATACCTTTTTGTATCAGTCAGTGAACGACAACTGCAATGTCAGATGTTGGTACTAAAAGTAACGACTTTTAAGACGTTTTTTCTGTTTCGTTTTTAAATGTTGACTCTTCATAATATAAGTACAGCTGATTGCAAATAAAACTGGGACAGCTAATATGTAATATTGTAATACGAAGTACAATAACATATTAAATACTCGTAATTATGTTCCTTTTCTTATGCTTCTATCTTTAATAATATTTTATGTATTCACCTACGGAAATATAAGTTAGAGAAAGTTTCACACGTTATTAAAAACGCAAAAAGTAGTCTCAAGACTTGTCCCAATTTTATTTGCAATCAGCTGTACGTGTTAATAAAAAAATAAAAGGACAAAATTATTATAATTTATTATATACAGTGTATCCGCGGATTGAGTTCACATAAGGTGTAAATGACCAAAAATTTTAGAGTTAGATGTTAATATTCTAGGAATTGCTCCTGCTTGTTCTCATACCAAGATTTCAAGAAAATCAATCAAATTAATTAATAAACAGGGTGTTTTTAAAATCGATTTTAAAAAAATGGCCTAGGGTAAACTACCTTTATTAGAAGAAATAACAAAAAAAAGTATTAAGAAAAATTTTTTAGAATTAAGAGCAATGGCAGACTTGAAATTTTCAGACAAATCGGCCTACTTTGATTTTTTAAAAGATTTTCGATTTTTTATACCAACATACTTTTTATCCTGGCTGTAGGAGGCACTCTAACTGGTTCATGAACTAAGATGTTAAAAAAATAATGAAGTGCCTCCTACAGCTACGATAAAAGTAGGCCGATTTGTCTGAGAATTGAGAATCTATCATCACTCTTAATTCTAAACAACTTTTCTTCATACTTTTTTTTGTTATCTCTTCTAATAAAGGTAGTCTGCTCTTGGCCATTTTTTAAAAATCGATTCTAAAAATACCATGTATATTATTTAATGTGATTGATTTTCTCAAAATCTTGGTTTAAGAACAAGCAGGGGCGATTACTAGAATATTACCATCTAACTCGAAAATGTTTTGTCATTTACACCTTATGTGAACTCAATCCGCGGACACACTGTATATATTGTATACTGATATTTAACACAAATATTATTTTCTTTATATTTTTAACACTGAACATAATAATTATAACTCTAGACAATGTAATAACACATATGCATTCAGTGAGAATTTCTTACTATGAACTCAACCTATTAATACTAATCAGAACTGCAGCCCCCTTAAAATTTTAGTGGTTAACTTCACGAAATATCTTTACTTCGTCCTATTTACATCGCAGAACAAAATTCATAATTTTGGGTTTGTTTCAACACATCAGAGCCTATATGATTTTGATCTCACGTCCGAATTTGTTATATCTCGTTTTATTGTATCATTAAAAGATGACGCATTTGCAAAAAAATTCGTATTTAAAGTGATTTTTGTTTTATAAAATTTAGATTCCTCGTAGGAAAGTGCAGCTCTTCTATATACCTTTCTGTCTTTTACAATTGCTTCTTAAAACTCGATAACGAATAAAAGCCAATGACGATTGGGAGAATAACTACCCATATTAAATTTTCCAATAAACATGGAGATACTAAATTTTAACTAAAATTGTTTTTAATGTAGGTGGTTGTGATTTCACGTTGCCGTTTAGTTTTCAATTAGTGACAAAGTTTTCTTATAAGCTTGAAAAAAATGGATTTATTTATAAGTGGGGACTGTCCGATTCACAACTATCTCCAAACCCCCCCCCCCTCCATTTAGAGACAAACAATTTTGAAGACAGTATATTCATTTACAGAATACCGTTAAATTATAAACCAAATTAAATAGATGGTTTTCCTCTGACAGGGAATTCTACGATGCTCACGAATAAATTCCACATATACAGCGCTCGCTGGAGCGACAAAGCTCGTCCATTGAAATACTAAAACGCCTGGCAGACAAATCACACCACTAAAATGCCGCCTAAACGTATTAGTACAAAAGCGCGTTTGAAATCCACAAATTTATCTAGACGTAAACGGTTTTTCTAAATAGTCAATTAATTATGCGAAAATAAATTGAGGGAATCGTTGCTTGGCAGCAAGCATCTTAATACTCTGAAATTGAAATGATTCCTCATGAACCCTGAAATTTATTAAGTGCCCGCCGCTTTATTTTTCATACATTCTTTCCGACGCCTCGAGCGGCACAAGGCCTACTGTGTTGACACTGCAAAAATTTGCGACAGTGGGAGGAAATTCTGTTGAATGCAGTATAAATGATTTCTATCTAAAGCTCTAGAAAGATTTACAGCTTTCGCGAAGCAGGGCCTTCTTGCACCTATTTTCCATACTTGCTCGAGGTGTTTGTATAAACACACTGGAAGTGGGATTTCACGGCAAAATCGCGTTTGCTCGCGAGAAGTGTGTACACAGATTCGCATGCTATAAACATAAACAAAATATCAGGATATGCACGATAACTGATTAGCTTGGTTAAATTCATTATGATAATTTCAGCAGACAGCTTTCATTTTCTTTAACTTTTTCATCCTGGTCGAACCTGAAATCTGTATTTCAAAGATTTCAAGTAATTTGTTACTAGATATCTCTAATTAGGTCTACTACATTTATATAAATGAATAAGTTAGGTTTATTTGTTTTAAGATATTAAAAGTTATGTAATATATGACAAACAATTGACGCACAGGCAAAAATTGGCAATAGTAAACAAATTCTACAAATTGATCAAATGAAATAATAAATTTCTATTTAAAATAATAATAATAGTAACACTTAAGAAACAATAGGCAGTTAGAGGACAATTGGAAATGCATTATAGTATTTTACCCCCAACTACAATTATTATTGCCACGTAAGTAAAAACTACACTAAACACAACATTTTTAATTACCCAGGAAAAAATATCAGCCTAAAATAGTGGTTGTGACACACGTTCCCTTTTTGAAGTTAAAGACAATAAATAAATCTAGTTAGTTGTAAAAATTTGGACTTTCATGAAGAACAACAGCGGTGTTAAATCAAGCTCATAAAACTGCAGTGACTTTCAATTTATGGAACTTGTAATTTTGCGCATGCCCTACTCGGTTAAGGAGAGATTGCAAATATAGGTTTGTTAAGGGGGTAGCTAAGCACTAGGTTGGTCAGTTTTTACTGTTACAAGTTACAACTGTAAAAGCTTGTGTAGGATTTCGTTCTATGTATTAAAAGTATTAAAAGAGTCCTTGTTTTATCATGTTTATCACACTATTTTACTTTTGCTTTACCTGCTGTAGTTTTTGAGATACCCATAAGCACAATGAAAAATAAGTCCGCCCTTTTATATCTATTGAGTTACAGATATACCTGCAAAAAACCATACCTCTTAATATACGAGCTAACGTGTTTATCAAAGACCCGTATATCCAGTAGCTTGACATTTGATGGCTCGCCAATAGTTTGCAATGCTAAAACTGCAGAGCACATATACGTTCTTTTATAAACAATTGCTAAGGGTATTGTGACTTAGTCATCTTCCTTATCTCTCATAAACAAAGATACTATATTATAAAGAACGCTCAAATAAGAAAATACACATGAAGTTGGCTATATAATCTAATAAATATAGTTGTCATAGTATGTAGTAGTAGTAGTGGAAGTTGAGGAGCCAACGTTAGTTGCTACTCGCCAGGCAGTGCTACATTATTTGGTTTGGAGCTGTGTTCGAAATCCGATTTCTAATACTCTTATGTGTCAATGAATCGCAAAGTTTTACCGTTTACATCGAAATATATTGCAATAGTCAGGTAAAAATAATTTGATTACTTTTCCTTGTTTCGGAGACATATTACGGATCAGGACATGTTGGTCAGTTTCGATGTGGAATCTCTATTCACCGACGTATCAGTAGAAGATTCAGTAAATCTTATACAGCAATGCTTCGTTCCTCAAGGGCTCTGAGACGACGTCCCAGAGTTAGTAAGAATGTGCTTCAAAACGATCACAGCCAACATATTTATGAAAGCCTTTGAAGAGGAAGCTATTCAGTCCAGAGTTCGCAAACCTCAATGCTGGTTCCGCTACGTCGACGACACTTTCGTTATATAGCCCCACGAAAAAGCAGCTCTTAAAGTTTTCTTGGTACATCTAAACAACCACCATGCCAAAATAGCAATAAAATAAGTCATACAGTATATCGAAAGAAGACTGGCACCGACCGCTATCTACATGCTTGTTTCCATCATCATTCCTAACAAAAGAGATCATTGATCAAGGCTCTTATTCATCGAGTCAACGCTATTTGTGACAAGGACAGTAAATCACAAGAACTAAGACATGTGGAAGAAGTTTTACGGAGAACTAGCTACAATCGATGAAACATCAGGAAAGCATTCCAAAAGACCATACAACTAAAAAAATTTAAATCATCGTCCGAATAACCGATAGAATGAAAAACGTCTTAGATAAGAAAAACATCGAGGTCCGCTATAGTACAATCAGAAAGGTTGAACAATTCATCCTTTCCAAAAAAACTCTTTACCCAGGCTCAAGGTCCCTAAATGAAGAAAAACTCACTTCCGTCTATCTGTCTGTCTGACCATACATGTCGGCGGTATAGCTCAAAAATTTATTTATTTAGTTATTTATTTATTTATTTATTTATTTTGCACTCAGCCAACAGCCGTTAGGCCAATTATAGGCGTCGCTGTGCATTTATGGGGACTTCCAACCCCACTAACGACAGTCATGATGTGGTTATGACCGCCGGGGAGGAAGTCGATATTTTGCATGCGGATATGTCTATCTGGCACGAAACCGAAGATATTTTCGGTCAAATATATCCCGGTATATGAGCACCTTAAAAATCAAATTTTTCGCTATTTTTGCTTTATCTAAGGAATAGATAAAAGTAATAATCTGCACATAGCTCAAGCTTTATCAACGACGACAATGAGACTCAACAGGTACAGGGTAAATGTAAAAGACAATAATGTGCAACAATAACCGTGTTGCTTATAATCAAGTCGCATTGCGCAGATGCAACGCATTCCCTCGTAGCAAAATGAAACCCAGGGGCGGGTTGTGTGCGGACTACTGCTAAGCGTTGAAATTGCTTTCAAATCCTACCGCCTTTAATGTTGTTTTTATTTGCAAATTGATGTAATTCGTATTAGCAAGTGTTTTTATTGTTTCAGTGTTATTAAGAACGCTAAGATATTTTTACCCCTAGTTTCCTATGCTTTTTAGTGTCATAACTTCCACTTGCGAGGGAAGTTCTGAGTAAAGCCCTTTACAGATTTTATTGAACAACTATAAATCAATACACTTACCTAAATATGCTGCAAATTTTCTTTTGGGATCAAATTGCAGATTTTAATTTAGAATAAGTATCTACGAAAAATGCTACTGTTCAACAAAACTGGTGTCTGGCCTACAATGCAAATATAATACGAAATTAGGGCAATAAAAAATTTAGGACGAGATCTATTGGGAGGGACGAGCCAATACCTTGGTCTTCCCGATCGCTCGACCTTCTTACCATTTCATATATTTACTTGTGGGGGAGGTTAAAAATGAGTTTATTCAAAACTTTTAAAAGACAACGTAGAAATATTACAAAATAAAATTATATCAACAGTACCTAGATAGAATAACGAGAATGTGTAAAGTGCATTTAAGACACGATTATTGCGATGCGAGAATCAATGGGAACAATTAATCCGAAAGTTTGATCTGTAAATTTTATTTTTACCGATAAATTGAATTATCTAACTTTTTCATGCGGCTACTGTGTATTCTCAAACATAATCAATATTTTTCAAATTTTTGCATACGAGCATTTAAGACAATTTTCAGCAACTTGCTTTAATACACTTTTGCAATATCTTTAATAATTATAATACTTCACACAAAACCGAAAAAGTTATTGTTGAACCTTCAATGAGTATTTGTAAATAGAAATTATGGACAAAATAAATTTCAGGGTAAGCAAGAACAATCTTCCATTTATAAATTATACAAATAATACAATTACAAAATGTTTGGGTCATCATACATAATGTGTTAAGCTCAATCGGGAAACACGATGTACATATAAAAATAAAAGATGTGACAAATTAGGCTTAAGTGATTTGTTGCTCACATTGATGAGTATAAAATGGAGACCAATATTTCTTTTTAAAAAATATTTGTATTACTTTCACCACCAGCAACTTATTTATTCACAAAGATAAAACATTTTCATTCAGAAACCAATAACATTCGGATAATAAAATGTAAACATAATTTAGGCTGAAGATGTAAGATTAAGAATCAACACTGAATAAAATTATATATATAAATTGTTTTCCATTCACTTTGTTGTGAATTTTGATATTTTTCTCCATCCGATAAATAAATAAATAATAAGCATTTGCGTAATAATACTAACATTTAGTAGGGGCACAAACAAAAGTGCCAGACAGAAAATTTGTAGCAGAAAATTTTTAAGGATCAACTGACAATTGGTACCGTTTCTTAGCATTTTAATTGCAACGCTTTTATATTTCAAAACTTTAGTACCTGTAACCTCCGAACACAACGCAATAGGCTAAAATTATTATAGTATCATCAAACATTATGCACAGCTAGTATCGCTATGGAATAGTTCCTAATTTATGAATACAATTACGTTTATAATAATGTCAAACTTGACATTTGATTTTTAAGTGAATTATAGTTGCAATCATAAATTAGGAACTACTCCATAGTCATACTGGACAAACTAATTTTTATCATACTATATTTTTCAGTATACTCAACCAGAAAAACAAATTATAAATTCTTCCAACTTTATAATGTAGCCTGGTTGCACTCCACATAACAATAGTTATTTATGAATTAAGGGCATTATGATGATGTTTATGCGCGAGGGCGACGCATTTAAAAGGTCGAGGGCCGCTAGTCCCGAGAGTTTTTAAGTCGCCAGAGGGCAAAGACATTAAGTAATGCCCGTGGTACATACAATATTTTAAGTCTTACCCCCAGTTCTATACCTTGGAGAACAATAATTTAATATTGATATGATTGAAGTTTATCGTGACGAGTGGTCTGTGAATTTGTAACTAAGGAAAGCCTCTAAACAAACAAAAGTTTTTTTTGCACAAAACGCTGACAGAACGAAATACAAATAACGGAGAAATTACTGAAATTCCCAAAGAAATTCTCGAAAGAGCAGCGAGAGCAACGGAAAATATATTGCCCCGAAAGTCAAAAGGATTGTACGAAGTGGAATTTGACAAATTTCAAGAATGGATGGTAGACAATGGTGTTGCACTCATTAATGAAACAGTTTTGTTGAGATTTTTGAAGAATTGGTATGTCTCACACTGTTATTATCATTATGGTAATTTGTTTACTTATTTACAGTCTGGAAAGTTTGCTGCAAACTCGCTCTGGACAAAGTTTTCTATGTTCAAGAAAACAGTACTACTGAACCAAAATATTGACATTGGAAAATAACCCAAGTTAGTAGCTTTTTTAAAACAAAGATCTAAAGCATATGAACCAAAAAAATCGAAGGTTTTAACTCGAGAGGAAGTGATCAAGTTTATTCAGGAAGCACCAAACGAAACGTGTCTGATGATGAAAATGGCGCTGTTATTTGGGGTGTTTGGAGGTTGCAGGCGGGAAGAATTAGTGAATATGTTAATTGATCATATAGACGACAGGGGTGAAGTCATTGTTGTGACCATACCCGAAACTAAAACCGACAAGAAACGTATTTTTACCTTTATTGATGACGAAACAATGGGTTCTTTGAAGCTGATAAGAAAATATGGATCGTTGCGACCACCAGGCTTACGGTACTTCGTAAATTATAGAAACGGCCGCTGTTGTGCTCAGGTTGTTGGAAAAAAATACATTTGGAAAGATTCCTGCTACCATAGCTAAATATTTAAATTTGAAAGATGCCGACCAATACACAGGTCATTGTTTGCGAAGAACATCAGCCACCTTACTAGCGGACGCAGGAGCCAGTATGACTACATTAAAAAAACATGGCGGCTGGAGGAGTTTGAGCGTTGTGGAAGGATATTTAGAAGACAGTATCGCATCCAAAAATAAAGTCGCGAAATTTCTAGCTGGAGGGTCTTCAATATCAAATACCGCAACCTTACAATTAGACGGGAAAAGTGTTTCTATTACTGGTACATTTAATAATTGTTCTTTCATTGTAAATGAAAATAAATAAAATGACAAATGTCGTGTTTGTATTGTATTAACCTATTTAAAACTATAGCAACCCTTAATGCCCTAGAGCATAATCATCCTTTTTATGCCCGCGTATCGAAGTTGTTAAGAACTAATAAAGTACTGGTAAGACATAAATGTAACTTTAAATATTAAATATAAGTAGGTGACGCATTTGTCTAGTTATCATAGAGTTCGTACATATGTAAGAGACAAGTAATTTAATAACAGTACAATTTTATATTTTGTGAAAAGACGAAATATACATTCATATTTAAATGTCCATAGATTTTGTTCCCATAACGGACAATCTGTATAACAAAATTTATATACAATATCACAAACAAAATATAAATATATTCTGGGAAGGGTCAGCTAATATGAAATTGCATTGGAATATTTATGAAACAGTCCTAGCCTACAGCTATATTCTAAAATAGCGGTACGCAACCAAAACATCATTCGATATTTTATCGAGTTCACAATAAGAGGACTTATGGATTTGCCTCAACTGAAAGAGCATCGCACAAATTCAGAAAATACAGATGCATTTATAAGCGAAGGATTTATACAAATTTGCATTTAAATATCCTTTTCGTGAATAGAAAATCATTGGAGCATACTTGCGTTTGACATCAGTGATTTCTGGATGTCCTAGTGGGTGAACAAAATAGACATGTTTAACTAGATGGCAAAATAAAATATCAGATTTTCGCCATTTTCAACAACCGAGCTATTTATATTACAGTATGTGTTCCTCATCAGATCAACTGTAATTAAATTTACATAAGCCAGGTATTTTAAAATTTGGATTATTAGCCCATTCACGACGTGGCGGGCTTATTGTGCTAATTACAAGTCACTTGTATGGGCTTGTTACTCATCCTCATGGACCTGAGAAAACTTAAGTTTTTCATTAGAAATGTGAACTTGAAGTTCACCATTGACTATGACGTCAGATTTTATAATTATGTAAAAATTCCTAGTACAACCCAACAACTTTGAAAGATTATATTACGTACAGCTGGGTCCACGAGGGAAAGCGAGCGGCCGACGCATGCCGATCGACAGCGCGTAGACACAAATCCGTAAAACATCAAATGCAGTGGCGTAGTGTTTCTGCTACTTCTTATCAATTGGTAGACACCAATATTTAATTTATTCACATGTTTTGATGTTTAGTATTTTCAAATAAAGTTACTCACTGATATTTATCCTACGTTGTTGAAGATTTAACTTTCAAGGATTTATAATTAGATACTTATTAAAAAGTATCACAAACATATTAAGTGCAATGAAAGAAAGTAGGAAGCCATTAAGATTGGTACAAACAAGGGCTTTTAAATACCTTTGGTCCTTGCCAAACATTATAGCTCTCCGTAAACTGCATATTTATCGATGAACTCCGTAGTTGTTATAGACAATGCCCCGTATCATAGTGTCCGATTAAACCCTGCACCGGCATCAAATACTAGAAAAAGTGAAATAATTGAATGGTTACATCAAAAAGACATAACATTTTCGCCAAAGTTATATAAACCTCAACTGTATACAATCATCAAAGAACATCAAAGTCGTTACATAACTTATAAATTTGATACTCTACTAGAAAATCATGGACATGTCCTATTAATTACCTCTTCCGCCTTATCATCCGGAATTAAATCCGATTGAATTCATTTGAGTAAAGATAAAAGACGAAGTAACATGCAAAAATGTTACGTTTAAATTTCATAATGTGATACAGTTGGTCGAACAGGCATTTACAAATACATTCCAAGCAAACTGAAAAAGCCGATGACAGAAAGTGATTGCCATTGAAGACGTATTTTTCTTCAGAATGAAACGTTTTCGGACATACATAGTGAAGAGTTAATCATAAGTGACAGTGACTGTGATTACCAATATAGTGACTTAAGTGAAAATGATAATGAAAGTGACACAAATACTTAGTTAATTAACTTAGACTTACATATATTTATTATAAAATTATACCTACACTACTCAAATACTTAGTTTGTTTACAAAATTATGAATACACTGTATACGCCACTGTGCAAGTTACATGAATCAAACAATATTGGGCCTTTCATACGTCTTTACAACAACAGTCACGTTAGTGTTCGTTCTGATGGATCTCATCAAACAGAAATATTTAATGTAATTGTAGTATAACAGCACACGCCTGGAATAATTGGCATAAATTTCAATATGCTGGTCGTATTCTCCAGTGCACGTTACGAAATTGCTACGGAACTTTAACTTTTTATATTTTCAAAGAAAACTTTGAAAAGTAGACCAACTTGTGAATCGCGCCGCGCCTTCCGCGAGCAGGTAATTTAAGTTTCTCTAACGCTCCACGCCCTGCCATTAAAATTCGCTCGCTTCAACATATCATTTCCTAATTAATTTTGCTGGGGTTACCACATCATTTCTCACCAATAAATTGGATGCCTTAGAATGGGGTTAATTCTACAAACCTATTTTAAACTGATGACCAGTTTTTATTATTGAATGGTAAAAAATTAAGGCAGTCGAGTGGATGCACCACCTAAAATCAAAAGTATATAGCTTTTAAAAAACACCTTAGCACTTAGGATTGTGAATCATGTACGTTTTACACAATGTTAAGATCCTAGAATCTCTAATTGGGTGGGTAAATATACCACTTCAGCAGTATCATAAACTGGCTGCTAAATAGGTTGAGTAAGAACTATAATATATTTATAGGATTCGTAGTCGATGGACAGGATATCACGAACAGGCATATTTATTATATTTCCAGAACTTGAAAAGAAAAGCACAGTAATAGTATATTGTATGTTAAGAGCTGAAAGTGCATTCTTGCCGCTTGCGCATGAATATTGAGGGTTGAGGCAAAGCCGAAACCAGCAATCATGCAAAAGCGGCAAGCGCACTTTTAGCTCGAAATATACATACTATTTTTTCGACGACTGACCATATTATTAATGGAAAATATGATATTTCATTTTATTGTAAATATTAATTGACAATCAAGCTAACATTACTCGCGCAGTCTATTAGACATTTGACGCGATTATTTCGACAAATGATGGGCATTGTCTAGGAAATATTCGGACGTGGCTACCTATTTTGTTCACGCGGAAACCCAAAACGCTCGGCGAGCGGCAAAGTGATGAAAACGCACGCTCAGCGGCAAATGTCAACTTTCTGTTGTCAAAGGACAGTGAGAAAAATCTACTTTCGATGTCAGTCGTCGAAAATAGTATATTAAAGTATGAGTGGATAACAAGGTCATTAAAACACGCGCGAGTTTTCGAGCACGACGGCGTAGCCGGAGTGCTCGAAATAGAGCAAGTGTTTTAAAGACCAGTTATCCACGAATACTTTACGCTATTTTTTATTATACCTCCAATACTGGAAATAAATTACGCACTAAAAACTTAGAAATAATTTTTGTCGTGATAAATCGAGAGGGCATAATAATATTGCTACTATAGTTACGAGAATTATTTTCGTTTTTGTCGCGTCCATGTCGTTGTTGCATTCTGTCGTTTCCTTGACAACCTTTAAAGCTCGGCGAGCTTTAATCGCCTGTATTCGCACGCTCAGGCGTGCTTTAAATGGCGATTCTGATGCAGGTATAATAAAAAATATATTATTGCATCTTAAATTTAATCGTAACATATGCATAGTACGATTACCGTGGTTCCATTCATACCCAAGTTTAAAGCGCCTGTATTGAACTATAAATTATCGATATTTTTGCAAAAATGTATGATATAGTATATTACTGTGATACTCCCCGTTGCAAATGAATAATACGCGGTGAATAATTGTTAAATTTTATTTGCTTAATTGATAACCGTACAAACGTTAAATATAAAAAATCGACCACAGCAAATTTATGCAACTTACCTAAAATAAGACTGTTTCAAAACAATCTTAAGGAAAAAATATTTTTAAAATATCTCCCTGGGTAAGGGCTGGAAAAACGAAAGAAGTTTTACATGAGGAGAACAAAATTTCGCTAATTCGAGACAATCGTGAAAGTTAAAAAAACAAACATTTACAAACAACGTTTCCAACTAAATAGCAATAAATAATGTTCAGCCCACCTGCCTGTACCGCTTCTAGTATTGACCCCCCCCCCCCCCCACCCGGAAATTGCACGACAATGGCGCCCGTGAATCCGTTCATTGATATCCCAAACTGCAGTTGACCTTGACAAAGTTGACAACCAAATCTTTAGGTTGGATTCACTAATTATTTTATGTGCCTTCAAACGATGCATTTATTCAGGTAACTTGACTTTTGTTGTAATTAATGACGTCGAAATAACATACATGTGACCTAACCCCACTTTTTAATTGTAAACAAACAACTGAATTACAAATTTTTATGAGCAAATTTACGTCGATTCACTAGAGCGACAAAATTGGATCTCGCTCGCCTTTTCTGGGGCAACCCTATTTATAGTTGTTAGTGGTCGCTCACAGAAATGCTTTGCATTTGTTATTAACAACTGTTCTAATTGGCTTATTTGAACTTTTAAACAAACAGTCGAACACAATTGGTTAATAATTCCCTAACCAAACAAATATTTGACAACCGGTAAATACGTATTTCGACAGCTAAGCTGAGCATATCTCCGGCCAACTTTGTCGGGTTAGTCTCTCTCTTCAGGGCTACTGATGATGACAGCTTAGCTGTCGAAATACATATTTTGCGGTTGTTAAATATTTGTGTGATTAGGGGTTTTTAACGAATTGTATCGGATTTAAACAGTTTAAAAGTAACGAATAAAAACAAAATACTACCTACAATAAATATTATTTACACTTCTATTATACAAAACCCGGTTATGTAAACGTAAAATGAATTTGATTTTTTGATTTACCACTTTACGAAGTCCATTTCATGTCGATTTCACTCCAATCGGTGATGTAGTCTTTCCAACAAGATTTTTGTTGGTCTTTGCCTTACAATTTGACGCAGACATTTTATTTACCAGGTCCTTGTACATCTGAAGTAATGTTTTTAAAGCTTGGGAATCCAAATTACGCAGAATCTGGCAATTTTCTATTTAGACAGGTAAGTTTTCAGTTTCAACCTATTTTAACGGAGTTTATTCTACTGATCGTCTTTGTAGGACCTCAATTGGGCCACCTTGAAGATCTGTCTCAGTATAGCCATCCTACACATACTTATGCCAATAATCGAACCAGCAAAGTTTTTCTGAAACAAGATCGATTTTGACATGAACCTAACCTTCCGGACACAATATGGCATCCATGAAATTCAGCTCTGGGGCATGTCTGTGAACCACAACGTTGCTACACCAATTGATAATGTTAAATGTACCTTTCGAAGCACAACACGTCCATGCGTCCATCTTTGTACTTGTGCAAATATGAATCGAAAAGTGTACAGTTGCCAAGGTAATTGGTGAACATCCCGAAATGACTTAATTTTTATACAAAAAAGCATTTGCATGTTTTCAAGAATGCCTACAATAAGAAAATTGGGAAATGTCTTTAGAATATCCAGCTTTCGACGCATATAAACTCGAAATAGATAGCCGCTCGAGAAAAATGTACCTATAGAAAATTTTTTGTAGATAATTTACTCTCCTTCAATTTTGATAACAATATATTTCATTCTAAAGTTGATACTAACCGAAATATTTACAAATAATGAAAAAAGATTAAATTTGTTCCCCTTTTTTTCAAAATATCGGCCAAATCCGGGCTTTCGAGGGGGTGCAATTTTAAGACACTTCTTACACCAAATCAAACAGATTCAAATTAATTCCAGCTGGTCCGGAATTGCTCCCGCTAACAGCCATTTTAAACAACTTACCGACTGGCCTATCTCGAATATTTCAGTTTTCTAATACTAAAATTTTGACTTGTGATCCAAATGTGTTGTAACTTTTCACACTTCTGTGTGTGTATAGAGTGCATACGGCATAAACATACACGCATATAACGGCAGAACCAAAAATACGGGAATCTCCAATGCACTCTGGAGCTATAATATAATTTATAATCGGTACAACTATATTTAGATAAGTGACTAGTTGCGTATTAAACAAAACGATGTTTTTCAATTCAGATAAGTATATTTTATTAAATTAAGGTATTATTACAATGAACATAATAAATTCACTGATTCAATACAGTTTAAATTTCATCTACTGGTAAATGTTTAATAGGAAATCAATTTATTGTAGCAACCGTAACTGTACTTTCCACAAAACATTTGCAGGTCGATTAATGAGTAACTCAATTTGTACCTCTAATTACACCAGTCTTGGGTGACATTACGTAACGATAACACGTACAGCAATCGAGACCTAACCACTCTGCCAACACCTCGTTTAACAAATGAAATGTGCCAAAATCGATGCTGAATGCAATGTTTTTGCTTTGTTAGTAGCCTTTTTCGAAATTGCAATTCCAATCTGTCGTAATTTTCTCTAACCTAATACAAGTATGAACTTCTACTTTTTTCAATTTTTTAAGAAGTTAAAGCTACTGTATTTTTAATATTTGTCAAAAATGAGAACAGATATTATATTGAGATTTAGTAGACTCAGATGCCTAATAAAATGCGATTATTCAAGCGAATTTGAATTAACTGGGGCGTCATCAATTATATAAAAAAAAATGCGGAGAAAACCGGAACACTTTTGTGTAACTAGCAGATCCATTGAATAGATTAGAAAAACTTAATTAACATTCGAGTTCGATCCCCGACCCCGGTGAGGTTTTTAAAAATAAAAAATGCGGATGAAAACCTCTACAGAATGCCATCATTCGCAAGTGATGTAAAGCCGTGGGTCCCATGTTACTACGATGTGTAGCATGTAAAAGATTCCCTGCTAGGGTTGGAACTCCCTAGTCTCGGCAAAATTCTAAGTAGGACTAAAGTACCTGGTACTCTGCATGCCTAGACCTTGTCCATGGGGTTGGCAAAAAGGGCCTGCGAAGGCCTACTTGCTAGACATGAGTCTCCCCACAAATATCAAGAGATCCAAAAAAAACTGTTCCTCAGCGGGCTGTGGAAATTCAACGTATGAATAATATGTTGGTGACACTGTACGTCAATGTCAAATTGGAGGTTATCAGGTTAGGTTTTCCGTCAGTTTTGACATAAAATGACACAAATCCTAACCTGCTAACCTCGAATTTGACATTGACGTACAGTGTCACCAACATATTATTCATACGTTGAATTTCCACAGCCCGCTGAGGAACAGTTTTTTTGGATCTCTTGATACTACTACTACTAATTAACATTGGAAATCTAAAACACGATTTGTTTGTGGACGAAGTATGTCCTGATTTAACAGGTTTGAAACACTTATACACTATATATAAAAGTTTCAAAGCTACTATGATAACTACTAAAACGTGCGCAACGGGCATTTGGCAGCCATGTTTTCGTTATTGAAGAAAATAATATGGCAATGTTGACCTATTTAGAAATTATCACATTTAAAATTGCTATACTGCTCTCGAAAATAACACAAATGCGAAGTAAAATGTTCCATCGAGCTAATTGACCTATTTAGTAATTCTGTTTTACAATCTCTATATTTTCCTTGAAAATATGTAAATACCAAGTAAAATGTTCTCCCAGTGCTACAAATCAATAAAGGTGGAAACAAACTGTAATTAAGGAAATCTTTTCTGAAAAAAACTTCAGACTACGGTTTTGAAATTTATAACAGTATCAATATAATCACCATTAATCGTCTCCTTGTTTTTAATAAATTTGTTAAGCCAATATACCCCTGACAGGAAGCTCGCGAACCTACGCTGTTCGCTTTGACAATATTGGATTCTCTCTCGATAATCAGATTATCTTCAACCCACTGCGGAGTGCATCCTATAATTCTACGTACCATCAATGTAGGATAATTTCAAAAGAACTTCTGTTAAAATAACATGGATATGCACTTTTCTGCTGATTAGTAATGGAAGTGCCATGTGGCAATTTTTCATTAACTTACAAAGGAAACCCATAAAGTATCAGACAAAACGAAAAATATTATGACCAGTATGACTTAAAGTGCATTCTTTATGCTCAGCTCAGAGAAGAACATCGTTAATTGTCCAATAAATTGTTTCGAAACTTGGTTGACCTGTATTATGGTTGTTTTCAATACAACAAATGCAAAATTACAAGACTGGTTCGGTCTTAACCTCGTATTTAAATTTACTCATAAACCTGTAATGTTTAAAGCGAACGAAAAAGATACATTTGTATAAACTCATATGTATCAAGTAAAGACTATTATTACCATAGAAATAATTTTATAGTTAATCCATTTTTGTCGATAACAGCTATTTATGTACGAAATTAAGGACTTTTAGGACGAGCCACAGTTTCTGACCAAGCGAGCGCAACGAGCGAGACACATAAATAACGCCAGTCTAAATGTCCTCTTTCGTACGAATTATATACATAATTTTTTGTTCTGCTGTTTTGGAAGCGTTTTTCTTATTAAAATGACAGTTTAATCGAGGAGATCCGGAGAAGTCGAGGAGATTATGATCATACCAAAAAATTGCAATATGTATTTTGTATTGTCCCAATAGAAACACAGCGTTTGTTTTTGTTGCTACGGTTATTACTGCTGAAAAGTAAAACGTACTAGTACGAAAAAGTGGAAGTTTTCAGCCGCTAAACACTGCTGAAATTGATAGATTTTCGTTGCAGTAAAACAAAAAAGTGTTTATCCAATACTCAATAGTAATATGGTGTTTTACTAGTTCGTTTTAAACATGTAAACTGGGCTACTACTAGCTTGTTATATCATACCCACGTTGTCATTGACCGTGATTTATGTAGCTTGTTTACATCATAACCCACGTTACCCATAATCCCGTGGGTTATAATAAATCACCCACACATGACTAATAAGCACTTAACTCACTCCCGTGGCTGGTAAACACTTTAGCTCACTCTCAATTAATTTGTCACTTTCACCGTTCACAACTTGCAACATAAAATATATGTTTTTTAAAATTTTGTATGGCACGCGTGTCCCAGTGTGCGCAAACACGTTGAACTAACGTTGATGCGTAACGTTGAAGTATCGCGAAAATTAAATCGTTTTCAAACGGTACATGGTTGATTTTACGTCAGCCTATAACGGTCTTTTAACGTTAAGTCATGCCCAAACAAGACCATTATGTTTATAATCACGATCCAAAACACGTACGTTTTCAGCATTGTTTCCGACTATTTAACGTGTTTTCAACGTTTGGTTGTCAAGCCGACTTCATTTGAACGTCATGTTATTGCATAACTATCACCGATATGTTAACACTGTAACGTCATTACCTTTTCAACAGAAAATCTATGTGCTTTTTTATTAACATTATTGTTTAATTAAGTGTTAACGTTATAATCACGTACGACGTTTTATTGGATACAAAATTGACATTTTATGCAGGTTGACTATTAACTACAGAAGAACGATACTTTTCTTCTGGATAATCTTTATTGTGCCCAATCCAACTGAATAAAACGGCGACTACATTGGATACACGAAATCTGAAAACAGATCGAATAACTATGTAGTTCCACCCAAAGTCGTCAGCCATTGTATCTTAAATAAGAAGAAAATTAAGCTTAGTGGAAAATGATACGTACTACCTACCATGTATTCTTCTAACGCAATTTTGCTAGCCTTATGTCAAACTGGATAATAAAAACACAATGTTCTGACTCACAGATTTTCCGATTTTGCAGCGACACAAATGGTGACCGAAACAGTGCATCCAGATCACGAAAGGGAGAGAGACTTGACAGCATACTGTAAAATTTCACTGTGGTGTGGTGGGATAACGCGTTTCAACTGGTCGTCACTATTATGTGAGCAATAACCTTATAGGCGTGATAGATGCACTGCGCACACGCGCTAAGAAAAAGTACAACTTACGTACTTTTGTGAGCGTCATATCAACGTTGAACATTAACCTCTACTTTAAAATACACTTAAAATCAACGACATAAAAACGTAACGCAAAAACGTTATAATCACGTTGTAACGTTATATCGACTACTACTCTCAAAGGCGTTTTACATTAACGTGTATTTAACATAATATGGAAAAAGTAAAACCTACCTGTTTTTATAAAAGTAAAATCTACGTTTTACATTAACTGCTGCCAAAAAATCTTTTAAAATCAACGACATAGCGGCCCCATATAAACATGCTCAATACAGGTTATAGCAAATACGTTTAATAAACGTAATAATTATATAAACAGTAAAAAAAATACTAAAAATTAACGTTTAAGTCACATAGAGAAATATACGTTAACTATTGGACTAAAATTTAACGTTTAATTTTCAACCAATAATGTCATTTTAACTATGTAAGCGTCTTTTCGGCGTATTTTAAACGTACGTGTGCCTGCTGGGGTGTTATTACACACTTGTACTATAAATTACTATTAATTAGCTGTTATAACCTCAGACAAAGTAGACCTATTATTATTGGCTATACCACTCCATATAAAATTTTGGCACCACCAGGTTCGAGGTAACCCCGTTTGGGAGATCAAATTAAAATATTCAAAATTCGAAAGTACGAGATCTAAAACTATTTTTTTGCATTTTTGTATTAAATGTTTTGCGTATTTATATGACGAATTAAGTAACATTTTAAGTTCTAGACCTCAGACTTTTGAATAGGTATCTGAAATTAATCCCAAACAGTTATCTTGAACACCATCGCCAGGGGATGAGATATAAATGGAAAAACTAAAATGGCTGATTGAAGGGCAAGTACATGTCAACAGCAAAAGGGCAAAATTTCACAATTACCATTTTAACCTATAAATTTATATGCATTTTGACTACAGCAGTGTATTGTCGGGCGTCATATGTGTGGTTTAAGTTTTTAATAAATTCTGACAGCTCCTGATGATCTGCAGCTGATATAAAGCATTTATTCCGAATTCATTATTAAATGTAACGACGATATGTAGTAGAAGAATAATCTAAAGTAAGTACCAAGTGCCTTTTGTATAATTAGAACATATGCGTAAATGTAGAAATTATCTAGACTATTCAACTCACCCCCTTCAAGTTAACTATTCACCAATCATAATTTAGTATTTATGTCATTTGCCACCAAACAGCGTAAAATTGTGCAACAATTCCGCTAGCGGAGTTTTAATGACAATTTTTTTCTCTTCCTGTGACATTTATTTAACTTCCTGTAAAATTAATCAAATATGATATTAGAAATGTCAAATTTGACAAACAATTTATTTTACGTCAACAGATTTTTATTTTCAAAGAGGACGTGATAAAATTGATTAATTACTAAGAAATATCAATTTTGTTCGTTGAATAGTCCTTCAAATGCCGCTTGCAGCCGACGAATTTCATGAATTTTTGTCAAAGTGTTTATTCGTGTTTATTGTTTCAAAATTGGTCTCGTGCTGTCGCACTCGACCAATTTATATCAAAGCAATAAACACTCATACACTTTGACAAAAATTTTCAGCAATTCGTCGACCGCTCGCGGTATTGTATATGACTATTCCATTCTGACTGTCATCTATAAAACATTGACGAAAGAATACTCAAAATTTGGTGTTTCTTGACTAATCAAAAAAATAACAGCGGATATATCTTCCTGGTGGGTATTCACGTGATTAATAAATAACACCAATCACAAGCCATGCAGTTTGAATTTGGGCCAGTAACAATCGTTTTACACTAAATGAACACCAAGTTTGTTCTATTCAGTGTAAAACACGAAGTTGGCTGGTTTTCGTTTTCTGTTACTATGGAAATTGCCTAGCTTGTCACTGCTTAGATTAAACGTCAAATACTTTTAAAAAATTGTTTGGTTCATTGCGCTTAAGATTAGAACTCGTACTAGAATAGTCCTTCTAATCGCGTCGAAGCGCAATGAACATAGTCGTGGTACAACCGCAAAAAACGTATGTCATAACTATCACATTTTATAACCTCAAAATATGTTTGAAATTCAGGTTTGCAATTTGAAAACTATGAAATTATGAGAAGTTGATAATTCGGTTTTATTGGTGTGGCAAGAGACCTTGATGCTATAAACGGCACTCATATTTTTCTTTTTGTTTTGGAAGCAAACATATTATTTTGCTTTGTTACTAATTCCTCCTTCACTGAACTGCTTCATTTGAGACAACATTTCTTATATCTTGCAAATGACACATTTCAACTCAACAATAACTAGCCAATGTTCAAAACAGAATTAAGCTACCTTGGAGAAGACAATAGGACATATAAAAATAAATTGGGTAATCTTCTGTAATAATTACGGTCTTAGTCCAATACAGTTAATGTTTTTATTTAAATTGATAATGATTGTGACATTAGGTCTACCATTAGATAAATGCCGTTTCTATAAAGTAAAGTCTTTCTGGTATACTACGCATTACTTACCTTTAGTAGTCAGAATATTATCATCCAACAACGCGGTGACTTTAAGCCATACATAAATTACATATATTGATACAATTAATCTAAAGGAAAATGTAATACAAGGAGTCAATTGTAATGCAATAAAAATCACAAGACTTAGTCTGTTCAAACTGTCAAATAAGATATGTTGGATGTTGTATTATCATTTATAGATGGCGTAGAAACAAAATTACCATTAGAGATCCCACACATATATAGTTTACTAAGAGTCGGGCAAACAGCCTGATTTAATATAAATTTTTGATCCAAAATAGACGTATGACATACGTCGAACAAAGAAGTTGTTATGAAAACCAATTTTGCTATCTTGCTTTTGATGGGCAAGTATTCAAAGCATTGACTATTCTTAGGATCTCTAGAATCGACTATTAGAATATACATCAACCTAATTAGAAGTTAGATTTGCATGTGTGGAACCATCGGTCGTAACTTATTACAAAATATGTTAAAAAAGCACTTTTATCATACATGCCTTGTAAAAAAATGTGCTAAACCAATCAAAATGTATCACGCTGTTTGCCCAACTCTTAGTAAACTAGGTATATACAGATACTCTAATTATTATGCACATGAGAGAAGAGTCTTCAAGGCAAATGTGAGGAAAATAAGAAAGATGTTCATTTAATATCAAATAACTGAAAAAGACCGATAAATATGAAGTAGAAATATGTTAACAAGCAAGCAAAATTTCATAATAAAAAAATAAATATTGATTTAAAAGAAAACACATGCTAGTACATATAATGAACAAATAAGTTATTTTGAACCATTGCTCTTTATCACCTAGAACGTGTAATTAGTAGAGCAAAATTAGTAGCGCCGGCAGTAAAATGCATAGAAAAGTGGTAGAATAATTGCTATAACTACTGGATGATTTTGAATATGTATAGGGTTATTCAAAAGAAAATTACATTTTGAAATGGATGTAATATTTTTAAAAATTACCGTCTACACAAAATAATAACACATTTATACTCATAAAGATGTAGGGTTTATTGGATTCAGCTTAAATGTTGAATATGTCCGCCATTTTATTCTTCAACAAGCGATAATCTTTCTTCTATGTTGTGAACAGCATTTTCTAATAGATCTGATGAAATAATTTCAATCTGTTGCGAAATTACATATTTTAGTTCATCGGTAGTCGTAGGATTAGTTAAAAACTCGTTTTTTTAAATAACCCCCCAGTCAAAAATTCGCTGATTTGATATCAGGGGTATAGGAACTGCAGCACGTCAAGTAATGTTATCCGGTAACCGTAATTGTTATTTGATTCTCTTCCATAAATTAGGGCCCTATAATGAAATGGGATGTATATCCACACCCACAGTCACTTTGAGATCATGTAGTGCTTGCTGAATAACAGTATGAGAATGAGTTTCAGAGCAAATCCTACAGTTATTATTATCAAAACCTGTTACCATGGTAACCAAAACAAATAAATGCGATTAATGAACAAATCCAATTTTTGGATAAATACAAATGCGTTATTATTTTGTGTATAAGTTCGTTAATTTTTAAAAATAGTATATTTCAAAATGTAACATTCTTTTGAATACCCTTATATATCTACTGATAGATTGCAAGAAAAATATTTCGTCATATAAAAAGTACATTTTATATTTACAACGTTGGGTTAGGAAAAATTACAAAATAAAATTAAAATATATAGTAACATAAATATAGATTTATATAATATATACGATATATACTATAAAATACACAGACCCCAATCGTTTTCCAAATTTTCAATATAATTTACTGCCAGCACATATCAAAGGGTCTGAAATTCAAAACACGTAAACACTTATGTCAAAAATGTGTGAAATACTTCTGGCCAATGGTTATAGTTTTCAATTTTTTATGTACAGCTTCATACATTTCTGCTGACGCGTAGATAAGCGGATATGAATTAAGCTGGTCATGTAGTTTAAGAACAGTTTCTAAGATGTCACACTTATCGGTAATTTTCAGAATGACTCTATAAAGAGAGTGTAGCCATACGTTTTTTCGTCGCCGTGTTTCTTTCAACTTCTCAATAGGCTTGCATAGGAAAGACAGAATAAGCGGCAAAATGAATTGTCAGAAATGTTACGTTATCAAATAGTAAATCACCTTGGTTTTCCATCCATGCCTATTGAGAAGTTGAAAGAAAATACGGCGGCCAAAAGTAATATGGTCACATTATCCTTATGCAGCCACTGTAATACAAATTATTTTGACTAAAACATAATCTCCATTTAATGTAGATGTCTATATATTTAATTAATTTATGCTGTTCGTTTTCCACGTCGCTATCTGCATCTAAAATGTAATATCCAAAATTACAGGAAACTGTTCCTATCGAAAATAAAAGGAACATTTGCGGATCGATAGCTACAGAAATGCAATAACGTCCAGCCAAGGTTTGTTACAAATCTAAGCTACAAACCTGCCTCCAGCAGAAAACAAATAGCATAGTAATATTCCTACCTTCAAATGCGGCCTACTCAGCAAGTCCCTAAGTTCCTGCAGATCCCTGTGATCGACGTCGCGACGATGTTCCAGTTCTCTAAGGGCGTCCACGGCGTCGCGTGATCGCTGAACTGCGTCACTAGGTGGCGCTCGCACCGGTGTTACTACTTTACTGCATATGCGATCATACAACTGAAAAACAAGGTTATGAATTTAAATTACGAACATTCAAACATCTCAAAACAACAAATTGTTCCATTAGTTATAAGAAACTTTTTAAAAATATGACGGTTAAGGATTGGTAACCCCAAAACAATTATACTATATTAAATAATACATCAGAATTCATTCCACAGATTATTTAGAGTGCAAATGTAGCATACCAGCAATCTAGCGATAGTGAAAAGGTCTGCGGCAAGAGACACATTATTGTGATATAGTCGTTGATATTTGTGTCGCACCATTTCATGTTATTGGACGCTTTAGTGTTATGACCATTACACTCTGCACAGTAACTGTCTTATTACACCTCCTTGGTGTATAAGGCACCACCGTAAGTTCAGGACTAATATGACAATAATCATGAGCCATTACTACTAACACTGCAATTTACAAACAAATTACGTGTTCACTAATTTCGTCCATTAATGCAAGGTATAATTTAAGTAGACTGATTCAATTCATCGTTTAATTAAATGCTATAAACCAAGGGTGTCTTTTGAATGGAAAACTATCAGATTTCCAAACATAAATAAACACCAAGGAGGTTAGGGTGTCCAGCTTGTGAGTGTAAACACTGATGCCATTCGAAGTTCCGTGCGGTTCACTCTAATTTTCTAGTCGCATTATTCAGTCCTGGATAGGACGAGGATAGTGGGTGGACCCTATTATGCAGGGCATGCTAATTTAATTTCCAAATTATTTGTACGACTCAAACACGTGAATTCTGTGTTCTTACAAAGGATGAAGGCGGATGCGATCAATCGTAATCGAGAAAGACGCGAACTGGCGGTGCACACAATGAGGGATGAAATGCGCCGACGCCGCAACTGGCGCAAGTAAATGTCTACACGAAATTTATATCTTATCCGAATTCATCCGATTGAGATTTTTAGAGTGACAAGTAGCATAAATTCCCTTCGCTCGCAGAATAAATAAGCCGTTGGTATGTATTGCTCCCGACATAACGAGATCGGAAGAGTTCTTACTTGGGTATTTGTTGTGCCGAATGCTTCTGCAAGGCATGTATTGAGTCATTTCAACCAAAGCACGTGCTTTTGTAATCGGTCGTAATTTGAGAACACATGAAACTGGCATTCGATTAAACTTTAAACCGGCTATTCGAAACCTAGAACACTTCATCTACGTCGCGCTCAAAGATTCTAATAAAGGAAGTAGAAAATAAAAATAAATAAGAAGACAACGTCGATATATTGAGTTCGGCTGAAATGCCTGGTACGAATAGCATTTAGGAAATATGTCCCTGTGGGAAACGAGCACACAAAACTTGAAATACAGACCGAAAACTATCGGCAAATATTTGTTATGTACTGTTGTTGCATAAGATGTTAACATTTAACTATTTTTTTTATTTATCAGCCAAATAAAAAAAACTGATTTTGTTTTCATAGATCATGTTTCTCAGCATTTTACATAAAATCAGAAATATTGCCTCGAAGAAGCTTTAGAGATTGGTTTAATTTGTTTAGAATTCAAGAACAAGACAAGATGTTTTTATTTTATTTGAAGACAAGACAAAATAATTTGCTAAGAATCAATTTTAGTTCCCTCGTCTAAGAGACAAAAGTTTTGAAATCGCGAAAAAAACACATTCCGAGATTTCTTCAGATCTTCAGGGTCTCTAGAAGACGAAAAACATGCTTTCTCAATTCCGTCTGTCTGTCTGTCGGCAGTATAACTCAAAACTATTTGTTGGTGGAGGACGATATTTTGCATGCAGGTGATATGTCTATCTGGCATGAAACCGAGAAAACTTCAGACAAATATATTGTTATGATATTGATACAGGGGTAAAAAATCCGATTAAAAGATTATAGTAATTAAAAATTATAAAGATCAATTTAGGTGTGAATTGGATATTAAAATTATTAAGATGCATTTAGTAAAGAAAGAAAATAGAATTTATAATTTAATAAAATGAAGCTGATTGAGAAAGATTATAAATTAATTTAATACCTAAAATGAAATTTAAAATTGATGACAATAGTTATTTAACCAACAAGTGTGTTAATGAAGGCGATTAATAATCAAAACTGTTTAAAGCACGAACGAGCGATAGCGAGTGAGTGCCTTTAATAGTTGAGATTATTAATCGCCCATTAACAAACGAGTTGATTACAAAATTTTTTCGTTGACCGCAAAATCTTTTTTTGTGGCGAAAAATTTGATTAATACAACTAACCTCCATGCAAAATATCATCAAAACGTCAAAATCACAAAAACAGTTAATTAATGAAAGAGTGCATTAATCAAAAACAGTGTATTAATAGATCTATTAATCCATCCTTTTTTAAAAAACAGTTAATTAATGAAAAAGAGTGTATTAATCAAAAACAGTGTATTAATGACTTCTATTAATCCATCCTTTTTTAGGAAAAATAATTCATTAATATTGAAATTAACAAGCGGTCAACGAAAAATACTTTTTCGAGATAGAATATTGAACATAATGGGTGTTAGTCAAATAATAAAGCTTTTGCAGTGTGTTGGATTGAAAAATAAGCTAGATCGTTAAGGAGTTTGTTGTTTATTGATCTATAAAATTTTGAAACGAAAAGATGTAACCGATTTGTGTAATAAGAAATTAATAAATACACCCTTTTAAAAAGTTTAAATATGTTTGGTGTATAAACCGGTTTCAGTTAAAGACAAAATTCGCGTGGTGTACAAGAAATAAAATGAAATGTTAGAAGTAAGACGGTGAGCAGACTAAACTGGAGGAAGATACAGAATATGGTGAAAACACCAAACGAAAGCAGTTATAATCTACAAAAGCAAATAAAAAGAAAAAATACTGAATTAAGTTTATTGTGGGATTACATTTGGCGTTTTTCATCGATTGAATTGGATTACAACAAACAATTTACAAGGGAAGAAAATCGCAAGAAAGTCATTGGCACAGTGAGCATGTTTATGGGACTTGTCAAATGAGGTCTGGTAGCTTGTCTCTGGTCAGGATTCTTGATGCTGAGATGTAACGTACTTCAAAGGAGTAATTGTGAATTAAATTAATTAAGGGAGTGCTTACTATTTGAGATTGCCATATGACCAATGTAACGATGAAGTACTTGTGTTTGAATTTTCAAAAACTATTTTGACGTAACATTTGATAGACGTTTAGAATTGTCATAATTAAAATAAGAACATCAAATTTCAGAATAAGCAATCTAGATAAAAAGAATCCACTCTGATTTTCAGTCAAGTGCATCTACAGAAGCTAGCAGAAATAATTTTAAATATTCAAAATAAATAAATAGGGCAATTTAATCGATCAATATTTAATTATAAACATAAACTTATAGGCAAAATAACGTAGAGCTGTAACCTTATTATATTTATGGCGCGCAACATGGAGCCATATCAATATACAGGGTGAGTACATTACAAAAATTAAGTTTTGTTTATTTTTGCGTTAACTGAAAAATAGATTAAAGTAATCATTTGCACATAGGCCACACTTGACGAAAATAGGACCCAACAGGATAATATCGCAAAAGAGTCAAAACGTTTCAAAAATAAGACCGTCTCACGCACACCAGTGGGGCTGCATGGGCTACTGTAATATATCAATGCGGTTACAATCGCATACGCAGGTAATGTAGATCGAATCCCACCGCCGCGCCGGTAATTTTTTTTAATTGATAATTGATGTAATTCGCATAACCAAGTGTTTCGTTTTATTGTATCAATATTGTTGGGCTCGTTGCGATAGCTTCAGCATTATTTTCGTTTGATTTTTAAAATTGTTTAGAGTCACTTGCGTGGGAAGTTCAGAGTAAAACAATTTACAGTTTCTTTCTTGAATTTTCTTGTGCTTATAGCTGCTTTATGAGAAACGCACTGCATTATTTCTATGTTTTTATTCGCCCGTAAGTAATAAATAGATGAAGAACATGATACTTACTTTTAATAGTTTTGTTTTTGTTCACAAATAAGTTATTCTTTAAATTTCTGTTTTTACATTACAAATGACATTATTCGCGTATAACTAGTCAGCGTAATATAATTATGAGAAATAAAATACATACAATGATTTGCAAGCAGCAACTAAAACGTAGTAAACAGCATTCGTGCGGTTCAGAAAAAAACGTCCCTTCCATGATGATTCTTCGGCCCGCTTATCGATTTGTTTTATGTTCAAACTGATTTAGTTTGAATTACCGAGTACTTCATTTTATTGCTTCAGTATTATTAGAAACGTTAAAATATTTTTACCTCTAGTTGCTTTTGATTTTTCAAAATAATTATAGTGTCACAACTTCCACTTGTTTTATTTGCAAAATATGAATGTAATAATTTGTATTTAGCTCAGGCTTTATTATTGGGGAAAAATAGACCTATCAGATACAGGGTAAACATGAGAAATGGGAAAAATAATTTGTATCTTTACAACGCAGCAGAAACTCTTCGAATTTGAGTGCGTTCGTGGCAAAGTTATCTACCGGCGGACCAGACACAGACACACACGTTTCGTGTAAACCTCTTTTACAAATTTTTTTGTCAAAAATTCCTAATTATTGATATTTACTGCTGCTCCTATTGGAAATCCTACACATCTTCTCAACAATTTTTTTTAAATCGTTGGTAGTCCCACAAATATTTGCTAATCTTCGGTAGGCATAATACTTGGAAACGTTTCTAGCACGTACATCTATCGTACATCTTCTTTTATAAAGTCGATCAACCCAGTCAAACCAAAAGAAATACTACTACTAATACTACCAAATTATATATTATAAATGTGTCGTAAGTACATAGTCGTATATCTGAGGTATGGCTAACTTTACTGCAATAGCGTGAACTTCAACTGTATAGCCTATCTGTATAAAGGAATCGAGATATTTCTTTATTTGGATTGATAATTTTTAAATGGTGTTTTTAGTGAGCTGGCGCTTATTGATATCTACAAGGTGTCCTATAAATATCAATAAAGCTTCAGCTAACCTTCTTAAACAAGTAATGGAGATACTAGATTCGCTAACCGAAACTTTCTACGACCATTAGTTTCTTCATAGAAAGCAAAAATTAGAAATTTGGCAACGCTGCTAATAAAAACGTCTTTCTTGTTAATAAGTGAGCTTTAAATAAGCAATAGTACTGCTTGCTGAACACGCTCAAACATCTGTTTGTCTATAGTTGCTACTTCCTCTTGAATCCTGTATGTTAACTCTCTTCTAGTTTCGACTAGAGTTCTTCTTTGTCTTCATCTTAATGTAGGCTGGTAGTCTCTTAATAACCACATAAAGTGTGGTTTCTATAAGCCATCTTTGCCGCGACCGGGACAGGTGACTATCCTAACCCCTTGAATTACGGAAGAATGACCTTATACAGGGGGTACGACCACCAAAGGTGTTAGTGTATTGGTATGGTGGCCGGAGAGCGTAGATAAAACCAATATCTGAATGTGGGGTTCGAACCCACAACTTGCTGATTATGAGCTGAAACGCTTTACGTCTCAACTACCCACTCTCCGAGGACAGTTAACTCAATAAAAACAAAATAAATGACCCCACAAGAAGAAGCCTAGTGGATTCAAATCTTCTTGGAGGCCATGCTGTCGGACTTCCACGATCACATTTATTTAGATAATGTTCATCAAGCCACTGCCGAACTAAGATCACGTTATGAGATGGGGCACCATCATGTTGCATTCTTATATCACGTCTTATCAGTATAGTAATATTATCAAAGGGCTCTGAAAGATATTCGTTTAGAAAAATAAAATAATTGACTGAGGTTAGTCAGTTTGGAAGTCCCGCAAATATATTTTCCAGTGCAGCAGCCCAAGAATTACTGAACATCAAAACTAAAAATTTACTTCGCGTACATGAGGATTTTCATGAGCCCAAATATGTTCGTTGTGGAAATTAAAAATTTAATTCCTTGTAAATATAGTGTTCAAACTACGCTTGACCATAATTAATTTGAGTTATTTTAGTATTTAATTTAGGAAATAATATGTAACTTCTAGTTTACGATTTGTAATATTACGGCCTACTTCTTTGTAAACTTCGCATTCTAATGCATGTTGTTAGGTCGCACTGCAATCGCTTACGTGTATTTGTAATTAAGTAACAGCTTTATGCAAACGTAACCTCGTGCATTAAAACGACTAGTCCAGTAGCTCGCTAAATTAGTTAAACTCGAAAAATAGCATACGCCTGAACTTGAACTGTAATTATGTATAAATGCAGAATGTATGTAACTTAATTGTTAATACAGTTTTTATCATCGAGCTATATTTATTTCAATGTGTGAATTAATGTAGGCTACAATCAATTGTTTGGCCTCGCTTTCCTGCTCACACACCTCCTCATCCCTTCAACAAGTTTCCAACTCCTTAATAAATAACTACCATATTAACCTGGTTCTCTCAATCAACAATCTTCGTTCTCTGAATTACTTCCGAAGAAGTACAATAAATGAGAAGACTTCAGACATCTAGCTTAATCAGTCCACAAAACATTTTTTACACAATAATTAATTCTCGGTCTGCTTCTAATAAATGCTAAATTGTAGGTTTTTAATTAGGATGCAGTTCTCCATTTTGTAAAATCCTGTGCAGCGTTCACTTTGGTAATATTACGTACACTAGTACCGGGGTCTTCTGTTACACTTTGTGTCGTACACAGTGTAACAGACTACACTGTGATTTCTTCGAAGTCTACCTCGGTTTGCATTGCTAGGGCGAATATTGTCTGTGTCTCGAAGTATTTAAATTGTATTGGGGTAATGTTCAGCACAAAATCTACAGAGCGATCAAAAATACAACTGATTGCGGGAGCCCATGAAAACTATTACCACTGTATACACTGCACTTTATACGGCTACATTTGAACTACGATTAACTGTATTGTTAATTCACATGACTTTAACGCAGTCTAATGAGCTACACAAACAAGCAAAAATATGCAATTTAAACCAAAATTATAGATTAAATTAATACGTAACATTAAAATGACATGTGGATACGTTAAACAAGATGTTGAAAATTAATTTTATCGGTTGCAGGATATTAATCCCTTGTTTACATATACAAAAGTAGGCTGGTAACTAAATCATAAATGATCGGTACAATAATAGTCCATTACCGTACATGGCAACCATAACCATACAGCAACCGATAAACTATTGAACAAATCACGGATGTTATGAATCATAACATTCCTAGATATGTTAATAGCTATTAAACGTCAAAAAATTTTGACAATTCATATCAACAAAAAGCATGTTACAGATTAGGTAAGTTTTATTGTTTTCAAGGGTTCTGCGATCAAGTTTATTTTTGATCTCCCTTTAGCAGCGTTGCTATAATTTTCTACTACTCTCCAAGAATCCATATCATAGTCGAATGCAGGCTTTCACGGCCGTTGTCCATAATGGTAAGTTCTTCCGGGTTATGCTGTGGTCGTCGATTTGAACTTGACGTTTCGCTGCTCATGCTGTCAGCTTCTTCAGAAGTTATCTAAAGACTGATGTTGGTGCCTTTTGCTCCAGGTTCTATACCGAGGAGTCGTTACGGTTGGGAGGAAAAGCAAGGAGCCGCTATGGGATCCCCGTTATCTCCAGTCATAGCTAACATATTTATGGAAGCCTTTGAAGAAGCGATTCAGTCCAGTCATATCAAACCTAAATGCTGGTTCCGCTACGTCGACGACACTTGTGTTATATGGCCCCATGGAAAAGCAGCTCTTGAAGTTTTCTTGGCACACTTAAACAACCAACATGCCAAAATAAGGTTCACTATCACTATCAATCTTTAGAAAACTTCTGAAGAAGCTGACAGTATGAACAGCGAAACGTCAAGTTCAAATCGACGTCCACGGCATAACCTGGAATTGTAATCCATATCATGTTCGTATATTCACTCACGGATGTTCCATGATTAACAGCATATATCAATAAACTGTGTTATCAAAAATTAATAACAACAAAACACATTAAACGCGGAAACTGCTTAAGCAAACGGAGTATAATAAAAATTCAACTTTACACAAGGCAAAAACTCAAAATCTGTAATTTGACTGATTCGTGCCGCAAAGTATTAAAAAAAATAAACACTAACAGCCAATCTTATAAAAAACTTATCTGACGTTAACTTTAATTTGTTGTTCAAATAAACAAAAGCGCGTCAAAATTTGTTTACTAATGAATAAAATGTCATAAGCACTAACGTTTGATGGGATTTTGTTTATTTTAACAACGAATTAAAGTTAACCTCGGATTAGTGGTCTTTATTAGACCGGCCGTAAAATTTTTAATTTTGCCATAAATGAACATAATTATCACATTTACTTTTTACTGACGATCCCCCCTTTAACAATTGTTTCAAAACCAACAACTTGGGCTTAAATCACGGATTGAGGGTAATGGTAAATTTAAAATAATTAATTAATCAGGAAATAAAGTATTTTTTCTTCAAACGGCGGTAAAATGTGGCATTATACTGCTGGATTGATGATGCTAAACTGTGACTTTATTGCCATGCGGCAGTGATTTTCTGCCGCTGCTGACGAGATTGATTAATTTTCTTCGGATTTTCTTATAAACGTTGGAAGAAAAAATGCTATATGTTATTCGGAGCAAAAGTATCTTTACGTGGCTCAGCTATACTAATCTGCCTAGCAAGCTCGGCAGATAAACCGTCCAGTCACGCCACATAAAATATAACTTTTGCTCCTAACAACATAATATACTATTATTTAGATATTTTAATAATAGTGCTAATGTTATGGAATTAAAAACGATAACTTTAACAGCCTCGTATAGGTAAGTAAAGTACGGAAGAAAAATTATCTATTCGGTTCTATAATCAGAATACACAAAGGAATATTGTTACCTGAAGCTTTAATGGTAATTCTGGGACACCCTTTATACATGATGTCTTAGAATAAACCATAACAATGGACAAGACAGCAATAAGTAAAATATAGCATAGACTATTTTGATTGCTAAACCATTTTTCTTCAGTATTATTATATTTCTTGTACGGTTGCGGCCAATAAAAAATTGGACAACTCTTATAACAGATTTTTCTCTAATTCTAGCTGCTTGAATTTGTTTTATTAATATGTCATATTGCAATATTGAATATTTCACATCTGCCAAACAATTCCAAATTAGAAATAATACGACAAAGTAGTTATGCCGTATATAAATGCAGTGACGAAAGGTGGAATAATAGCGAAAATAGACGAAACTGTCCCATTTTTTTTGCCGCAACTGTACAAAACCACAGATTTCTTGGTTTAAGACAAGAAATACGTGTGTCATCAAAAAATTGTTGACATAATAAGAAAAAAAACGAAGAAAAATATATACACTCTAACTAATTTTTTTGTGTGACGGATATAGGCAAGCGTAATCCCAAGCAATGTTCCTACATGCGTGTCTCAAAAAAAAAATATTTCCTAACACTTACTGCAGCTGCATTTACTTACTATTTCATAATTTCCCATGAAAACTACATAACAAAGACTTAGAACCGTAGATATCAGTTATCCTTTAAAAAATGGACACTAACTAACCTTGTTCCATTCAGTAGCGATGATCATACCAATGGGAACACTACGGTCTAGAATTCTAATACGACCCCTGAGATTTAATCCTGACCACCGTACCA
>OW679194.1:104040796-104216566 GCA_940337035.1 Agriotes lineatus | reverse complement strand
GACCACCGTACCAAAATCGTTAAGTATGCAATTGGTGTGTTTAGCCCCTTTCAAATTAGTACAAATTTCATGAGGCTCCATTGTGAAAAGTTATCTGCTCCAGCAGTGCAGGAAATTCTATGCTAGCCAGTAATTCCACCTATATTGTTCTAAAATCAACGGTAAATGCTAATGCTACTTTATGTTTTCACATAATCCTTTTAAACAAGCTCCCCTCATTCCTCTACCAAGTTCTGAAAATTTGCAGAAGAAAGGCTTTTCCGCTGCTATAATAACGTGGTGTCATTAAAATTTAATTTTAATAAGTATCGCTAAAGTTGTTCAGAAAGATATCTGTCTTGTGCTTAAAATAAATTAGAAGCAGCCGATCTTTTTCTGGTGAAGCTAAAATGAGGTACAGCGCCAGCGGTCGCTGGTGTAAGCCAATAGCATGAGAACGAATTGACTGAAAATAATGAGAGGCTAATACATGTTCGCTTTGTCATATTATCTTCCTTCTTTAGCACCTTTTTGCAACATTTTAAATATGTTAACTAAAATATCAGCATTGGAGTTACAACCATAAACATCATATTTCATTAATCGACTAGTAGAAAAATAAACGTGTTGATTTGCAAATTTCGACTAAACCCAATGAGAACACTTTTTGTTCAAAATGTATGTCGACTGTAGTATTATTTGCATTAGCAAACAAGTCGCCCGCTAACAAAAAATGAGTATGGGCTCATATTTGGGCGAAATGCGCTGCTGTTGGTTATTTATTTAGATCTCATAATGCTGTTTGCATTTTTGAAACGCAAACTAACGGATGGCATAAACCGTGCGTCAGTTCTCGTTTTAATACTAACAACAGTTAATTTTTGGATTTTTTTCGCAGCGAGTTTTGACATTTGCGAGACTATAACAGTAATACAAATATTAAAGAAATATCGGCACTTAATGCATGATAGTGGAAATATGCGACAATTTTTCGGAACTGGTACCAAATATAGTATATATATACTTACCACGATTCGGCCCAAATAATTACCGCTTGATCTTGTAAACACCCTCTGAGATTGCCCTTATTCGATACGAATACCTCGAAGCGTTCACCAATTTATTTTAGTCAAATGCTGAACAAGCAATCCCTATCCTGCTATTGACGAGGTTAAAATTTTTTTTTTAATACGCCTTGCTTTAATTACACTGTTTTACAGTGTTTGAATTAAAGCGTGTGTCAGTTATTTATCAGTGCTTACTGATTACTAAACCGAAGTCCGTTTGTATCTATCACAGTTCATGATCAAAATATTACCTAGGTATTATAGGCAAATGTGCACCTAACTATAGTTTCTGCACTGGTTTACAAGTTTTATACGCCTATATCGAATATGTGTCTCAAATATAACAGATTGTGCATGTTTGAACTTGTTTGCGCAGCCCGCTCAACCACGGCGGCTACAAGTTGCACCTACGCTACGCGGTCTCAATCAGTGTTGCCGTCTAGTACAATTGTACTAGATCTAGTACAATTTTAGTTACATCGTTTCCTAGTACTCCTTTCATAAAATTAGACAATATCTAGTACAATTTTTGTTGATATATTAATCATTATTCTTCCGCCGGTTCTGCACACTTAATTACATTTAATTTTCATTCCATTTGACATTTCATGTCACATTTAGAAATATAATAATTTTTGACGGTACTTCCTCTGACATGATCTCCGTGTACATGACCTGCAGGTTCATATACAGTGTGTCCAAGATAAGGAGGGCCAGTATGGGGATCTCGGTAATGGTAAGAGATACAAATTTGGTTAAATGGAAAGAAAGTTGCGCAATTAAAGGACTAAAAAAATGACGTTTAGAAATTCTTGATATGATTTTTCGTTTTTGAATTATCTCAAAAAAACCGAATTTTTGGATTTTCTATTTTATTTTTTTCTGGCGTTAATATTAATGTTAGAGCGAAACTGATTAAACTTCTTTATAGCAACTTTTAGTGGACTTAATGATTACGTTATCAATTTTTTTATCCGACGTTTCGTCTTCGAAAACCATCATCAACTTCATTTTTTTAAATACGGTCCTGGTTTTTTATGCCAAAATTGCAAAGCCCTTGTTACTCTCAATTCAACAATGTGCCACATATTATGGTTTAATTACGTTTCGAGCTTTTTTCTGATGATCAGAAAATTTTTTAGATCCGGACCTGCATTTCTCATAATTTTGTAAAAATAAGTTCATACAGTAAGTTAGGCCTTTTTACATGCCGTTAAAATATTAAAATGCACATCATAATGTCATAATTCTGATACATTAATTTAATAACCAACCAATAACTATTAATAATAAACAAAAAAGAAATGAACAAAAGATAGACAGAAAGAATAACAAAACGAACATCGAAACCATTTAATAGGTATTAAATTTACAGAAGGTATTCAAAAAGGTTGCCATCATTCTCGATGCATAAATAACATCTAACTGTAGAATCTAAAACATTATTCAGCAATACTGGCGTTATACTTTGAAAGGCTTCAAGAACCAATCTTTTAAGTTCTTCTTCTATTTCAAAAGGTTAAATACCTATTACATTGTTTCAAGGCTCGTTTTCTCATTCTTTCTGCCTATCTTTTGTTCATTTATTTGTTGTTTATTGTTAATAGTTATTGGTTGCAAATTAAATTAATGTATCAGAATTATGACATTATGATGTGCATTTTAATATTTTAACGGCATGTAAAAAGGCCTAACTTACTGTATGAACTTATTTTTACAAAATTATGAGAAATGCAGGTCCGTATCTAAAAAATTTTCTGATGATGATCAGAAAAAAGCTCGAAACGTAATTAAACCATAATATGTGGCACATTGTTGAATTCAGAGTAACAAGGGCTTTGCAATTTTGGCATAAAAAAACCAGGACCGTATTTAAAAAAATGAAGTTGATGATGGTTTCTCAAAGACGAAACGTCGGATAAAAAAATTAATAACGTAATCATTAAGTCCACTACAAGTTGCTATAAAGAAGTTTAATCAGTTTCGCTCTAACTTTAATATTAACGCCAGAAAAAAATAAAAAAGAAAATCCAAAAATTCGGTTTTCTTGAGATAATTCAAAAACGAAAAATCATATCAAAGATTTCTAGACGTCATTTTTTTAGTACTTTAATTGCGCAACTTTCTTCCCATTTAACCAAATTTGTATCTCTTACCATTACCGAGATCCCCATACTGGCCCTCCTTATCTTGGACACACTGTATAATATCGAGAGATCCAAAAAAAAACTGTTCCTCAGCGGGCTGTGGAAATTCAATGTACGAATAATATGTTGGTGACACTGTACGTCAATGTCAAATTCGATGTTAGAAGGTTAGGTTTTCCGTCAGTTTTGACACAAAATGACGCAAATCCTAACCTGCTAACCTCGAATTTGACATTGACGTACAGTGTCACCAACATATTATTCGTACGTTGAATTTCCACAGCCCGCTGAGGAACAGTTTTTTTTGGATCTCTTGATATAAGACTAGATATACGAGGGCGGGATGATAATTGGTTAGCCTAACAATGAAAGACTGGTTTTATGTTTTCAAAATTATTTTTATTTTTTAACATAGCCTTTTAGATGCTCAATAGATTTTGTCCAGCAGTGTTCTAAGGCTTTGATCCCATGACAAAAGGTTTTTTACTCAAGGTCTGCAAAATAGGTGCCAACAGTGGCCTTGGCCTTTTCAACAGATGAAAATTTTTATCCACCGAGGAAAATGTTGAGCTTAGGGAATAAGCCGAAGTCCGAGGGAGCCAAATAGAACGAATAAGGTGGATGTGGAAGCAAATCGTGCTTTAATTCGATGACTTTACCATTGCAGTAACTCCAGTGTGAGAACGTGCATTTTCCTAGTAAAAAATTATTTTTTAGCGCTACATCTGGCCGCTTTTTGTTGAATATTTTGATGCAATTGGTCCAAAACGTTAACAGAGCATTCACTACTTATCTTTTATTCCTGTAGAAGGTAATCGATCATCAAAATCCCTTTTGCATCGCAAAAAAACCGATGCCATCACCATGCCAGCTGATTTTAGGGTAACAGCTTTCTCTGGGGCCGAAAAACTAGATTCTGCTCATTGATTTAATTTAAATTTGGTTTGTCTGATATAAATTTGATCAGTAGTAGCAAATAATGCATAAAATCAGTTGCATTCTACTTAGAACGGTCCAGACACTCTTGTCAAAGTTGCCTTCAAACACTTTTTGATCAAATGTAAGCAAACGCGGCACCCATCATGGGGACAGCTTTTTCGTGTCCAATTCTTGGGTTAAAATATCGCACACCAGCTCTTTTGAGATGTTTACTCCATTAGCTGTTTCACTGAATTTCAGTCATTTATCTTTCAACACCATATCGTGGATTTTGGTAACCATTTTTGTTGTAGTGACACTTCTTTGGCGTTCAGAGCGGTGCTCGCTTTGGACGGTGGTGCAACCCTATTGAATTTAACCATCAATTGTTTTTCGGTCGTATATGAAGGAGCACATTCAGGCAGCACAGTTTTCGTCTATTCAAAAATGTTTGCACCTTTTAAGAATTTTTTATGCAACAATTAAAAAACCGCACAATGGTCAGTATTTTCCATTGTTAAAAAATACAACACACGTGTTTTTTAAAAGGCTGCTATCAACAAAGTATTTCACAGATGGACTTTATATTTTCAGTATTGCCAATACATAGATGGAAGTTGATATTTTTGAATATACATTTATATTTATGTATTTAAAATATATAGAGGCTAACTAATTATCATCCCGCCCTCGTACCTACAGAATTCGCGAAATCTGAAAATTACATTGTAGGTTCTCTGTGTTTATGTATCTGTCGCTGGGGCTTCGGAGTACCTACTACCTACCTGCAGAGTTTTAAATCGCTATCACTGTCATCTACAGTAGTGTTCAAATAAATCTGGGACAGTTTTTATTAATTAACTCTACGTAGTTTGAGTTAAAAATTGAACAATTTCTCCATGGATTTCATGCCATTATGGTAAGGTGCACTCTCGAAGGGTGTAGCGATTTTGACCATAGGGAATATTTCAGCCGATTTTCAGTTTCTTATGTAATTTGTTTTTCATAATATAACGTCATCGACTTTTTATCCCGTTTCGAACGGTATAAAATTTTAAATATGTTCCATTTGAAAAAATCGAGAAAAATGGTCTTAATTTTTTTTCATAAAAATAAATATCAACAAAGTTAATGAATTTATCCGTTACTTTATTTCCACACTATATGAAAATGTAATCCTAACAGTTTATAATTAAAGTAAAGTTCGTGCACTTCATTCTATGTAGGAACTTCGCCTGAGACAAGGCGAGTCAGGGTCGCCGAAATATCTCTTTCCGAAACTCAGTCATCTGGCACACGTAAACGTACTAGGTGATGTGGTTAGCATCACGCCTTAGACGACTGCCTTACTTTCCCTACTTCCACAACTGTGGTTTCGGTGCGCAATTTTTAAAACGACTGGGTGGGCCGCCCGTCAGCTGCCAGATGTGGGAATTGAACTCCGTAGCGCGGCACTGCAGCCTGACGCCCTAACCGCTCGGCCACCCTGACGACAACAATTTATGACCAAATGGGAAACAAGTTTGAAATTGCAAAACTGTATTTTGCAGCTATAGTGCACTATATTTCTTATGTAGGCTCAATTTTGTAATCAAACTGCTGTTAGGGTTAAAATATTTGAGTTTTAATGTTTCATTTTTAAATTTTGATTACTATGTTTACCATTTCTTTAGATTGTGTCCAGGTGCACTCCAGAGTAACGTAATTTTTAGTATTGAGTGCACTCCAAACGGGAAAAGTCTAAGATCGGACCTCAAATTACCCACTAATTTGTATAAGAAAAATGGTTTAGAACCGTAAAAACCCTGTAAGGAAAATTTGCGAACATAAATTCGCCCTGCCAGCGCCGGTGTATTAGAAAGCAGCTCAAGCCCGTCGAGCTTGTTAGGTTATTTGCAGTCGCTGATACTGTGGCAATACTCTATATCCATAATAGATTAAGATAATATATGCGTTGACGTCAAATTCATGACGATCACGGTTTGGAGTGCACCCAATAATAAAAACTGCGTGCACTCTGACTGCACCAAGACACAGCGATTTTTTTATTGCTTTATGGTTAAGAATATGTTAAACCCAACCTTGAGAGATAGTACGCATTAAATCAGGAGTTATTATTTTTGGAGACCCGGGGTGCAAGGGCAACCAAAGTACCGTAACAAAGAAAGTGTGCTGGATTAAGAATAGAATTCCGTAACGGGGGCAAAATTTTCAGGGCTCTTAATAGTGACGCGACGTATGTGAAAGTTAGTATTTCACGAAAACGAGAGCGAGAAGTGGCATTTCTCGTAAATCCTGAAAAATGTATTCTCGATCTCACTTTCGACTACAAGAGCGAGGACGAGAGTTGTCTACTTCTCGTTCTCGTTAATAGTGTGTAACGCCCTAGTGCAATAGCTGGTATAGTATTGATTATTCTAGAGACGTTCTTGTTTTCCAAGCAAGCGAAGCCGCTTGTAGCATTGTTTACAGGCGCGCTTCCAGCGTTGGTAAGAGCGTGTCTTCCAATCTTATTCTTTGAGTAATAATCTTGGTTATTATTGCTCTGCACTTCCGCTCATCGAAATCGCTGCGATGCGTCTTCTAAATTAGGCCGTGAATATCATCGGTAAGAATGCTTTTGAGTGCATAATTTCGTTTTCTAATTTTCCAATATTTAGACGGTTTAGTAAACAGCTATTTGGGCTCTCACACGAAGGCTTAAATTCAGCATCCCGGAGCTAACGTTTTAGCTCGTCCTTGAGCTAACCAGTTTCCCGAATTTCCTTCCTTTTGATGCTAGTTCTTTTTTCGAGCGTCGATCTTGGGATTCTGAGAATCATGCAGTCAGTTGGCTTTGAGTCTTCATAGAAAAATGCAACAAACAGGACTCTCCTGCGCCGATGGCTGGTCTTCATCATTAATTAAACTGTAAGTACATCCCATTATCAGCCCTGTTTTTTTATCGACAAAGGCATTTTGACGTCAGTTCTTACTAAGATCTTAGCAACTCAAACTGAACGTGTCAAATCAATCTCTGGCTCAATTGTTATTACCGCATAAGTGTGTGTATTTAAATAATTGTGTATACTATATCTCAAATAGCGCGCTGGGCGTTATATGTTAATGTCATTTGCGATTGCACAGGTATTAGTCTGAAGTTGTAATTTAAGCTATAACTAGCGAATTTTGGAAATGCTACTTCGAATTGAATTATCTGTTTTGAATATTAAATATTCGTTTGACTGTTACTGTTAGTATTTGTTGTTGTTCGCATTACTACTGAGGTATGCATCGAAGCTTACAAGGTAGGTGTTGATTTATTTTGCTAGCTAGGTTTGTCTATTAGTTGCGAATAACGATATGGCGCCCTATTCTTTTATTAGTATACTGTTCAATAGTAAAAGCCCGAAGCATTTCTTAGCCTGATCCTTACACCACGCCGTATTCTGCCGAGAGTTAAAAGAGCTAGCCGAGGCCTTGTCAACCCCTTCGTCTAAGGGTGGTAGAAGTGAAACAGGGATTAACGATAAATCGATTGACAATTGCATCACCAATCCACTCCAAGTCAGCAAATTTCTGGTTAGTTGGCACAGCTGTAGATACCGACTGTAGTTTGTTTTGGCAAGTTTAGCATTAGGTACCAAACATAACAATAAAACACATTCATTATTTTTTTGCCTAGCTAGGTGTGAAGTTTCTAAGCGCGTGCGTCTTATTAGAATGCGAATTCATAAATTTATTATTCATTCAGACTGACATTTTAATCGGTTCATATTGTATATATGTATTATATGCAAAACTTAGTACTAAACTGAGATGAAACGCGTATTTTTTAACCGAGGGCGAGAATCCGTCTGAATCACCCTACCTATAGCCCTCGCTCTCGGATTACTATCTCTGAAACCCTAGTGAAACTAGGTTGCTTTACATAGTTTGTTGGCGCATGTGATTATCTGATTATACAAACCAGTAATTAATTATAATGTAATAGTTGCAAGAATGCGATGCTAACCTGGGAGTGCTGCCATGCGCACCATTAGCGTGTGAGTTAGAGGGTTGCAACTGTAAAATGTACGTACCTACTAGTTAACTGACTAATGTTTGGAAGCTTTTTGTCAATTACAGCAGATGATATACGTTAGAGGTTCTCGTGCTGGATGATTATATGATGATTGAGGGGGTGAATCCCAGAAATGCATACTGTTCCCTAATATAGCATGCGTTTGAGAACTCAACCGAACGGGTTTACAGTAAATGCTGTACTGTCAATGAGCAGTAGTTCAGCAGGAACAAAGCACTTACTGACCCTCTACGGATTGTATCACGTGTTAAAAAAAACTCATTTAGGGTAGGCCTTGGAAAGAAAGATAGAAAATCTAGTCATGTCTTAACTTAAGTCTGTAGGTGAATGTCAGATTGCAATTTCTTTATGAACACATCTGTCACTGTGACAAGTAAAAGTTTACACTGCATTTAGTTTAATTGTATCAAGCAAAAAGGAAAATAAGATGGCATTTACACAACAACGAGTGTAATAATCAGAACGGTCAATAAAAATTGTTTTTGTTAAGTGTACATATATTCTTAGGAAAATAATTCAAGGTCAAGTTGTAATTTAGTTCTCTCTGACTTGGTAGTTCATTTGCAGCAATGAGTATATCTCAAGTACGGCAAACTTCAATTTGATCATGGCATGCTGCGAATGAGTTTTTTTTAACACATGATAGTAATAGTTAACCATGCGGGTTACTACTGCGCAGAATTAGCGAAAAGTACTGAAAACTAACCCAAGCAGTGAAAGTAGCGACGATGTGCTAAGCGGTTGATGCTGACTACAGCAAAAGCCAGTAAAGGTAGCGACGAAGTGATAAGGGGTCGATACTAACTGATGCAGCCCAGTACTATTACCTTTGTATATTAATTACAAAGCTATAACGTCGCTACCAGAAGTACGAAGAGAAATCAGAACTAAATATTAACATCGCACCCAACACGCGTCTGATACTACTATAAAGTTACAAGATATATGCATAATTGCACTTGGCAGAACTATATCTCAGTAAATATCATCTACAATATTTTTGTTACAGAAAGTTATGGCATTATTTCGATCATAGAAGGACTTCTAAAAGTGCGGAAAAGAATCATGGAAACGCCCTTTATAAATAATGGAATTCTACAATATGGTACAAAGAAATAACCTTAATGTTTATATTTGCGTTAAGTGGGAAATAGATTAAAGTAGTAATTTTCACATAGATCAGGCCTTACACTTGACGAAAATAGAACTTAACAAATACAAGATAAGGTCGCAAAAAATTCAAAAAGTTTCCACAATAACACCCTTCGCTTAAATACACCCGCGCGTCACACACATCAACGAGCCTGCATAGCGCAGTTAAATCTGACTATCGACGATTGTATCCGCAGATGATGTTGATCGAATCTCTCCCCAGTAATTTTTAAATTTTAATAATTGCTTTAATTTGCATAAGCAAGTGTTACGATATTGTTACCTCTTTTTTCCTTTGACTTTAGGCCGCGAGCCGCATAAATGCGTAAATTTCAAATCTTGAAATAGACGGGAAACGCATATTTCGGCGAGGTAACGACGTATATCGTAAAAACTATTGCACATAAATATATACATCCTGCGTATATGTTCAAAAATGAATAAAGAAATGTTTAGTGAAATAATTATCTGCATTGGTTTATTGATGTAAAAAATATAATTAATTTTCTTAAGACATGCCCGGCGTGAAGGTTAAGCCAGCTGAAACCCGACTTCGCAGTCGCAAGCACCGCGGTTCGAATCCCTCAGGTAATGGATTTTTTAATTTGAAAATGTATTTAATTTATTAGAACCGTGAAGATATGATTACTTTTAACTTAATTTCATTTTTAAACTTATTTAGTGTCACAATGTCGACGAGGGAAGCCTGGGTAAAGACTTTTACAGATTTTTTCAATTGGATAAGGTACATGCAACCACGTACTAAATTTAAAATTTAGGTTTCATTATATAAACACTCATGTTTTTTTTTAATTTATTCCTAAATAAATATGTTTTTGTAGTTGTTTTTGCTATGTTTAGTGGAAGCGCTGAAGTACTTTGGGGTAACGAAACATCGCCTCAAGGTTGACTTGTTATTTTTATCTACCACGTGTATTTTGTTGTTATGTTATTATTATTATTGTTTATGTAAAGCCCTTTATAAAAGTCTATAGAAAGCTACGTAGATCGACACAAATAACAAAATCTTAACCTAAAAACAAATTACTTACAACAAATCAAATGTACTTAATTGGTTAATATATAATCGTGATTATTTATGTATAACTACGTTAAAACTCAAATAAAGTGATTTTATTCGAAACGATATTCTCCGTAATATTTTGAAGCTAAGTCGAACACATTTTTTTAATGAAAATCTGTGAATGTTTACGAAATACAACACACGAATAAGGAAAAGGGCAATTACTCCCCCTTTCCGATAAAGATACGATATGATCAAATGTCGCCAGGAAGCTAAGTCAAGAGTCATCAAAGTTGGGAGAAAGCTTCTCCAGAACTACTTTAGGAATTGCAACAGAACTCTGAACTTATCCCAGTTATTGGCAATAGTAGTAATACTACGAAGAAAAACAGTCATATCCGTGTTGGTTTCTGTTACTTGCAAAACTAATTTAAAATGTATAAAGTAAAAAAGTTACTGCTATTGCGCGTATAAACACTACGATCTGTACACAAATTAGAAATGCATGAAGGTTCTTCTGATATTCAATACGTACTCATTTGTCTTTCATATTTAGTATTGAAGAATTTAAACACAAATTGGCTGAAATAAAGACTATTCTGTATTCCAGATAGCAGAGATAAAAGAACAAAACTTGCTTTGTTGCTTATAAAAATCATTACGAGCTGTGCGCAAAACGAGGTCGCACCATTTTTGTCTATAACAAGCGGCCCAGTGCGGCTTTAATATATGTAATAATTTAAAGTGAAGGTGATTAAATTTCAAACTTCAATTTCGTAATGCAAAATGAAAAGGTATATGAATGCATTACGTCAACAGCACGAAGTTCTTGCTGGGTTCGTATACAAATACAGCTTTTGTACCTGGAAGCAATCCCTACCCGAAGGAAAATGTCGATACGCACATTAATTATAACGAAATTAACAGTGGGGGAAAAGTACGGAAGAACTTAACAACATAATTTTCACTTATCTGTTAGATATTATCTATTAGCTAACTTGTACGCGTTTGAGTTAATTAAAACATATAATAGATGTACCGTAGGGTGCTAGTAGTATGTAAAAACTATTAGGTATTGTGCGTGCTGCCGATATACACTTGGCGACAGCTGGTCTCATTGCTCGGCCAAGATTTTAAGCCCGTTCGACTTTTTTTCTATGAAAACATCTAAACCTCGTAAGTGTACTTTGAATCTATCACTCCAGTGGAAAGTTATTAGACCACGTCTCCACTATATACCACATATTATATCAAATTACTTGAATTGACCTGGCTTAGAATTAAACCAATTCATTTCAAGATATACCGAATTTGAAGGACATAGTCCTACGTTATCATATCAAGGATAACCTATACTAAAATAATAAAAGTATTCTATCTGACACCTTTCTAACAATACTATTTTATTGACTATTCAACACTATAAAATATAAGCCAATCACATTGCAGACATTTGCTTTTTTCAACCAATAACAGCAGTTTATCACTGAATATTGGGCACCATGCAAAATATTCACAAAACAATGTACGTACTCAAAAAATAAATAGCCTTGTTGCGAAGTATCGCTTAGCAACGATGTTCTGTCCTTAGTGATATCGCTAGGTTACATAACACTAAACCCCAACAAACTGTGTGGCTTGTTTCAAAAATTTTAAAATGCTGTGTTTTGGAAGTATTCCTCTGAATTTAATTGAGAATGAATAATTATATTAATTGTTGGATTATTTTTCAATAAAGTTAATCGTTATGTATTAATATTGTTAAATAGTCGTACCAAATACCACTCGAAGTGGATATATTTTTTTAAAATATTTTGCCATTTCCATAGAAATTATTGCAAATTTCACTCAACAAAATCACATTTAAATGTCACTCGCCTTCGGCTCGTGACATTTTTGATGTGATTTTGTATCGTGAAATTTAAACGTAATAATTTACATGGAAACGACAAAATATTTGTCAAAAATATATCCACTGCTTGTGGTATTACCCTTGACTATTCAACACTATAACACATAAGCCAATCATATTGCAGACATTTGATTTTTTCAATCAATAACAGCATTATATCAGTGAATATTGGGCACCATGCAAAATATTCACAAAACAATGTACCTAGTCAAAAACTAAATAGCCTTGTTGCGAAATATCGCTTAGCAACGATGCGCTGTCCTTAGTGATATCGCTAGGTTACGTAAAACTAAATAGTGGAGTTGCTAAGCATAACAATCGTTCACTTTGTGATACTAACATGAAATTTGGCACAGAGGTAAAGGTTTTCTTGGTGAACAAAATGTGATATAGTGCCACGCGAAAAAATTAATTTTTCGGTAGCCATCTTGAAAATAATAAGTTTGAGGACAGTTTTTTGCGATTATCTTGAAAACCGTGTACTTATGGCAAAAAAAGTCTTTAGTAAAATTGAAAAACACAAGATTCACTACAAAATAACATTTATACTTTTTTGTCATAGACCAAACGGTTTTCCTACAATTAGGCCAAATAGCGGTACGATTGTCAAGCATTATTTAATATGATGTCGCGTAGATCGTTTAGGAACTGGAACTGTTCGCCCCATGGTTATCTTCTCCAGATAGAATAAACTATGCCAGATGGATAAGTGTTCATATTCGTGACATGAAACTGCTTCATGTAACCAATCCTAAAGTTGCTGAAGCTTTTGAATCGAGCAAGTTCACTGTACAAAAGGGTAATAAAAGTTTTTTGTCAATGGCGATTGATCAAGTACACGAACAGAACAGTAAAATTGTTAAAAGTGATAGCGGAGCAATAGGTTTAATGGAAAATCCTAACGCTCTGAGACGGTGGATGCTTGGGGGGCCAGAACTTTCACAAGTTATTAACGAGTTTGAGCTGGAAGAAAACAAATATACTAAACATACCCATCATGAAGCATTTGCCACTGCTCAAAACAGATTTAGAGTACATATCACTAATGTTGTCAAAGTATTTGACGAACTTGGTAACCCTTTCAGCAGCGAATGTAGTGAACTAGTCTCACTCGTATCTAAAGTTATGGCAGCTAAAGAATTCATACACAAAACTCTGCGCATTGTTGAGAACAAGGGAAAACAGGATTATCAACGATTTATGGAAGACCGACTCATCAACCAGAAACAAACAGTTTCTGATGTAATTCGCAAAAATAAATTTCCTCTGTTCCATTTCAAACCACCAAAAGAGTCCAAATATCACGTCACCCCTTCAACAATTATGGTAACTAAATTTTGATAGAATTTAAAAAATAAATACATTTTACCAATAAATCAAGTTCACTTATTTCAAAATTATTCGTTTACATAGAAATGCGTTAGTTCTACTTAAGTCAGTTGAGAATTTTAAGTTTTAACGAATATTTCACATTTTTTGAATTTTATAACCTAAAATCATAATTCCGTAACCTAGAGCAAATCAAAAAATTTTTCTACACATACGTAGTTGGATTCGAATTTTCTAAACAAAAGTACATTATCCTATTTAAAATTCCAAAGTTACTTCCCCCCCCTCAAAACACAGAGAGGAGGTAAATGTCAAAAATAGGTTTAAATATGTCCCCACATCTCCCTATTACCTCACAAAAATTTCATGAAAATATTGTAAACCGTTTTCCAGATATCGCCTTGTAACACTTTAAAAAACTCACCAGGTATAGTATTCCAACAAAAAATTGGAAAGCTATTTAAAATCCAGTACACCATGAAGTGTAAGTCATGTCTAAGTTGGTTTCATACAATCAGTAAATAATATTCTAATGTCAATCAGCTTTCAAGTAATGACAGTTCATCTGCAAACTGTACATGTAACTGTTTTGTTAAGGCATTGTAACATTGTGCATGATTTAAGTAGGTACTAGTTGAGTTTTTAAAACCATATAGTAGCATAGAAAATGTTGAAAAACGTATGTCTCCCAAACTTCCCAATGCATCTGTCAAATTTGAAGGTTACTGTCGAAGTGTCACTGAATGACAATCAAACAGTAATTTTATGAATTAAATTACGAAGTGCCTTACTGTTCTCAATGCTGGCCTGATTTTAAATAGGTTTCCAATTTCTGGTTGGAATACTATACCTATGTAGTAAAAAATTTTCATGAGCACGTGCAGAGTTAAAGTGTTCGGTACTGTGTTTATGTGATGGAAACTACTGTGAAACAGACAGTGACTGAAAATTTTAACTTTTAGGCATTCCTTTCTTTGCTATTTTCTAAAAAAATCACAAAAGTAGAAATATTTAGTTAAAATAAACCTTAAAAAAATGTATTTAGGTATTTTTATTAAAAATAAAATTATATTACAGCTATAAATATATTATTGCCCCGCCACTGAGAAAACTAATGGAGTCACAAAAAAACTCATTACACGATTTTTGTAGAAAATTTAGTTTACTTTAATTTGTGTAATAACAAAAATGTTAATACAATTCGCCGTTTTCAAGATAATGTCGATTTCTGACGATTTTGAGGTTATAACGGCCGAACCAACTTTTTTTTTGAGTGGCACTATATCACATTTTGTTCGTCTTCAAAAACTGTCTATGCTCGCCCAATTTCAGGTTAGTATCACAATCTGAACGATTCTTAAGAAAATTCGAATTTAGCAACTCCACTAAAACACCAACAAACTGTGTGAACAAAGATTGACTTGCGTTAAAAATGTTAAAATGTTGTGTTTTGGAAGTATTCCGCTGAATTTAATTGAGAATGAATAATTATATTAATTGTTAGGTTATTTTTCAATTCAGTTAACCGTTATGTATTAATATTGTTAAATAGTCGGCCCAAATACCACTCGAAGTGGATATATTTGTTTTAATATTTTACCATTTCCATAGAAATTATTGCAAATTTCACTCAACAAAATCACATTTAAATGTCACTCGTCTTCGGCTTGTGACATTTTTAATGTGATTTTGTATCGTGAAATTTAAACGCAATAATTTACATGGAAACGGCAAAATATTTGTCAAAAATATATAAACTACTTGTGGTATTACCCTTGAAAATTGCAACAACGCTGTATATAAAGCGTGTTAGAAAAAGAACGCAAAAAACAACTTCAGAAACTACTGTGTAATCATTCTCTCTTGAAAAATCAGTAAAAAAAATTCGCCAACTGCGCAACATATGGCAAAAACGTAGCCACTACTACATGCCCCAAACTTTATGGTCCTTCAAGCCACTCAAAACATCCATGCCTGTGCTCGTTTGACATTTCTCTCATAAAATTTTATTAGTTCACTTTAATTTTGTTATCCACATTGCAGCTTTGCGTTTGTGACATCTGCAAAGAGCATCAACATAACACTTGCACTTTCACTGTTTAGTTATGTTTTCAATGAATTCAATGTTTTGAAAAATGGGAAGTATTATATCCGGAATACATGCACTACTAATTTTATAACCGACGCAAAATTTTGTTAGTAACTGACATTAAATATTGTATAAAACACAGCAATACTGTGTTCTTTAACAAGGCCCCATAAATACAAAAGCACGCAAAGCAAACTGCTAATTAGCATTCACACAGCAGTAATCATATGTCACACCAACTTGTAAATATTTAATATTGCAAACTTCAGGATATTTCCACCAAGGGAAACCAAAATAGTTAGACAGGTAGTCTGATAACAGAAACACATGCCTGTGAATTATTACTTAATGGTGGAACTACACATCAACAAAGTAAATGGTATAAATTGTAAGGGAAACCAAACAATTTCTGCGCTACGTAATGAATGCTTGAAAATAAAGTACAGTGTCTACGTATGCTGTTAGAAACGCTGATTTTAATTATGTCTAATTCGCTTGTTATTTATAAATCAGTACAAACACAACTAATCGTTTTTCCAAAAAAAAATCAGACAGCATCCTTACTTTAAGCTGATAAAATCGTTTTTCACCTTGCGATACGACCATAAATGTGTTAAAACTCACCTCCAACAAAGTATGCAGATGTGAATCTTCTAATAGTGCTAAAAGATGAGCCCGCTCGTGAGGCCGCGATTCTTGAAGGCAATAAATGTCATCAAGGGAATCCATAATAGTAGCCACAGCTGAAATATAAGATAAATTAATAAACAATGTAGTGAAAAGAAATGAACAAATAACTGTTGATCTTATATAACCAATATCCTATGGATACTAACGTAACGCTTTCTTCTAAAAACTTCGACAGTAAATACAGGATATTGAAAAAAACGCAAAAGAGCAATGTTGTGGAACTGACAACAGATAAATAATAAGACTTAAAAAGTTTTTCCCCAAAAATATCGTCGACAGTATGGGCCAGATCTGGTCTTATTGGCTTGGTGAACTGCTGCACCCATCCGGTTACCTCAGGATGTGATAGTATTTCAGAAGTAAAACATATGTTGGCCGCCCGTAATCTAAGGTAGGATTTGGTGATCTCTGCTTTCACATGGTCTAATGCTCTGGCGAACTAATTTTCGGGCCTTTTTCTCTAGATTCGTTGTGCTACCTGTTGAAAATTTGTGGATGCCTGAAGTAGCTTCATATTGTTGTCCTGCCAGCTTGTGGGACTGCGTATTTGCGGTGTGTATTTTCTGATTTTACACAGCACCTTCTTATTTATTAGGATAGTAAACGAGCAATTTTACTAATATACATAGACCATCCGGGGATTATACAAAGAACTCGTTTTTTTTAATAATTTGCACGTTATCTATATTCGTCACCGTGGGGGTATTATTTTATCAAACGGTTTTCTTTTGGGAGCCTAATGGTGTTCATTTTAGTTAAGAGTTTTAGACTTCGCTCTTCTTGTATACTATTTGTTCGAAAACTACTTACGTAATGGCACTCTTTCAAATACTAATGTAAAACCTATCTTTTGGTGTATTAAGATCGTTATCACGAAATGAGCGTGTCACGGTAAGTCGTTGAATCTGGCGGCGTTATCTATTGGCTTGTTATTATGTATGTCAATTAGTTAAATTTATTAGGCATTATTTTTGGCCACGCCCCCCCCCCTCCGCCAACTGGCTAGTTGTTTTTTATATTAACGAATTATAACGTTAATATTGGGCACTTTAGTTTATTATTACATTTTATCCAAAACTGTTGTAACAAGATAAAATACTAGCTTTTGTCGTACTTATAACATGCTACAAATGTTTTCTGTATACTTGCTCTGTACCTCCAACATTAACGAAAGCATAGCGGAGTATGCATTTTCTAGTGTCAATATTTTTTCAAACCGAAGGCATCATCAAATTTATCCTATTTAGACAATTTTTGTCCCGTGTAAGTTTCCAAGACTCCAGTGGCATATCCAATTGGTAACACACTGTACATGAATTTTATACTGTAAAATCTTGAACAAGATTAAAATTTTTTAGGAGTAAGTGCAAGAAAACGATTTTACCATTCTATTCAATAATGATAAAATATTAAGCAATGTCGCTTATACATTTCTATATTTATGTTCCAGAATTAAAGTAGTAATAAAACCAGGTGTAACCTATACAGTGTCAGCGTACACGCTGTGAGAGTCACAACCCAAACATTAGGTACGCGCGGAATAATAAAGAGCATTATTCCCCGTATTTTTGAGAGCAACAGTCGGAAGCTCCCGGGACAGGCACATATATCACGAGTAAACGTGCTTTCATGATTTTTGTATAACACAGAAACTAGTAATGTTCTTTAGTAACTTGGTTTTGTGGTATAAAGAACGGTGGGCTAGAAAAATGAAAATGGAACCTGTGTAGGTCTCTAGTTCGGAAATATATTTTTTATTAATGCGAGAATGTGGACTACAGAGACAGATTGGCAACGACATAGAGATCTGTCGGGGGCAATCAATAGAAGGTTGTGACTTTTTAGAATATGCCCAATCATAGTGCACAACTCACTCAAATAAATCTTAATGAGCTCCTACTGACCATAAAACGTATACGTATATAAATAGGTATAATCAATATAACAGAGTGATAAATACAATATACACCAAGTTTCAACTTACATTTGAAATGGTAAATATTACGTTATTTTGCCAATATTAATGTAACCAATAATCATCAACAGTTTTTTATGTAAGTTTTTCAGACGTTATAATACTCTAATATGCATTGCCTTGAACCAGGAACTATGCCATTATTTAAGTGTTCTTGTTAGTTATTTGACGAAAGCAGGGTCGGCAAAGCTCAGGGCTAATACTACATTGTTTTATTAACGATTGCTATTACACTTACAACATCATCAAAATGTATTAACAATTTAACACCAATGTCAACGTGTTTCTCTAGTGTGTATTTGACTGTCAGACAATGGCTGCTCACAACAACGAAAGAGCACAATAAAGCTAGAATATATTTGTATAAGGCATATTTTATTTTTATTACAAAATTGATATGGTAATTTAAAAGCAAAAAAAATACATACAATTAATTATAGTGAGACAAAGTTGGTTAAAACACCATTATTAAGCTGAAACAGGCACTTTAGGAAGCATTCCTTGTATTAGGGTAAATTGAGATTAGCTAGTAATTACAAATAGAGTGATATTAAAATATCATTAGAAGTTGCTAGCTTAGCTGTTACGGATATTAGCCGTGCTCTTTCTAATTGCATGCGTACATTGAAACATGTACCATACGTAATATGTAATGCAGTATCGGTTGCCTAATTCATTTTCAACGTTTCCTCCTCCCAGCAGACTCTGTTACTGTGACATTTTTGTTGGTAAGCATGCGAAATAACTAGACGTGACAAAATTGGGTTATGTTGTGTTAATTTGTGGTTATAAGTTTCGAAGGCTTGCACAGTTTTTCTCCTTCGGTAAAAGTTTCGGAATTTTTACATTAAAACTTCAACAACGGTAATAAAGCAGTTGTTACAAATGTTATAGTTTTTTCATGTCACAGTTTGACTTCTATCACAATTCGTGCATGCAACCTAATAAAAACATGTGACAGCCTACTGGGAGAAGGAAACATTGTGAATGGATTACGTACTCTTACTAGTCTGTTTTCTTGAAAAATTTCCGTGTTTAATATCAACAGAATCAGAAAAAGCCCGATAGAAATTAACCCCAATCGACCGAATTTTAGAATGGTAAATACCACTTTACTTATCGTGAAGCTTGAAATTAAGGTAATTAGGTATTGAAGGATATTTGGTCGTTTCAGGAAAAAATATATTGAAATGGGTTTACATGTTCGCGTGCTATACAAAACGTATTTTGTTGAAGTTAAATAAAATCGCTCCCTTGCCATAAATTTTGTAAAATGCATTGCCTTCAGCACGACAATAAGTGTTAATATTTCAATTTATTCCGAGTCACGACACACTAAAGAAATTTAAACATTAATATGTGAATGTTTCAAACAATATATTTGCATTTGCTTAAATACGAGATGACAAAGGTAGGGTGTGAATTGTTAATGTATTAATTGCAGCAGGCACAGCGCGCCCACACAAAGTGACTATAGAACGTTTGTTTATAGACGGACGATTTCGAAAAAAGCAGTACAGAAACATGAGTGAAAAAAGCAGTACAGAAACGAGTGAAAAAATACTCCAACAGAAAGTAATATAAATATTTCAAAAAGTATTACTTACAGCAAACTAAAATCACGAGTGACCGATCAGAATTAGAGAAAGTCGCTGACGATCAACGTGAGTTTGTAAGGGGTCCAACACGGAAAAGAACGTAGTGATATCTCGGGTACTCAAAAATGTTATGGACATAAAAGCTGACCAAACTATCAGTGAATGTCTACAATAAATAAACAAATAAACCAAATTACAGAAAAAGACAAACAACTAGAGGAGAGGGTGGAAAAGTTAGAACGCGAAATAAAACAAAACAAAGCAAAAACATTTCACCTCGAAAACCTACGATGGGAATGTCTACGGTTCCAAATAAATTGCCAAAAGTATTGTCTCTAACAGTCGATGGAAGAGTCGCTAAAGTAGCACCTCCCGAGCGCGGAAGAAATACCACGGTAGTTTGTGCAATAAATACGCAAGGGTCCGTTGTTCCGCCTATCTTAATATTTGGAAGAGTGCGGATGAGACCCGAGTTGCTCAACGATTGCCCTCCAAACAGTTGAGGTATAGCGCAAAAAAAATGACTTGATGAACACGGAATGTTCTATGCAGTACGTTAACCACTTTATTAAATATTCACATGCCAGAAAAGAACACCCAGTGCTGCTAATCGTAGATAATCACTCGTCTCATATTTATTTGACTGATGTGTCATGATATGTTTACCTCCACACACTACCCACAAGTTGCAGCTACTTAACGTGTCTTTTTCGGCCCTCCGACAAACTACTATGCACAAGTCTGGGATTCTTATCTAGTTAATCATCCTGGTCAAACAATAACCGATAAGGAAAAACTTTTGGAGAAACTTGGTGAAAGCAGCTCCAGTGGGAACAGCAATTAAAGGGTTCGAGAAGTGCGGCATAGAACCGTTTAATCCAGCTGTATTCAGCGACTTGGATTTTATGCTATCACATGTATCTGAAAGCACACAGGTAAATTTGGAATATTTAGACAATGAAAACAACAGATTTCCCAAGATCCTCAGATAATGACGAACCACCGAATAGAATTCAACAAACAGCAGTTATTCCAGAAGCTCAAATAATGCGGCCTTCGATTCCCCAAAATGTACCTGGGCCATCTAAGTCAACCATATCACCTAGGCATCCCACCTCTAAGCAACCAGATATAGACCAGAGACAAGACATGTCCCTTTGGCAAATTCGACCATTACCAAAATACGACAGATCTGTGTCAACTCACCCCAGAAAGCGACAGAAATCTTCTATTATAACTTCCGCACCAATTAAAGATATGCTTGAAGAAAAGGAAAAGAAGAGCAATAAAAAGAAGAACGAAGAATTAAGAGAACTGAGAAAGCTCGAAGTATTCGGCGCAAAGAAGGGTTTGAAAGAAAAGAAGGAGGAAAAATCTGTGTCCTGCATGTGAAGAGGCGTTTATAGACCCACCTACAAAAGATTGGATCCAATGTGCTTCCTGCAGTGTTTGGTAGCACGAAATGTGCACAGGATATGACCAGAGGCGATTTATGTTTGATTTATGCATATAGTCATCTTACGCCATTAGGTTCGTCATCTTACCTTATATGTGAGGTATGATGACGAAATGAACCTTTTATATATTTTTTGTTTGTTATTAACGTATGTCTCAAAAGTTTTCGGAAAATCTTCCAATAAAATTTACCTGAAGTAAATAACGTCCCATCCAGTTGCCTTTGGAAACAAATTGCATCAAGTTGATTGACGTTTAATATAATATGTCAGTTTTGTAATAAACACAGTTATAAGGCTGCTGAAATGCAAAATAAATAAAAAATTGTGCAAAATTTCTAACCCTTACTTTTTCCGAAAACTTTTGAGACACACGTTGGAATAACTTTATTTTAGTTTTGTTTATGTGATATTACAGGGCATACTTAGGGCTATCCAATCATACTTGAGTTAAACCAAAATGTTCGTTATGTTTCCACAACGATTTCCCCTTAAAGTCGCCAACTTATGCCACTCTGCCCTATCATAGTGGAGTAGATGAAAAGGTGCGAGCCAGAGCAGGAGTAACTTGAATCATCCAAAAAGAGTGGATTGATGACATAACAAATTGAAAATGCATTTCTAGAAGATTAATGCGATTTGAAAAAACAAATTGCAGTGATGGTGGCATACATTCCGAAGGTAAACCACAATAATGAATGGAAGAAAAGCTCTGATCTGAAATGCACAGAGAAGCTAACAAGATAGAGAAGTTAATCTTAATCGGATATTTAAAACAGCATAAGTATACGAAAAAGCTAGCACTGTTTGGAAAATATGCGTTAAATAACATTGGACAGTGAAGTGCATAGATGTATGCACCCTAAACGATGTAATTGTTGCTAATACTAATACGTGGTATGTTGTTATATTTTTATACTCGCCCAAAGTGCAAACTGTGCGATTATACGTGGAATGCAATATCAGCCAAATGGCGGTCTCGGTTTCTACAAATGGTCATTCTTTCGAGAAAATATTCCATAACGTTTACACACAGTTTCGCCAATAACACTTCGAATATTATCTTGCGTCCAACTAAAGCAGCGAAATGTCGCGCCCAGTAAACGAATAACGTGATCGTTTCACGCCTTGTATGGCCCACATAGCCCCATCCTGCTGAAATAAACATTGTCCAGGTTAGTCAGAATCTTTCGGTATCGCAATCCATCGACTGTCACCGGCATCGTTTTCAAAAAATACACGAAGAAACACTTTCGACCACAGCAGCAATGTTTTCAGTTGATCTGGCTGCCCGAGCACTGGTCAGATTGATAGGGGAAAGTTACGCTGAAACCGTTCGCAGAGTTCTTGGAATTTTCAGTGGTGAAAGTGCACCAAATCTGTCCACTTTTCAAAGATTGATTAAGAAATTGGTGAAAATTGGATCAATTATGAACAGTAAATCTCCTGTACATTGTTGTTCCGGCCGGTCTCTAGAAAATATTGCAACTGTGATTGTGAGTATTGCTGAAAATTTGCGAACTCACTACATGTGATAACGGAGTTCTTGTGGCCTCAAGTGGAAGGTATGGACCTGGAAGACATGTCGTTTCATCAAGACGGCGCAACCTGCCACACTGAGCGTGAAATAACTGATTTATTGGGAAAACGATTTTTGGACCGCATTCTCTTCTGAAACGCCAAGGGCAGTTGGCCACCGAGATCGTGCGATTTGACGCCATGCGACTTCTTTCTTTGGGGTTTCTTGAAATCTCAGGTCTATGCGAATAACACTCGAACAATTCCTGAGCTCAATGCCTATATCCAAAGCGTAATTAATGAGATAGAGTCGCAACTCTAAGAAAACATCAAATATAATTTCATCAAAAGAGCGTCTGCGTCCAGAGTCACGAAGGCCATTTGAAGGATATGTTATTCCACAATTAATCGGAACATGTCTACTTTAAAATTCAATAAAAATATCAGCAATACCTGAAAAAACATGCGTTTTGTTTATAGCGTGGTTTCACTATTTTTATGCAAAGTGACTTCATAGAATTATGAGCGCAATCTATAAATGTTTTAAATAAAATGTTAAAAATTTACTAGCAGAAGTGCTACTGCCTGGTGGGGCACTAGTATACAGGTTGTCCATGACAGTCAGGGGCATGTTTTCAGCAACGATTCTAGACTCAAAAACAAAGAAAATAGCTAAAATTAACATGTACCAAAAATGCATCGTCTAGAAATTATTAAGTATTTAATGCCTAGTTATGAAATCCCATAACGGATTTGATTAGCTAAGTTGGCTTAATATTAAACTTAATGACATAGATTATTTAACACTGAATTTACGGTATTATTATGAAAGAAAATTACAAACTTGCATTACAACTAACGAAAATCATTTTGAACACATTTTCTAGATAAAAAGTACTTAAATTCAATTACAGTCTTTTCATAACTGGTTTTAGTAGGTTTAGGCCCTGGACACACGTGGATTCTGTATGCGAGATACCGAATCTCAGATACAGAAAATACACGCGTTCAAATGGAGCTGTTCACACGGCATTCAGCGACGCATACGGTATCGCGCTGCAGAATTTCGGTATCTGTCCTTTTCGGCCGCCGGCAACAAATTCTGTACCTCTGATACCGATTTACCAGAACACACGATATCAGACCATATGCGTAGCAGATTTTCTTCAACTTCTATTTAAATCGAATAAGCGTTGCGTTCGTTACCATACAACAGTCATGAAGCGTACATTATTTGACAATGAAAAACGTATTAGCTTAGTAGAGCCCAATCCCTGTCTTTCAATACAGTACATCCAGACTAATTCGACAGAAACAAAGAACAGCAATGCTAAGTACATAACAGCACGGCACTGGACTGTTCTTGCAAGTGACTGAAGGCCCGCGTATAAGATTCAGTCGCCGCGTCTGAACAGACCGCGATTCTGTATCCCGCATACTGTATCTCGCATACGGAATCCACGTGTGTCCAGGGCCTTACAGCTGCCAGTAGTCCGTAATCTTTAATACGGTATAATTCGTAAACGAATCGTTTCCGGATATATGTTTATCCGAACTTTTTTCTTTTTAGATCTAGATTCATTTCTGAAAAAATTGCCCCACTTTTATGGACACTTTGTTTAAGATACTGAAACAACGTCCAATATGAGTGCTTGCAGAGGCAGAAAGTGATATTCACGGGGAAGACACTGGAAATATAACTAAACGTTTCAGGAAATACTAGCGTGCTTTATAAAGTTCTAAACGGAAAGATGCCGTTAAAAGAAGTAATGACAGACACAAATACATTTTATCGGTAAAAAAGAAGCACCTACAAGAACAGTACAAATACCTTTTCGAAACAGGAAGTATAAGACTCAAGACCGAAGAACGAAATAACAAACGTGTACGAAATAGTGTATCGGAAACACAATAGGGCCAGCATGCTATACAACCCAACGCAGTACCTGCAATTGTCTCCCTGACGTCATACGAGGGTAAGGTGAATAGTTCTCGGCCTTGACATAAGATGGCGTTCCAATCGGCAAAAATGTATTTTTCCTGCCTGCGTGTAAGTGTTATTAGTTCATATGACAAGTTTCAACTTGTTTTCTCAAGTAGTTTGTTCACACGAATTTTTGCCGTAGACGTCTTGCGTGTTTTTCGTTAAAATCGATAAATGTGAATATCGTGCGGTCATAAAATTCTTCGTTTTGGATGGATTAACCCCTAAAAAGATTCATCCGAAGTTGACAAAAGTTTACGGAAACTCTGCTCCTTCCATGTCAACTGTTAAAAAATGGGCCGCTGAATTTAAACATGGTCGCACGTCCCTCGAAGATGACCCACGTGAAGGACGGCCAAAAACCGCAACCACACCGGAAACCATAAAAAAAGTGCATGATATCGTGTTCGACGATAGGCAGTGAAGGTCAGTGAGATAGCTGAGGCTGTGGGGCTATCGGAAGAAAGGGTGCGAAACATCTTGCACAAAGAATTAGGGATGAGAAAGCTCTGCGCGAAATGGGTGCCGCATTTGCTGAATGCCGATCAAAAGCAACTGCGCCAACGAGTTTCGCAGCAATTTTTGGACCGATTCAATAGGAATCCGACCGATTTTGTGCGGCGATTTGTCACCATGGATGAGACATGGATTCACACTACACCCCAGAAGCGAAGCAACAGTCGAAGCGCTGGGTGGAAGCCGGTGGTTCAGCGCCAAAGAAAGCGAAGTCGATCGCATCTGATAGACAGGTCATGGCCAGCGTGTTTTGGGATGCGAAAGGGATCCTGTTAATTGATTACCTTGCAAAAGGCAGAACAATTACAGGCGAATATTACTCCAACCTTCTTGACCAGTTGGATGCCAAAATCCGGGAGAAGATGCCTGGCTTGAAGAAGAAAAAAATCATCTTTCACCAGGACAACGCACCTGTTCACAAGAGTGCGTTGGCGATGGGAAAACTGCGGGATTTGGGATACGATTTGCTCGGTCATCCCCCCTATTCTCCTGATTTGGCACCCTCGGACTTCCATCTGTTCCCAAACTTGAAGAAATTTGTTTCTGGGAAGCGCTTCGCGTCCAAGGAAGAAGTTAAGGGAGCCGTAGATGAGTATTTTCACAGCCTTCCAGACTCTCACTTCCGGGAAGGAATACTGATGTTGGAGAAACGCTGGACCAAGTGTGTTAAAGTCAAAGAAGATTATGTAGAAAAATAAAATCATTTTTTAACTGAAAATCGCAGTCTTTCATTGTCAGGCCGAGAATTTTTCACCTTACTCTCGTATGCATATAAAGCAGATACGCAAATGATCTACAGTGTTTCCCCCTACTAATAAGAGAAAACCGATGCAAACACAAGTTTAGATCATTGCCGTGATTGCTTCATACGAGCATGACGTCAGCGAAAAGATTCCTGCGACGAACTGTAGTAGAAGCACTACCAAAACTGAAAACAAGCAAAGCGCCTGGCCAACTAACAGAGATTACATAAAGGAAGATTGTGCAAATATGCTATACAACATAATTAATTTAGCCTGGAGAGAAGTCGGCAAATAATTAGAAAAGCAGTCACATCTTGCTTATAAAAATAGTGATAATACGATATGCAACTTTAGAGATACACTTCTCTTCGCTAAACGTAACTTGTGTACCAAAGAATTCTCAAAAAGCAGGTAAGATCAATCTAGAAGAAATCGTAAGTGAAATCCAAGCTGAATTTAGGCTTGCACGGGAGACCCACAACTGGATATTTAGTACAGTAAAGTCATGTTAATCCGAAATTGACGGCAAACCGGAGCGTCAAATGCGTCCATGTAAGAATAGCGTAATATAAATTAGGGTGGCGTTCGGCCAGTCGAATCTACTTTAATTGGTCATAATTTTACAGATGTTAACAATTTTTCGTTTAGGGACTGCAAGCGCATCTTTTTTTAGTCGTTCGTAAATGCCAGTGCGAATTTTGCTTAACATTGGCGTCGCTAAAACGTGGCTATATTAGACGAACTTAAACGAGAAAGTCTTGGAAAACCAATAGAGCTAAAATACGGCGTCGGGGCGCCAACGATCAGTGACATAAAACAAATACAAGGCAGCAAGATGGGAATTCAAACTTCTGTCACCGCTATTAAAAAACAAAACATTAAAACTAGCGAAAGTCGTTAATTTTTTATTTCACAAGTTTTAATTTCTAATCTCATACTCATAATATGCATGTGAGCATTGCTGTGGATTTTTATCGAGGGCAATGGAAATCAACCCTGACGACCTTTCCGGGGTCCGACTGCAAGGCCTAGACGAATTCCAAATTCCTTGCTGCTAATTGGGCGGGGCAGCGTTCACACCCCGACTGTTTGTTTAGTGGTGTAAAACCTCATAAAAACGAGAAGTTATTAGTATCGAGATTTCTGTTCAAATATTCATTCTGGGGTTTGACTTGTAGCTGAAAACTCGTGAAAATAAAGAGCAGTGGTTGAACAGGGCGTGTTGTGTTTAATTTACCCCTTCAATCCGAGATAAATCTCATATGCACATATATATTCAGTTTCCTTCTTAGTAAAATACATGTTAGCGCTATCATTCTTAAAATTGAATTTCGGCTTGGACCGCGTAGATAAACACCCAGCACTCTTTGGCTTAGTGTCCGTAGCATCTTGTGAACTCATGGTCATGCTTTTTGTTGACTCGTGTTGTTTGAGTACCTTACAAACAAGGATACTTAAAAAAATTTGACCTTACTGCTGTTTGTGCACCCATATCGACTAACGTTTCACAAGACGTTGCAGCTTACACAAAGAATCATTGAAAATGAACAGGGCTATGCAACAAACATTACAGTTTGATATACGTTTTCTGATTTTCCCTTGTCTCTAAAGCAGAATCGTGTTGTCCTAACTCTCTCCTCATCGTAATAATAAAATAACGTTGCACGCAATTGCAAAACGTCGATTAAGTCAATTTGACATGCATAACCCTGTTCATTTTCAATGATCGTAAGTGTACATCATTAGAGTGAAAGTCGCTCTAATAACTGAAGGTCGGCGTGAAACTAGTTATAGTCCACTGTGCCAACCGTGCGTAACGACGTAACGCTGATTGGTCATCCAAGTCCAGTACAGTTTGAACCCATGGGACGTGACAGGCTGACATGCGGTGGTTGCAATACTTTAGATCGTGTATGACAGGAGTCCACGTTTCTACTAAACCTAAAACAATCTTCCCTCTTTATATTATTTGGATGTTTTTCTATTTCTATGACTTCACGTATCATTCGTGGAAAGTAGTAAAGTTTTTTGGCAAAAACGCTGGCGCGCTTAAATTCTAAGATGTGCCTATTTGTAAATGTATGCTCAGCTACGGTTGATTTTCTAATATGTTTGTGTTTGCAATCGCCTTTATGTGGTTGAAGTCTTAGATCAATGGGAAGAACAGTCCGTTCAATGTAACTCGAGTGATATACGCTAGCGGGTTTTAGAATTGAACTTTTATCTTTTACTGACCTGAAACCGTTAGGTACCCAAAGTTTCGTAAACCTAGTTTTGATGTTGCAAGATGGTTTTAGGTTTAATAAAATGTGGACTCCTGTCATACACGATCTAAACCATTACAACCACCGCAGGTCAGCGGGCACGCCCCACGGACTGAAACTGTACTGGACTAGAATGATCAATCAGCGTTACAGCGTTTCGCACGGCTGGCACAGAAGATACCGACCTCCAGTTCTTAGAACAACTTTCCCTTTGATGATGCAAGGTAAATGTCTTGCAAAACGTTAGTCTATATGCGTGCATAAACAGTAATAAGGCCAAATTTGCCTAAGTATCCTTGTTCGCAAGGTACTCACACAACGCGAGCCAACAAAAAGCATGACCATCCAGTGGATCCTTGCTTGAGTTCACAAGGTGCTAGGCACACTAAGCCAAAGAGTGTTGGGTGTTTATCTACAAAGACTACGCGGTCCAAGCCGAAATTCAATTTTGATAATGATAATTAGAGCATTCCCGAAAGCCTCCAACAATATACAGATTTGTGGCGGAAAATGCGAACATAGGAAATCAAATGTGCTAGAATACAGTTTATGGGCTTTGTGTGCGGTAGACAGGAATAGACCTATATGCGGTTGACATCTACTATCCGCAGAATCAAGGTGTTTTGTTTTTAGAAAGCACTGAATCCTAGGATACTAGATTTTAAATTATATATGTCTATTTTTGTCTAACGCATACAAAGCCTATAAACTGTACTATATAACACATTGGACTACCTATGTTCACATTTTCCGCCACCAATCTGTATAACGTAGGAAGGTGATCCGTCATGCTTGAATCAGTTTAAACGTCGGTAACATAGGTATCAGAATTCGCCGATTCGGTTTTCTGAATATCACGTAGAAGGCATCCACGTCAATATTTTGACTAATTGTTGTGTATTTAACTAAAGATAATGATACAGTAATCCGTATGTTTCCATTCTTCGAATTGAGCTGGTTTTAATCGTTTCGTATTAACGGGACTTTACTGTATTATAGATCCCAGAGAATATATTTGAATTCAACAAAAAAAATCTATAGTTGCCCGATATATTTGTAAAAGGCGGTTATTAGCGTTCCACGTGGAATAATCGTAAATGACCTTAAAAGAGCGTGTTGCTGAAGATAATGTGGCGACCAAACGAGGATAATGCGTGTCAGTGGCCTGGACACAAAATAATTCACTGCAATTACAGGTGTCAGACAGGAGGCAGTATTAAAACCACAAATGAAAATATTTGCAGAAATAGTAAAACATGATCCTTTCTCAAACAGTCCACATCTTTGCATTATGAAGGGCATGTGACGACAGGACCGAATGCGCACGAGCTGCGCCCGCTCGGTGACGATAAAAACGTAAAAGACACAGGAACAACACAAGTGTATATATATAGAGGATGTCTCTGAAAGGTGCGGTATATTATGAACCAGATATACTATAGCTCAAGATAAGCCAATTTACCCCAAATTACCTATATATAAAAGTCCACCCCTTGAGGAGTTACAGCCATCTAACGATGGTAAAAAATACTTTACCGTGTTTTTTGTATAAAATTTAAAAAGCAGGCGGGCTTTGAAAACAATAATTTTTGTCAAAAACCACAAGGTAAACAACACAACAAATGAAAAATGGGAACCAATTTTCAAAATTGCGTAAATTTGCACTACTACTTCTCCGTAGAAAGTTTCTGGCATGATCAAATATTCCAGGGCTTGGGCGGACGTTATTTACTGCATGAAATTGAAATAACAGGTAGGCTTTGAAACTGTTAAATTTAATTGTTTGTTAAACGTCAAAAATACGAGTGTTTTCAAAGTCTACTTGTTAATTTTAATTTCATACAAGACACGATAAAGCATTTTTCATCATCTTTAGATGGTTGTAACTCCTCAGGAGTGGACTTTTGTATATAGGTAATTTGAGTTAAATCGGCTTATTTTCAGCTCTAGTATATATGGTTACATTTTTTTCCGACCTTTCAGGGACACCCTGTATAAGGATAACCAAAACATAATACGTCTACTATAACTATTGGTACACTAAATAAGATATAGGAAATCCCTACCTGCATTAGCACATGCGTGAAGACGACGTTAAAAATAATAACACTCAGTGGAAACGTTGATATAAAGGTAATTGACAGGGCTGTCCTAAACGAGTCTGAGCAGATAAACCCAGCCTTGAGTCTGCGCTATAAAGGGGCACAACAGACAAGGGAGGTAAGCATACCCGCGTTTTGAATGAGGTCGTCGTCAAGATCCCTCTTCTGGACGCTATGGTAGACTATCTCCCTCCACAATGTGCCTACAATTGACAATTTAATGTTTACGAGAATGTTGGGCTTTCCCAGTATATAGATATATCTATCTTTACTGACGAATCTAAAACAAAGCATGGAACGGGTGCTGGAGTTTTCTCTGACGATCTGAACCTCCACCAGAGCGTACCACTAGGCAAAATGGCCACTATCTTCCAAGCGGAAGTAACAGGAATAATGGCTAGCCACCTACCCGGCCTAAGGGTAAAGACGGCTCACAGAACCACTTCGTGGTTAAAACAGGCAACTGGCCTCTAATAAGTGGAAGAAGAAGAAGAATAAACAATACCAAATCCAATATTATATAAAAAATAAGAGGTGATTAAAATGATGCCAACTTGATTAAAAATAACTCTTGTATCGGTCATTTTATTAATTGTCTTTATTATTATGCTGGTGACGGGACATTGGCGGAGGTCTGGGTTCCAAACCAGTAACAAGTGTGAAATACATCTCTCTCGAATTATGTTGGTGCCCCCCCCCTCCCCCGCAAGTTGAGAGCCGGGTTTTCCGAACCGTCTGAATCCCCTTTAATACAGCCACTGTACCATGGAAGGTAATATTTTTACTGACGTTAAATTTGTCAGTCGAGAAGTCCATATTCAAATCTCGATTTTACATGCAGCTGGCATTTATGGATACTCTGACGAAGACACCAGAGCAGCAGTTGAAAATTATCTAGCAGTAGTGTGTTTATCAATCCGTATTAATATCTAAAAAACAGGCAATTTACCTAAAGGTGAGGCAATGGCCCTCCCAAAATTTTAGCTTAACAGTGCAACTGCAGAATTCTTATGCAATGTAGGTATTAGACAGTATTTATAGGTCGGCTCAGCTTCTTCGGGGTTGCATGTTAATCAGAACACTGGAGCGAAGATTGATAATGATTTTATTTCGTGGATATACATATATAGATGCACAATAATCTCAGATTAAGTAATTAGGGTGCGTGACTTCGCGCTAGCGGCGGTGCTGGTGATTATTGTTCATCTGCAGAGCGGTGTTTCCAGGCTTGGAGATGGCAAAGGCTCGACCAAGCTGCATCGGCCTGGGCTTCGCGGTAGCGCGGATGAACAACGTGTTAAAGCCAAGTGAAAATACCGCGTTTCCTTTTCGAATTCAGACCGGCCGGTCTCGTATAGCGCATTTCAAATCTTGCAACCGCTTTCCCGTGCGCTAATATAGTCTATTTTTGATTCTACGGCAGACCGGTGCTTAGCGCAACGGTGCTGCCGGAAAGAAGCGTTAGAATAAATCGGTTGTTTGAGTGGAAGAAAGAGCGCAAACGTATTTGCCTCACACCCTTGTTATTTAGGCAGACAGTTAACCATATGTTCGTGCAGCTGTACATTTTACGGGGCGCACTAGCGTCCTTCCCGTGCGTCTCCCCCCTCAATTTCGGTAGCGCAGCTTCTTTGCTCGTGGTAGTGGAATTAACGTAGCCAAGCCGATTTGTCCCGTGTAAGCGGCCTCCACGGCTCCAGCCGTTGGAGCCCGCTGTGGGTGCTTTCAAGAACGTTTCGAGGTAGTAATTTCGAGTTCTAACTGTGGAGCAGTTCAGTGGTGCACCAAGTGTCGAAGACGCAGTAATAAAATGTGCTCAAACGTGCTGTGGAACAGCGTAAATGGTATCATTCGGTTGTTGTATCGTGTCGTCGCATAAGTTATGCATTAAACGTTGTTACGAATTATAAAAGAAACCGTCTTTGTCCCGGTGCACTAATTGCCGTTACCTGCGCTCGTGGTAGTTGCTCGTGCAAGGATTTGTGCGCTGCCCCGTTGTGTGTTGTGTTGAGTGGTCAACCCCCCTGCGACACATTTCTGATCACCAAACTTCCCGCATTTTGCCATTCCTGGCTGCCGACGTTGTCCATTTTGACCGCCTGCCTTAGCGTCCCTTAACGAAGGCTCTCCAACTGGACACCAACACCAAGCAAGGTTGCTTAACCACCAGGTATTGTTAAATTAGTTTTAATGTAGTGTGTTACGCTAGAATATAAAGTGTAGGGTCGCCTTTCACAGTGCGCGAAGTGACGCCATACCCGTAATCAAACGCTGTCGTTTTGTATTGGGCGTTTGCGTCTTGAATTTTAGCACGTTGTAACGCGCCTTCAGCGCTGATTTCATTTCATTGTTTGTCACTTTTGCTTGCTATGTTACGATTGCTGTTTATTCCTGCGAGCCGATTAGTGATTGTAACGAAGTTCAGTCTTGGTCACGATTGTTTGTTTATTCACGCAAGTAGATTAGTATTCGTATCAAGGTCCATTGTTTGTTACGGACACGCTTCTTAGTCATATTATAATCTAGTGATGACCGTGTTTTTGACTAACCTTATTAACCGCGCATAATTTAAAGAATTACTACTTGAGGTGTACCTATACAGTCATTTTGTTTATTTCAACCAATAGACGGATATTCAAAGTTAGTTTTGTTTCTTTATGACCTGTTACAAATGTGTTTTTCTAAATCTGCAAAAGGCAATGCAATGTGGACAAACGGGAGCTATTTAACGACTTAAGGTAAGTCCCTGCGCCAGCTGCAGACGCCGCTCAGGAGCGCTGACACAATTGCAAGTCCTGAACGTCGGACTTATACAAGGTCTTGCATAAATATTGTTCACACCCCAATTCAAACTCGTGGCGCTCTAATGCCCCTTTCTTGTTACCTGTTTCGAGTATGACCACCCCTATTGCAATGGCACTTCGCCCTAATTAACGGCCTGTTCAAATTGAACTACGCCCATCTCGTGTAGTCCGACAACTATTTTGTTAGACAACCGTTGAGGCGTGATTAGGGTGCACAAACGGTTCAGCCTCCTATAGGGTGCATAGTGTCAGATATGAAGAGGTTTACCCTGGACGAAGCTGGTAAACTACTGGATCGCCTACTGTAGGATACGTTGTGCCGGGTGTTGAGACGTTCCACCTGGAGCTGCTGAACAACGGGGCGGCCTCCTGGAGAAAAAGAGTAGCTTCGGGGCAATTCGGCATATTCAACCGCCAAGAATGCTTGACGACTTTATACGAACTTGGGGTTCGACTGTGGAGACTGGATGCAAAAGATTTAGGTAAAAACGGGTAGTTCATTCTTAAAATTGACTGCTAAAGCTCTTATCTGCCTGTTGCTGTTAATTTTCGGGCAATTTAAACACCTTTTGGCTGGGTATCAATTCGTTTATTTTCACCGGTCAGTGTCGCAATGTTTCTATTTAATTTTTCTATAACTTTTGCCTGAAGTCAGAAGGAATTATTTTATCAGCATCATGTTGTAGTTGACCTAAATCCGTGCAGTTTTACCAAACTCGGCCCTATTGGCGTGCAGGTAAAGCTAATAAATGTATGCTACCTTTAGAATTGTAGCCGTTGATTCGCTATGGACAGCGTTGTGTAATTCGGCGGTTACATCTGCTTCGAAGGCAGTTACATGTCCTTCGAAGAGCAAGCACATTAATGGCTCGTTTCCAACCGTCGCATGTAAACAGAGCCGTCTTTATTTCGGAGAGCAAAACATTTGTATTAATTCGTTGTTGGGCTTAAAATGTAGACATCAAGACGCCTGCATCAACGGCCGTCATGGACAGTTGCGCAGAAAGCGGCGGTAATTAATAGATCCTATAAAAATCCAGAATATCTGGAATTTTTCTCTATGCGTTGGTCAATTCGTGGGTTTACCAGTTGAATGCCAGTTACTGTTGAGCTCAGTGATTGCATAATAAAGTTCTTTGCCCTTACCTGTCGTTAATATTGCTCTCCAATGCGTGTTTTTATAGTTGAGATTTCACCCACGATAAATCTCGCACCTAAGGTTATATAATCTTCTTTTTTGAGGTTATATCTGGGTGTCGAATTCTCAGAATTGCGGAAATGGAATGCTCAAACCAGGAACTGCGTAAAACCTCAATTCGCCTAATTACCGAATCAAAGTGCTCAATTGTAGCATTGGCCAATTCATTTTGGCAATTGAGCAAATTCGTCATCTAAGTCTAATATATGCATCACAATTTATAATAGCTGTGTTCCGTAGGTGTAAGGCGTGATACACTTAGTAACCTCTTAATTTGGTGTACGATTTTCTTGTGAGGTGTGGCTCCGACATTAAACATTTATGAATATTTTGAGTTTCTGGTATTACGAATACCTGTTGCTGATTTCGCAAAAAACCCGTTTCCATTCCATCCAAGAATCCTAAAATCGTTGACCATTATTAATGTGTCTTCCATTCTTTGTTACTTGCGCATAGGTTACATTCTCCTCTACCTGCATTTGTTCTGTAGGTCCATTTTCAATACTTTTCGTGTTAATCAGCTGTCTTTCTGGGGTTTTCTTATCTATCCGTTTGTTTCTTAGGTTTTGCAGAGCTATTGTTGTGCTGCTCCCTCTGTAATTGGCCGGGTGTGCATCTCCCCTTTTAGATATTTTAATTTTTGGTATGATGTCTTCCTGAGCATTTAACGCATCTTTTCTAACGCAGTAGTTTTGAGTATTTTGAGTTTTGCATTGTGGTATTAATTTACGTTTTTTAAATGCTTTAATCTCCACTTTAATGTGTAATATTTCAATTAATATTACATTTTTAATATCTTCGTCTTTACTAGAAGACATCGCGAAGAAGCGCAATAGCAGCTTGTTTTTCCTTTCGAACAATTGATTCATTTCTAATATTTTAAATTCTTTAGTTTTAGATCCTCTAAAATATGTTCAGTTTTACAAGTCTCGTGTAGTTTTCTTCTTCCCGTGGTACTACAGTCTTCATTAGACCTTAACCTCCCGCAGACGTCGCCTCCAATCTTCTCTGTCTCTTGCTGCCCCTTTCCAATTTGCTACTCCCAGCAGCTGCCTGGCGTCATTCTCGATGTTGTCCTTCCATCTCATTCTCGGCCTTCCCCTTTCTGTTCTTCCTTCGATTACACCTTTAAACATTTTTCCTGGTACTCTGTTCTGTTCCATCCGCTCCACATGTCCCGCCCACCGCAATCTTTGTACTTTAATTACGTCTACTATATCCAAGTCCTTATAAAGATTTACTAGCTCATGGTTGTATTTTATACGCCATCCATCATTTTCCCTTGTAGGGCCGTATATTTTCCGTAGTATTCGTCTTTCGAAAATGGTTAACATCTGTTCCATTTTTTTCGTCAGGGTCCATGCTTCGCACCCATATGTCACTACCGGTCTTATTAGTGTCTTGTATGTGGTGATTTTGGCAGGGATGTGTATCAGCCTCGACACTATCATTTGGCGTACAGCATAATATGCTCTATTGCCTTTACTTATTCTTTCGCGGATTTCTCGTATCATTTCATTGGCCTCCGTTATTTTATTTCCTAGATATGTGAAGTTTGTGACGACCTCTACATTTTTTCCCCGAGGGTTATGTTCTGTCCTAGTCTTCTAATAGGTTTAGTTGCCATAAATTTTGTTTTGTCTTCGTTCACTTCCAGGCCTATTATTTCCGCTTGTTCTTCTAGCCTTGCATAGGATGCATGGACCGCCATTTCTGACCTTCCTACTATATTAACGTCGTCGGCGTATACTATTAACTGGGTGGACTTATTGAGAATCGTGCCATTTAGATCTATTTTTATCTCTCGCATTACTTTTTCTAATGCCAAGTTAAAGAGCACGGGCGCTAGGCCATCTCCCTGCCTTAACCCTTGTTTTATTTCAAAAATTTCCGTAAACTCATTTTGAAGTTTAACTCTGCCCTTGGAGTTGTGCATTGTCATCTTCGCAAGTCTAACCAGTTTAGTTGGTATGCCCATGTGTTCCATTTCTTCGAAAATTATTTGCCTGTCGATGCTATCGTATGCCTGTCTAAAGTCTACGAAAAGTTGATATATACTAATATTTTTCTCCCAGGCTTGCTCTAAAATCTGTCTTACAGTAAATAGTTGATCTATTCTTGATCTACCTGTACGGAAACCTCCCTGGTATTCACTGATTATTTCTTCCGCGTATGGTTTTATTCTTTCTCGCAATATGTTGGATAGGACTTTGTAGGCTGTGCATAGAAGTGATATGCCTCTGTAGTTATTGCATATTAATCTATCCCCTTTCTTATGTATTGGGCATATGTTTGCTATTTCCCATTCCTTGGGCATTGTTTCAGATCTCCAGCATAATAAAATGAGTTTATGTAGTTGTTTGTGTAGGTCCGGCCCTGTTGCCTTGATTAATTCACCTGGTATGTTGCCTGTCCCAGGGGCTTTGTTATTCTTAAGTTTATAAATGTTTTCAACTGTCTCCTCCAGGGTGGGTTTCAGAATTTCCGGCTGGGCCGACAAATAAATCCGTTCTTCCACGACATCCTCCTTCTGATGGGGCCTGTTGAGAAGCTCATAGAAATATGTCTTCCATCTCTCCTTCACCTGTGCTGTATTGGTAATCACATATCCATTTTGGTCTTTGCACATTGTTTCTCTTGGTTGGTACCCGTTTTTAATTGCTTGCACATTTTTAAACATGAGTTGTTCATTCAGGCGTTCTTTCTTCTTTTGTCGACATATCCTTTTAGCTTCTCAGTCTGCTATATTCTTCCTCGTTTGCTCTCGTTGGCCTCTGTAATAGTTTTCTCCTTGCTTCATTTCTTTTGCCTATGGCCTCTCTACAGTCCTCTTCAAACCAATAATTTCTAGATGCTTCCCTTTGTACTCCTAAGAATTCCTCCAGCGTGGCTTTTAAGTTAGTTTTGATGGTCTCCCATAACCGATCTGGGTCTTCGTCGCTCTCTTCTTCCTCTTGTATGCGTTCTCTGATCTTATTTCTGTATAATTCCAACGTTTGTTCTTCTCTTAGGGGCTTTCGATTATATCGTGGGGCTTTGGTTGCAGCACTTGTTTCCTTACTTTTGTTGATTCGTTCTCTCATCTTCACTCTCACGAGGTAGTGGTCAGATTCTGATCCTGCCCCCCTACAGCTTCTTATGTCCAAAATGTTAGAAAAGGACCTACTGTCTATAATTACATGATCAATTTGGTTGACCGTTCTTCCATCCGGTGATTTCCATGTGCCTTTGTGAATATTCCTATGTGGGAAGGTCGTGTAGTTTTCTTACGACTACTTAAATCGGTGTCATTTGTTTACTTTCGAATGAGTACCATTCGAGTACAGTAGTGTTCAAAAATCGTGTGATATTCCTATCATCGATTTCTTCTCCCACGTTGAGTTTTACTTTACCTCCTAGAAGCTAGGTGTCTTGTAACTTATTTTGTTTTAGTTCAGAATTTTAGTTAACGTGTTATAGTAATTCAACTGTTAATGATAACTGGTGGTGGCTTATTTTTTTGTTTAGAAGCTTTTTCTTGTGTACTGAAAATGAAACAAAAACTTTATTATTTGACTGTGGATCATAGTAGTATATGTACATTTCGATTTAAGGTACTTCGATTTAGAGCGCTTCATATTCATATTCATTTTGGCAATTTCCGATCGGGCGAAAAACACCTTGCTGGTACGTTTCCGGTTTCAAAATATACATAATTCTGGTATGCTATCGTTGGTGCTAGACAACAAAAATAACACACGGGAATAACTCTTCTAGCCTAGGCCAGCAAAATGTTCTTGAGACTTTTTGCGCTTGACGTTTATAAATCAAGAATACATAATCTGTAACCCCTTATACGGTTTAATAAAATAATTAATTTTTGGGTTTAATCCAATGGGGAAAAGATAGTATGTACAAGAGCTAGGAAAGGTGAACTTCTCGAACTCCGGTGGTTGCTAGACTCGGCAGACACCTAGTCCAGGCACTTCCAGTCATCCAGGAATGTAGCATTTTTCTATTATTACAGAATATACTAAATTAATGTTTTATATCCACTGTGAGTGAAAAATGCTGTGATTTCCTTTATGGCCATGTTTGATTTACGACGGTAGTGTAAAACCTACCGAAGTCAGTACCCAGCTATAAAACCGACAAGCGATGGATTGCGTTCGTGCGTGTTGCCGCGTACGCGCACTCAAATCCGGGCTGGTACTGATCAGAACAATTTTACGCGCAAACCGTTCGTGCGCGCTAAAATGCTCAAGTGAGTACGCACCTTAAAGCTGGGTACTGACTTGAGCATTTTTACGCGCACGTTCGTATGTGCGCGTAAGCCGTTCGTGCGCGTAAAAATGCTCAAGTCAGTACCCAGCTTAACACATCGTATTAGTAAGGTATCGCTGTACCAGTCACGGTAAACATTTCTCTTAAAATAACTGATTATCTATCTTTTACCGTTGACGAAAAATCCATGCAAGGGGCGCTTATCTTGGACACCCTTTATCATCTATAATCATTATCAGTTTCTGTTTAAGTGGGGCCTGGACACAATCCCCACTGTCCATAACGCCCACCATGTCCATAACCTCCACCGTGTCCATAACGCCCACCGACGATTTGGGCCATAACCTCCACCGTGTCCATAACCCCCACCGTCGGGTTTGTTCGTAATTTAAACTGTGCCCATAACGCCCACCGTCGGTTTGGTCCATAACCTCCACCGTGTCCATAACGCCCACCGACGATTTGGGCCATAAACTCCACTGTGTCCATAACCCCCACCGTCGGATGTGTTCGTAATGTCAACTGTGTCCATAACCCCCACCGACGATTTGGGCCATAACGCCCACCGTGCCTATAACCTCCACCGTCGGGTTCGTTCGTAATTTCAAATGTGTCCATAACCCCCACCGACGATTTGGGCCATAACGCCCACCGTGCCCATAACCTCCACCGTCCATAACCCCCACCTCGTCCATGACCTCCACCGTCGGCTTTGTTCGTAAGTTTTCAAAGTTTAAAAATGAACTTGAAACATTGCTAGACGGATCGGCAAAATGCCAAGGGCATATAAAATTAACGAAACCGTTCGTTTGGACTTTCCTATTTTGTAAAGAAAAACGCTATCTAATACAGTGACCGCCAAAAAGTAAGTTATATACGGGAAAATTATTTATTATTGGTTTCTGAAGAAAAATCATTTTTGATAAAAGTTTGTGCATCTTCTGGAAGTCGTTTTACGATTGTTCTATTTGTCAAATGACTTAGGGTGTGGCGCGAAATTTAAATAATCTGAAAAAAATCCTACTGATGGATAAGATGATAACTGTGTCGCCACTGGCGTATGTCGTACTGCTATTATGTTAGGGATCGAACTGGAATATTTATCAAAGCTTTTTTGTGAAGAAAACCAGTTTATTTACATACTTATATATTTATTTATTTTTAATTTCTTGGCATAAGAGAGAACACAGACCAAGTCTTAAATTTGTCGGCCAAAACAATAAAGTCTGCCAAAAATATATAAGTATCTCAAAATTAAGAGAGTAAAAATAAACAATAATAATTACTTAGTACAAGTGTTTGAGATGAATTGCATCCCGTAACTAGCTGCACAGTCAGAAAAGGAAGAATATAGCTACAGGTTACATTATTATTAATTAAAGGTAATTAACTACTACCTAAATTTAAAAAAATATATTATATATATAACACACAAAATTTACAGAACATTAAAGTATAAATTAAAGGTAAACCTTAAATGGTTCTGTAATTACGTATGTCCGACAGATCGAACACCTCGAATCTATACTGTTACAGGATTATTAACATTATTATTAACTAAATGTAATTAATTACTACCTAAATGTAAAAACATATATATAATATACAAAATCTACAGAATAATTCAAATTTACGTAGGTCTGACAGACGTAAAATCTAAATCTAAAAATATACATATTACATAATATATACAAAATTTACAGAATCATTAAAATTTGAATTAACCCTGCAGTGGTCGCGCCAAGTCTCACAGACCCGATAAATACGTTATTGAGTGGGAATTTGTTAAAGGGGGTGTAAAAGTGTTTGTTGTGCGTTTTGGTACCTTTTAATTTTTAGACTTGGTTGCCGCCCGATAACCAGCATAAGCACAGTTGTTAGTGTTCGTGAGTTATTTGGAAAAAAGTTTGTGAGACTTGGCGCGACCATTTACGTTTGTGAAATTGTTTTGCGTTCTTGATTTTTTTACATTAAATGTAGCTGCAATGAACTCACAAATAATTTATGTTGCAAACAACATCGACGTTAGTATACTAAGGCGTCAATGTATACAAGAATTAGCTTTGATTCTAACAAATGACCAATTACGTCGGCGATAACTACTCAATAGTTTTCCCTCGGAAATCCATCTAAGAAGAGAAGAAGTAGCTGGAACCTCTTCAGACCATCTAGTAAATGACCCTAATAACCCCACAATTAAAAAACGAGCTTTTATTTGAAATCGGCAGTTAAGTACGCCGAAATCGTCATTAAAATACGAGAAATCGGCAGTGAAGTAATCCGTTGTTTTACGACTTTTTTGTAGGTGGCGAGGCGACAGATAATCGTCAATCGACCGAACATAACCTACAAAAGTTGGTTAAAATGTTGTAATTTCACGATTTGTCGATTTCAAATAAAACATAGTGTACACCTCGGCACTGAAGTTCCTTTTTATCCCTCATGTGGTTTATTTGCTTTGGCCCTACGGGCCTCGTCAACTAAATCCACATTCGTGACAAAAAGCTATACTTCAGTGCTTTGGTATACAATAGTAGTGTGTATACCAAGGCACTGAAGTATAACTTTTTATCACGAATGTGGATTTAGTTGCCGAGGCCCGTAGGGCCAAGGCAAATAAACCACATGAGGGATAAAAAGTAACTTCAGTGCCGAGGTGTACACTATGTTTTATTTGAAATCGAGAAATCGTGAAATTACAACATTTTAACCAAATTTTGTAGGTTATGTTCGCTCCATTGACGTTTATCTATCGCCTCGCCACCTACAAAAAAGTCGTAAAACAATGGATTACTTCACTGCCGATTTCTCGTATTTTAATGACGATTTCGGCGTACTTCACTGCCGATTTCAAATAAACTAATATTTTCCAAAAAAATAGCAAAAAAATTGTTTTGTAAAAATAAATTGTGTTTATCGCATGCAGGGCTTTTGTGCACTACTTGTGCATTCTTGAACCAAAATGACGAAAATTAATTGTTTTGTTCTACCTCTTAGCACATTGTTCTGTCCATAAATGTCTATAGAAAATTTAAATCTTGAAATTCATCAGAGGCTCTGTTTACTATTATGAAGTTAGCATGATCTACAAAAACCTTTAAAACTGAAACTGAAATATAACTGAAAATCTTGGTAATAGTAAATAAACATCTCATATTAAAACTTATTGTCATATAAATGGTTCTTAATTTTTTGGTTTGAGAGACTTGGCGCGACCAGCCGTGTCATGAAATTGGGCGCGACCACTGCAGGGTTAAAGGTAAACCCTAAGTGGTTCTGTGATTATGTAGGTCCGACAGATCAGGCACCTTGAATCCACTGTAGCAGGATCGTATGCTTGCGTTGTGCAACACCCGCACAGTAGATGGCCGCAATTCGACAAAACATAATTGCGCTTCCGACTGCTACATATGACACAAGCGTCGCTTGGGGGCAGGTTCTCGTCTGCTTCTGAAAATGTAAGTGTTGTCATTAGATTTTCAAAACATTCTGAATATATTTCTGTAATAGAGTACTTACCGTCATCGTATCCGATGCCCCTGAATGTATTTTCCGGCCGAACTTCGTCGGTTTGAAAAGCTTCCACTGAAATAATCATCACTTTAATTTTAATAAAAAAAAAAAATTAAGTGTGCCTGTTCTAAAATGGAACGTATTACAGTTAGTAAAAACTGGTGTTACAATATTTAGTGCTCCTGTAGGTGTTCTCAAACCCGCTTTAAAAAATTGTGATTCCAAAATAAACAAAACACGTCCGTGGAATGAGAGTCCGATTGGTATACAGGGTGTATAATATAAACTAGATCAATATGGATGAAGTTTAAATTTTAATTCGTTTCTCAGGCAGTGAAATTTGGCATACGGGTTTATTTATTTATGCCGTACTCAGCCAACAGCCGTTAGGCCAGTTATAGACGTCGCTGTACATTTATGGGGACTTCCAACCACACTAACGACTGTCATGATGTTATTATGACATCCGGGACCAACTATTTCCGTGACAACCGTACCACGAGGCGCCGAGCGAAGTAGCCGTGGAACTCCCATCCAAGTTCTGACCAGAAAGAGCGTTGCCACACCACCGGGACCTTAGTTGTAGTAGTAAGTGCTACGGTCGAACAGCCTCCGTACAAAATTATTTAAACCAGGGTGTCACAAACAGGGGGGTGGGGCTGGTTTATTTCCTTTGTAGATTTTTATAATCTTCAATTGTTTTACCAATTTGACTCCATAATATCATTCTGCGATAAAGAATGCATACGGATGGTGGGTGTTCTTAATTTTTTCTGTATGGCTAGCTATTTTACAGAAAAAATCGATTAAAATAATTTTCTACGTCAAAATTATCTCAAACACATTTATTAACTTTCGGTTCACAAAACTGAAGGATAATTGATAACAACTAAAGGCTAACTAATTGCAAAACGTAATATTGCAGTTCTTAAACAACTGTTGATCATTTTTTTGTTGGCAATTTGTTTTCGCAATATTCATTTGGACAACCATTATTGTTTAAGAACTGTAATAATTAAGTTTTGTTATTAGTCAGTTGTTGTCAATATTATCTTTCAGTTTTCTGAACCGAAAGTTAATAAATGTGTTTGAGATAATTTTGACGTAGAAAATGATTTTAATAGATTTTTTCTGTAAAATAGCTAGCCATACAGAAAAAATCTGGTGTGATACACTCACACAACTTCCTTTTACAGTGATCTTATAATTAGTCAAAATTGAATTTTTAATTTTTAAGCATTTGTCAAAAATTTTCAAAAATTACGAATTCTACAAAAACGGTACAAAATAGAGCGTTAGTTGAAGAGACAAATTTTCTCTGAAATTTTAAGGAGAATTCAAAAATGTAATAATATACCGGGTGTTCTATTTAAAATAGGAGTTAATAAAAAAATAGAAAAAAACCAAAAGAAACCCACTTTAGAAGTATTCAACTGGAAAATCACCTATCTCACGTCAATGCACATTAAAAATGTAATAACAATGTAAAGTTTGAAAAAATCGTTAGAGCCGTTTTTGAAAAAATCGAAAAAAACAGAAAAATCACAAGAGTAAACACCTACTTCTGGTTATGCGATTTTCTTCAAAAGCTTGCTGTCGCATCTGCATAGTACACAAAACGTATATATGAAGTTTCAACGCCACACGTCTTTCTGTTTTTGAGATATTCTGTTCACAGACAGACAGACAGACACACAGACACACAGACCAATGAAAAAAAATATGTTTTTTGGGATCAGGGGACTCTAAAACGTGAAGATCTGTTGAAAACTCAATTTCGAATTTTTGGGGCGAATCCAATACTTCCTTTATCGTAAAAAGAAGTAAAAATCAAGAACACCCACCATCCGTATGCATTCTTTATCGCAGAATGATATTATGGAGTCAAATTGGTAAAACAATTGAAGATTATAAAAATCTACAAGGGAAATAAACTACCCCCCCCCTGTTTGTGACACCCTGGTTTAAATAATTTTGTACGGAGACAGTTCGACCGTAGCACTTACTACTACAACTAAGGTCCCGGGTGGTGTGGTTTGAACAAGCGTCCACGTTCGATCAGTAGAGTTAAGCAACGCTCTTTCTGGTCAGAACTTGGATGGGAGTTCCACGGCTGCTTCGTTCGGCGCTTCGTGGTACGGTTGTCACGGAAATAGTTGGTCCCGGATGTCATAATAACATCATGACAGTCGTTAGTGTGGTTGGAAGTCCCCATAAATGTACAGCGACGTCTATAACTGGCCTAACGGCTGTTGGCTGAGTACGGCATAAATAAATAAACCCGTATGCCAAATTTCACTGCCTGAGAAACGAATTAAAATTTAAACTTCATGATCTAGTTTATATTATACACCCTGTATACCAATCGGACTCTCATTCCACGGACGTTTTTTGTTTATTTTGGAATCATAATTTTTTAAAGCGGTTTTGAGAACACCTACAGGAGCACTAAATATTGTAACACCAGTTTTTACTAACTGTAATACGTTCCATTTTAGAACAGGCACACTTAATTTTTTTTTTTATTAAATATAAGTGATGATTATTTCAGTGGAAGCTTTTCAAACCGACGAAGTTCGGCCGGAAAATCCATTCAGGGGCATCGGATACGATGACGGTAAGTACTCTATTACAGAAATATATTCAGAATGTTTTGAAAATTTAATGACAACACTTACATTTTCAGAAGCAGACGAGAACCTGCCCCCAAGCGACGCTTGTGTCATATGTAGCAGTCGGAAGCGCAATTATGTTTTGTCGAATTGCGGCCATCTACTGTGCGGGTGTTGCACAACGCAGGCATACGATCCTGCTACAGTGGATTCAAGGTGCCCGATCTGTCGGACCTACATAATCACAGAACCACTTAGGGTTTACCTTTAACCGTGCAGTGGTCGCGCCCAATTTCATGACACGGCTGGTCGCGCCAAGTCTCTCAAACCAAAAAATTAAGAACCATTTATATGACAATAAGTTTTAATATGAGATGTTTATTTACTATTACCAAGATTTTCAGTTATATTTCAGTTTCAGTTTTAAAGGTTTTTGTAGATCATGCTAACTTCATAATAGTAAACAGAGCCTCTGATGAATTTCTAGATTTTAATTTTCTATATACGTTTATGGACAGAACAATGTTTTTAATGCTAAGAGGTAGAACAAAACAATTAATTTTCGTCATTTTGGTTCAAGAATGCACAAGTAGTGCACACAAGCCCTGCATGCGATAAATACAATTTATTTTTACAAAACAATTTTTTTTGCTATTTTTTGGAAAATATTAGTTTGTATACCAAGGCACTGAAGTATAGCTTTTTGTCACGAATGTGGATTTAGTTGCCGAGGCCCGTAGGGCCAAAGCAAATAAACCACATGAGGGATAAAAAGGAACTTCAGTGCCGAGGTGTACACTATGTTTTATTTGAAATCAACAAATCGTGAAATTACAACATTTTAACCAACTTTTGTAGGTTATGTTCGGTTGATTGACGATTATTTGTCGCCTCGCCACCTACAAAAAAGTCGTAAAACAATGGATTACTTCACTGCCGATTTCTCGTATTTTAATGACGATTTCGGCGTACTTCACTGCCGATTTCAAATAAAAGCTCGTTTTTTCATTGTGGGGTTATTAGGGTCATTTACTAGATAGTCTGAAGAGGTTCCAGCTACTTCTTCTCTTCTTAGATGGATTTCCGAAGGAAAACTATTGAGTAGTTATCGCCCATATAATTGGTCATTTGTTAGAATCAAAGCTAATTCTTGTATACATTGACGCCTTAGTATACTAACGTCGATGTTGTTTGCAACATAAATTATTTGTGAGTTCATTGCAGCTACATTTAATGTAAAAAAAATCAAGAACGCAAAACAATTTCACAAACGTAAATGGTCGCGCCAAGTCTCACAGACTTTTTTCCAAATAACTCACGAACACTAACAACTGTGCTTATGCCGGTTATCGGGCGGCAACCAAGTCTAAAAATTAAAAGGTACCAAAACGCACAACAAACACTTTTACACCCCCTTTAACAAATTCCTACTCAATAACGTATTTATCGGGTCTGTGAGACTTGGCGCGACCACTGCAGGGTTAATTCAAATTTTAATGATTCTGTAAATTTTGTATATATTATGTAATATGTATATTTTTAGATTTAGATTTTACGTCTGTCAGACCTACGTAAATTTGAATTATTCTGTAGATTTTGTATATTATATATATGTTTTTACATTTAGGTAGAAATTAATTACATTTAGTTAATAATAATGTTAATAATCCTGTAACAGTATAGATTCGAGGTGTTCGATCTGTCGGACATACGTAATTACAGAACCATTTAAGGTTTACCTTTAATTTATACTTTAATGTTCTGTAAATTTTGTGTGTTATATATATAATATATTTTTTTAAATTTAGGTAGTAGTTAATTACCTTTAATTAATAATAATGTAACCTGTAGCTATATTCTTCCTTTTCTGACTGTGTAGCTAGTTACGGGATGCAATTCATCTCAAACACTTGTACTAAGTAATTATTATTGTTTATTTTTACTCTCTTAATTTTGAGATACTTGTATATTTTTGGCAGACTTTATTGTTTTGGCTGACAAATTTAAGACTTGGTCTGTGTTCTCTTTTATGCCAAGAAATTAAAAATAAATAAATATATAAGTATGTAAATAAACTGGTTTTCTTCACAAAAAAGCTTTGATAAATATTCCAGTTCGATCCCTAACATAATAGCAGTACGACATACGCCAGTGGCGACACAGTTCTCATCTTATCCATCAGTAGGATTTTTTTCAGATTATTTAAATTTCGCGCCACACCCTAAGTCATTTGACAAATAGAACAATCGTAAAACGACTTCCAGAAGATGCACAAACTTTTATCAAAAATGAATTTTTTTCAGAAACCAATAATAAATAATTTTCCCGTATATAACTTACTCTTTGGCGGTCACTGTATTAGATAGCGTTTTTCTTTACAAAATAGGAAAGTCCAAACGAACGGTTTCGTTAATTTTATATGCCCTTGGCATTTTGCCGATCCGTCTAGCAATGTTTCAAGTTCATTTTTAAACTCTGAAAACTTACGAACAAAGCCGACGGTGGAGGTCATGGACAAGGTGGGGGTTATGGACGGTGGAGGTTATGGGCACGGTGGGCGTTATGGCCCAAATCGTCGGTGGGGGTTATGGACACATTTGAAATTACGAACGAACCCGACGGTGGAGGTTATGGGCACGGTGGGCGTTATGGCCCAAATCGTCGGTGGGGGTTATGGACACAGTTAACATTACGAACACATCCGACGGTGTGGGTTATGGACACAGTGGAGGTTATGGCCCAAATCGTCGGTGGGCGTTATGGACACGGTGGAGGTTATGGACCAAATCGTCGGTGGGCGTTATGGACACGGTGGAGGGTATGGACCAAACCGACGGTGGGGGTTATGGGCACAGTTTAAATTACGAACAAACCCGACGGTGGGGGTTATGGACACGGTGGAGGTTATGGCCCAAATCGTCGGTGGGCGTTATGGACACGGTGGAGGTTATGGACATGGTGGGCGTTATGGACAGTGGGGGTTGTGTCCTAGACCCGTTTAAGTCATAATCGCACTTTTATAATCTGACAGTTTGGTCGTAATATACGTAAAATTGTGGAAGAGCTATGTTTCTTTAAAACACTGTAAAGAAATATCACAAAGCTATCAGAATGTTTTTACTAGTAATGTTGTAATTGAATATTTAACCAAAAGCTTACATTAACAAATAGAAGAATATGCAAAATGTTAAAACCAACTTATTTGTTAGCTGTTGTATTTCCTGCAGAAAAGTGTTTCTGTATCATACTGTATCTTTCAAAAGTTATCAGCGAAAATTGTTCGTAATTTTCCGCTCACAACAAAATATCAGGAGAACAACTCCGGCGTTGAAATACGTTCCTACTGCTTCGGAACATTATCCAGTTATCGCCTATAAACCTTGACATTGATAACCCACAAAAACAGATTCCGCTCCAATTTAGTTTCAGCTCAACGTCGGTTCCGAGTTCCGCAGATTTTATTGTTAAGATGTTGCCAGGCTACGTGAAAAAATATGTTCAACAAATCCTCGAAGAACGCAGAATTAGTTCAAATAGTGAAATTATAGTAGAAACACCATCAGAAAAACGTGTTTTGGGTGCTAATTTCAATGTGAAAATAAAGACCACCGAAAAAGAATGTGAGCTGTTTTTCTTTATCAAATGTTTACTACAAGACGACAGCTGTTATACTTCCGAAGCAAAGCGGTACATTACCAACGAGATCGTGTTGTATGGAGATATTTTTAACTATTTTTTAGAAATGGAAAGTGCCAGGATAAAATACATCAGGGCACCCCTCACGTGTATAACAAAGTGTCTGTGCGTCGGAAATCAAGAGGAGCCATTTATTATAATGGAGAATTTAATGAACCAAGGATATGTAGCTCTAAATATTAAAGAACCTCTGTCCCTGGAACGCGCCCAATTGGTGCTTCAGCAGCTTGGAAGGTTTCATGCCTACTCATTTGCTGCAAAGGATCAAAATTTACGGTTATTTAGAGCAGCAACAAATTGTTTACAAGAAACTGTATTTCACCTTAATGTAGAATCTACATATCGAAAATTGTTTTTACACGCAATACACGACGCTTTAAAACTTGCAAAACAAGTACTGCCACAGGACAGCATTTTTATAGCAAAACTATCAGACTTCATTCTCGACGTTTTTAATAAAATGGTGGTTTTAGCACAGGGAGATGACGAAGACGAACAGTATCGCGTTGTTACGCACGGAGATTTATGGCCAAACAATATGTTATACAAATTTCCCAACGACAAAAGCCAACAGCCGGGAAACGTCGTCTTTGTCGATTTTCAAGGGTGTCGTTATTCCTCCCCTGTTCACGATTTAATGTTCGTACTGCTCGTGAGCGTTGATCAATCCACTCGAGAACGACATCGAGAAGATTTAATCCGAAGTTATCACACTACTCTTTGTGAGACTTTAGAACAACTAGGTTCTGACCCTCTGAGATTGTTTGCGTACTCGGCTTTACAAACTCAAATACGTAAACACGCGCGGTTTGCTTTAGCAATGGCTTTGGCGGGGCTCCCACTGTATTTAGACGAAGGGCCAATGCCTGCATATTTAGAAGAGGAAGTGAAGCATAGTTCAAAATCCCCGGAAACATTAGATGTGTCCATTCGGCATATTCAAGCCCGCAAAACTATGAAATGTAAGAACAAAATGTTGGAAATATTAATGGACGTGGTAAATCAAGGGTGGCTATGAAAGACCAACAATTATAATGGCTAAACTAAATTACTTACCACAAGATGATACTTCGTCGTCTCCATAATCAGAAAAATTATCGGCATTAAAGTCATCACAGGGAAACCATTTATTAGAATTAACAGCGCTTAAAATCATAGTCTTCAATTTTCTTCTAGCGTTGAACTTTTTGAGTTCCTCTACTGTATCGTTGAGGTGGATTCTCAAGCCTTTGTCTCTCTCCTAAAACAAATTCCAATTTTGAAGGCAAAGCGTTACAAGTTAACTGGTTAATTACGCACTCGTATCCATCTGTGACTCAGAACTTCTTGTATTGTTATCCTTTGCGCTGGATCGACCGTCAACATTTGCTTAATCAAATCCTTTGCACTATCACTAATTATTTCCCATTGAGGAACGTCTAACTGCAAGAAAAATATGGTTTCACTTAACAATTTTCGACCAGGTAATTACATAGAGGTATAAAACGGTTTCATGCCTTTACAACTTTCTAAAGCTTCAACCTTTCGATACTTACGTAAAGTTTTCCTCTACAAATTGTATCGAAGAGCCTACGACCAGTTCCGTGGAAAGGAAGGGTACCAGATAGCAGAACATGAAGTATAACTCCCGCAGCCCAGATGTCTACAGCTTTTCCATACTGCCGTCTTTCCACTACTTCGGGGGCCATAAAATGAGGACACCCTACTCGCCCTACAGACATTATGATATTAGTTAAATTTTAAAGTTGTTCAAGAATTTAAAAGTGTAACAAAGTTTAATAATATTACACGTGAAATGTGATAAGAGTGTACCACTGCGTTAGACTAAATAGAAGTAGTAATATTTTAATAAAAATTCAATTTAATTCTGGTGAAAATGTATGCAACAAGTTCAGTACAGGAAGTGTACTTGATCTACTTTTGCTTGCATGCAACTGTAATACTGCGTGACGGTGAGATGAAAATATGGGGGATGAACTACTTAATGTAGACAGACAGCATACTGTGATTTTACGAATAGTTCAAATTTAAGGTAAGTACGTATGTAACAAGCACATATATACGGTTATCCACGAAGCTGTTGGAGTAACATTAACCCGAGAATAATAACCTTTGCAATTTAAGAGTTTATAATAACTAGTATATTTCTGTATGTCCATTTTTCGAGCGTCTATAAAATATTTACTACTAATTCATTGGTATCTTTCGATACTGTTTTAATTTTAAAATTACATACAATAGTATATTGTAATGCGAGTGGAAATAATTCCATTGGGAAATGACGAAACACGAGTGCTAACCCGTAAATGTTTCAATCGCCTTTTCGCACGTGTGATACATACTACTTATTTTAGCTACGACGGCTTCGCATTCTACAAGAGATTTAATTTTTCAATTTGAGTTGCCAAAAACTTGACATTGAGTGTAGAAAGTCAACACATTACAATGCAGAAGTTTTTGAAATTACAGTAATTTATGAAAGCGAGTACTTTTTGAACCAAATTAAAATAAAACTATTTTCTGGACTAATTCGAAACAGTACACCTACAAACAGAACATTCTTGATATGTAATCATTTAATAAATAATTTTTCTGCATAGACATACGCATACATTCAAATTGTGCAGCGTGACTAAAAATTCCACCGACAAACCTTAATAGTATGTTCATAGGTTAATATAAACACACAAAAATAAAATAAACATGCACATATCAGAGTTATAAATGTTTAAATGTGTCCCATGGAAGTTACTTCTTTTATAATAACTATAAAACTACTTCTAGCGAAATTTAAGATAGACATTCACCTCATATCTTTAACTTCTAGTCTGAAGTTTTAATTAAGTAGAAGTTATTACGACTAATTTATTTTCACACAAAAAAACTAACAGCTTCCATTTTTATAAACTTGGAGGTTTTTCAAAAAATTTATGGAGATCTAGAAAGCGAGTCTAAATATTACTTTGTTCACTATCCTAAGAAATACAATTAAATATAGGTAGTAGTACTCAGCAATATGCAACTGAATTCGTGTAAAAAAATTAAAGCTAAGTGGTTCAAAAAGCAATTATCTTTTGCTATATTCTCATCAGCAGCTTGGATACTATTTACCAGCCTGCTATAATCGCATGCCCACTTGATTTTTAATACAAAAATTCTTGGTACGCTTACGCTTGGTCAATTTTTGCAAAAATCAGCTAATTTGCTTTTTGCGCGTAATAACAAAATAAATTAATAAGTTCAAACCCGAAACTGTTACAGCCGGAATTCAATTGAAAATGAGGAAACGATATTATACGTTCTGTCTGTGTTTTTACAAGCTAAAGATACACCATTATTCACAACAAAATTGATGTTACTACAAAAAAAAAGAAATTCCATTGGCCATTTTTGTATAGTTTCGACTAAAAAACATCAATTTCTAATGTTACTAAAATCTTTGCTTATGTTAATTACTGAACACGCTATTAAAATGTGTTCGTGAAATTTTGATTAATAATAATACTAGTCTTTTATTAATAAATATCAATTCATAAGGTGAAATTCAGCATTGCTTTTTTAAATCTAACCTTCACAAAAATATTTTTTATTTTTATATTTGGCATCTAGCAATCGCAAAATTAAAATTTGTACCTCTGCAGAAAATTTTAAATTATTATCAGTTGTTATTCCTAAATTAACAAGAATTACAGGTTGACTGCTAACTGAAAAAGATACACTCGATTCCACCGCATCTTTTAATGAACTTTGTTCAAATAAAATAGTATTCCTTGAGGCATTAATAACTAATAAATTGTTTTTTTTACGACAGACCAGAAAATATGTGGTTTCTGGAGATTTTTTTGGCCAGAAAGTAACGTTTTGCCGGTCAAGATCGGAATACGGGCATCAGGGACCGGCAAAAGTTTTTACCGATCCCTGATGCTTCCGTTACTATGGAATCAAGTGTGTGTTATTGTTTCGATAAGTCAAATAATAGATACTGTCATAATATTTTGAGTTTTTTAAAGTGAATTTGCAAGTTTGAAAGTATGGATACGGATGTCGTGAAAAAATATTGTACGATACACGACCGGAAAGTGTTTTGCAGGTCTCCCCAAGCTTTCAGGACTCGCCTACAGCTCGCCCTAGAATCTGCTTGGTTCGACCTGCAAAACACTACTTTCCGGTCTCGTAACGTAAATTACTATTTCGGGACCTCTAGTATGCTGCTATATATATTTGCGTTATCATCGACATATTTATAAGATAAACAGACTGCAAATGTTTAGAAAACGTTCATGTATAAATAGTATACAGCAACGGTCCTAATACAGGATGACTTTAATAGTTGTGCAAATAAAAACATAATTCGTGCAATAATATCTTACGCAAAAAGTAGGTTAAAGATTTTCTAAAAAAGTTTGAGAACCACACATAAGTTTAAATAAATGTAATAATTGAAAACCACAGGAGCCTGTTTTTCGTAGCATTTGTATTGATGTCATGTTAACGTAATATATTTGAAAAGTACCACGAAATTAATTTCAACAATGCTGAGATTAAAACCATATCAGACCTCCCAGCTTTGATAAAATTCACTTTGTGGTATTTTTCAAAACTATGATGTTAACACGACATTAATACATATGTTAATAAAAACAGGCTCCTTTGGTTTTTAATTATTACAACTATTTAAACTTATCTGCGGCTCTCAAGCTTTTTTAGAAAAACTTTAAATTGTTTTTCTTTGGTAATTTTTAACGACTTGCTTTCTATTGCCTAAGCAATTTTTAAACAAATTAACGGGAGTATTGCCCAATCCAATGCAGATAAGCATGGCAACTAGCGTTGCATATTTAGGGTGTCAAATGCCTTACTATAATCAAGTAATACAAGAAGGGTTAATCTACTATTGTCAGTTTCTGAGATTATATCATCTGTGATGTTAAGAAGAGCCGAACTACAACTGATTGTTCGGAAGTATATTAAACTGTTCTAAATAAGTCCTTATTTGTAACTCGATATTTTTTTCTAAAACTTGAAAATACAGGTAATATACAGACAGATCAATAAAAAAACCAATTAGGACAGGCTGTGATATGTGTTATACGTTTGGTAGTACTGAAGTGTATTGTCAGTCTTTGACAAATTCGAGATTAGAAGGTTAGGTTTTGTTTGTTGTTTGACACAGACTGACGTAAAACTTAATCTACAAATCTCGAATTTGACATAGTGACAATGTGCCAACACTATGAATTTATTTGTACAGGATTATTGTACAATTTTCTCTAATTTATTCTGTGAACTGGCAACACGGATATTATTTTTTTTATTTAAATAAAATCTTCCACATTTTTTGCCCAGAACTTATTAACATCATGTTGGCTCTAGATTGTTATATCTTCCCTAATTGTTACACCTGTTGATTTTAAAAGCTTCTTATTGTTGAAAAAGCATCTGATGCTTTTTGTAACAGAGAAATTTCACAATTATCGGTCTTTCATTCAGGTTATCTCCCTTAACAGCTTCAATTCTCTGTGCTCGTTCGAGGTCGTCCTTTGATATTGGCAGTTTCATTTTATTTTGGAATACATTGACTGCGATGTGCCAAATTTTGCTTCCTGGTGGAAAATTTAAACTGTATTCATAAATAAATTATTTACTTTTTTACTATTTCAGGTAACGACAACAACAATTAAGTATTAACAGCGTCTTTAATGGGTTCCGGCAACGATACGGGGTTGGAAACTATTTCTAAAAGTATAAAAGTTGTATAAAAAATGGCTTACATATAAAAGCTGTAGCTACTAATGTGGTGAACATTAATGAAATAGTTTAGACTACGCAGGTGGCTCAAAAAAGTGACGAACCAACCTTCCTTCCTTTTTAATAGAACACGCTATATTTAGGTAGCTTAAAAGTTGTAGGTAAGGTTCGTTTGCACACATTTTTGAGCCGCCTTGTAAATCACAAATATTTTACTAATGTGCGCCACCCTAGTACTTATAATTTCTATATAAACAAATTTCATGTGACTCTCGTACTTTTAAAGACATCTTCCATCTCCGCATCGTTGTCTATATTTCTATTTTTTCTACAAGAAAACAATGGATTGTAGAATAAATACGTTGAAAGCTTCCATCGTTTGCAAGAAACATCAATATAACATTGCAGTGCTACCAGTACCGATGTTTGATAACGTTCAATTTATACTAACTTCAAAGTAGTTGTTTATCCTATGAAATTACAGTAGTTTTGCAACACTGAAGTCATTTATTTTAAGCTCTCGGTTCAAGAATGACTCGTCGAACGACAAAAAGTCGATTGCTAAGGGCGCCAGACCTATGCTTACTGGAGCGTGACTGTATTGGAATTTCAGCTGATAAAATGTAAAAACCCATGTTAGTTAATTAAAATCGCATTTTTCAAGGCCCCAAATCGCAGTAGACGTGAGGCATTTTGTAAAAAGTACTGTAATTATACACTGAAATTAAAGCCTGAAATATATCTGTTTGAACCCATGCAGTACACAATAGTTAGCCCACAAAACGTACCCCTTTAATTAACTTTCAAATGTTTCTACTGTACAGGTCTCAGCTGGCAAACGCACCAATGTAAAAGTGATTTATTTACTAAAATATCGTAATCGCATGCTATGCAAATCGTAGGGATTACTATTAAAAATTTCATAAATTGTATTTTTTTCATATTTCTGTAGCCGTGTCATTATTATTCAGAGGGTACTATATTTGTTTTTAGATATGACTGCAATAATTTCCGTGAACATGAGCCTTTGTTAATAAATATTGCCTTGAAGGAGTTAACTGAAAAAACTATGGCCACACCATTACAGCAGTCACGTTTGCATGAATAACACGCTAAACCCTTGGATTGATCTCTTAGTAGCATGTTCTCTTTTGTTATTAACTCGTTAAAATAACATTGTTATTTGTTAACATAAAATATAGGTCTTAAATATTTATATTTTTTTATATTTTCAATTTAGAAACTGATATCGAGCCCACATTACTTACAAATATAACAAACTTCAAATTCATATTTTTTAAGTTTTATAATAAGGAAATGTTCGTGTATTCTGAAAAGAGAGATACGTTCTGTTTACAAAATTGCCCTGAACACGGATATATGTAATTATTTTGACGAATAAATAGGCAGCTGCTGTGAATGCGAAAATAGCAACAGATAAACTAAAGAGAACATAATTCAGTAACTCCAGTCGTAAACATTATACACAAAAGCAGCTAATGATTGAAACGCCATTTCTAAGAAAAATTACTCAACACTGTCACTAAATAAAGAACATAGCGCACAGTACATTTTCAAAGATATCCCTAAAAATAGATGCACAAACTAATTCTGAAAAGTCGTTTTTATTAAGAGCAGAATCCTGCGAATCCTTAATCGTAGGAATGTGATATATTATATATAAAGCAGAATTTTCTTAGCTGCATAGGTAAAGGCCGTGGAGCTAATTTAAAAACAATTGACTACGTTGTAAGCAATCGCTAAAAACTGCTTATAAACAAGGCTTCATTTTATAAAAATGTTTATCATCTGCAGCTTTTACACAAATATCGTCCTAAAAATACTAACAGAATTTTAAAACTGCAGTCTGCAGGTAAGTGTTCAGATAGATCGCTGAATAATCATGTTACGAACTAGCATTTTTTAAAACTCATTATTGTCGGTTTCTTAACCATTTCAATGTGTGAAATAACTACCAAAAAGATAGTTTCGATGGTAAATATTGCGAATTAAATTTCCTTCGAACACGAATACGTAGCGGCAAAAAACGTACTATATTACTATTTTTATCCAATACCTCTCAATAAGCGCCCATAACTATAGCGATTTTAACAATCGCAATATCAATATTACACACAAGTGGCCCTTTGATTGCCATAACTCAACTCGTGACTTTTGGTTTACGTAATAATAGTTAATATAGCTTTGTTCTGATGGTGTCACCTGGCAACTGAAAAGGTTAAAACAAACGGGTACTGTGACTTCAAACAATTTTGATGCTTCTTCTGAGTATATTGAGAGGTATAGATTAAATGTTATACTGTACGCATAGTGTTACGAGGTATTACCACACGAGAAAAATAGCCCACACGGCCTACGACTTTTTCTCTAGTAGATAATGTCCACATAAAACTACTTTTATAGTAAATAACTATTGTCCAACCCCTCTTAGAAAACGCCCCAATCTATGGCGATTTTAACAATAGCAATATCAAAATTATGGTTTTGATGCATCTTCCGACTTTATTGAGAGGTGTTGGATAAAATGTTATACTGCACACGTAATTATCAGCCGATATCGATTGTAAATCATATTTTTAAAGTTGCCAAATTCATTGCTGAACGCATTTTAAAATGGTTTAAAATAATTCTATTATATTTTGTGTTCAACGCAGTTTAATGCGTGATCGTTCAAACTTATATTAATTTCTTAGAATATGTTCATAAATCTGCAAAGAGCCACTTGGATGTCGTGATTTTAATCTATTAAGTGCTTTTCGCTCATTATATTTTCATCATCTTAACGGAAAGCTTAACGTGAGTAATATAAAATTCATTGTTAATAAAAGTTAATATAGGTAAGTTAAAGTAAACAATATCCATTCAAGTGTATGTGAAACCAATTTCGACGTACCCCCCGGTAGGTGTTACGTCATCTGCTTTCAATTTGATTTTTATATATATTTATTACCAGTTACATACTGTTTAATTATCTATAGCGATGGTACGACCTTTGGAATATCCGCCTAGAATCCTTAACCACTTATGAATATTTTTAAACCCTAATAGCAAATTAATTGTAAATTAGAAAAAACTTCATGCACAGTCTTATAAACGCAAAAAATTACCTTTACCTCATCTAAGCTTCAATTCTACAAAAATTATGAAATAAAGTTCGTAACCAATGTGACAATCGATATTAATTTGCAATGGGAAAACCAGCTTTAAATAGTTTACTATTTACTTTAATTTTGTATATAAAATTGCGTTCTTAAAAAACAGTAGAGACGAAGCGAGCATGTATTTTTCTAAAGCAAATTTATTACAAATATAAAAGAATGCAGTAAGCATAACGTATAAATGTACGTATGTAAATATTTATTTTCATATGATATATAATCTTGGATAGTTATCGTCAATCAAAAATAGTATTTAGTATTTATTATTATATTAAGCGGGTGCGAGGGTTCACATTCTGTCCATTTCTTGTAGGATGTGTAATATATGTACATATGGTTTATTCTATATTGCCTGCTTATTAAAGTAGATATTTACTATACAAGTAGTGTTACGTGGGTATTACCCATTAGAGAAAAAGTTTGGCTCACGAAGTCGCAGGCCGTGTGGGCTATTTTTCTCGTGTGACTAATACTTTCAACGCATAAGTGAATAATAAACTGCTCAATTACAGGTCTAAAGAGTAGCTTCAGCACTGCGAAAACATTAAGTATTATAGTGCACCCAGAATGTGTAGTTCAAAACGTGACCACCGAACTTCTGTAGATGGCGCCAAGTGGACAAGCCGCCACTGTGCTACAATGCTTGGAAATTTTGCAAAATGGAAAATCGCCACCTTTCGCCAAAACCAAATAGCGCATGAAGGTGCTCGGACCCTTAGCAACAACTTTGCCCCCTTTCAAAATTTCGATATCTGTAGCCGTTCGAAAGTTACAGGCGATCCAGACAGACAGACAGACAGACAGACAGACAGACAGACAGACAGACAGACGGACAGACAGACAGACGGACGGACAAAACGTTCGCATAAGTACGCTGAAGCTACTAATAAGAAAAATGTGGCAACAAAATCTTTAAATGCAAGAAAAATCAATATTGGTGAAACATTATTGTCGGTTTCCAATTAAAATAATCGAAAATTAACAAGGGATTATGAAAGTGGTTGAAAAACTAATAGTTCTTTATGTATTTAGCGTATAAAAATTAGTTTTAGGGCTTGTATTCGGACGTTTCGAGTGTCGAAGAAACCGAACGAAGCCATAAAACGTATTTACATATGTATTATATATGTACAAGACTTTTTGCACGACCATAACAAATAAAATAACACCCATATTGAAGTAATTAAACCTTTGCAACACGATATGAATCTCTGACAGGTTAAAAAATATTTTCTGATGTAATAATATCAACCTAGTCATAGTCATGACTGAAGGTGCTTTATCATGAAATTTCTTTATGTCTTACTAATACGTTACTTAACTTTGCCTTTTTTTAAATGGAACACCCTATATATCTCTGTATTTTTTAAAACCCCGTTTAATAAGATTTCTTCTGATGTCTTATTTCATACCCCTAAATTCAACAGTTTTTCATATATTTGAGTGTAAACATTTCCAAAATTTGGAATCTGTCAATTTGGAAACTGACAATTCAAATTTTTTAAAAACTTAATTGCAGCAGGCCCTGGGTAGCCTGAATCAGTTGGCAGTACTGAAGTGTATTGCCAGTATATGTCAAATTCGAGATTTGCAGGTTAAGTTTTGCGTCAGTGTGTGTCAAATGACAAACAAAACCTAACCTACTAACCTCGTGTGTACATAAATTTACCATAGTTACGGTATCATTTTTACTTTAGTCCCTAGGGATTAAATGAGCTACTTGAGTCCCTGTTTACGGGAACTAAAGTATCAACTTTGGTCCCGGAAGTGCAAAAAAATTTATATGCAAACAAAATTCAAAACCTGCTAGATGTTATTCTTTTTAAGACACCCGGTATTAATTCTCATAATTATACTGATTCTATTTTTATAAAGGTCCAATCGGAGTTACACCTGCCTTTGTTTCAATAATAATAATAATAATAAAAAGACAGCACATAACTTCTGGCTGCACCTACTTGGCCAATATTGACTACCTTTGGCGACGCAACCAGGTGTGCAACATCCTACACCAGAAGTTAGCCAACAAATATGGGCTACTTAACACCTATTTACCCTATTACAAGTACCAGCCAAGCACAGTGCTTGAAAATCGTTCCTTTAAACTCTACTACGATCGGGCAATTATCACTGATAGACAGGTGACGAATAATCGGCCTGATGTACTGGTAAACAAGGAAACGAAAACAGCATACCTGATAGATGTGGCTGTACCCAACAATAACAACGTGCTGGACAAATATAGGGATAAAAAGGCCAAATACGCAGAGCTGGCCAAGGTTCATGTAATACCGATCATCGTATCATCAACCGGACTTATTCCAAAAACCATGGAACAGAACCTCAGAAGTCTAAGACTGCACACCAACACCTACTTAGGACATGCCACATAGTGAGGAAATTCTTACTGGACAATACATGAATCAATGATTAGCCGACTCCTTTTGATTCTTGAATCCGGGACGGGCTATAAACCCAACATTGGTTGAGAATTTGCATGTCAATTTATAATAATAATAATAATAATAACAGTAATAATAAAAAGAATATACAAAAATTCTATACCTAATTACAATTAAATGTTCAAATATGTTTCCTTCTGGTCTTAACTTTTCATCAGTATCCCGACACCTTGCTACATAGATTTTACTAGTACTGAATGTATAGTACCATGTATAATAAGAAATAATTCTATTTTACTTATACTGATCTCTGTTCCTCAAATTTCATTAAAAAATTATAAGTTAGACGTTGAACCCTTATGATAGCCGTCACATTATTGTATTATACAAGGTGTCCGTTTTTTGACCTTAAGTATGGGTATCTCGATTATCTTAAGCGATACAAAGTAGGATAAATTTGGACAAAGTTGCATATTCCAATGTTCAATAATAAGCAAAAAAGAAATTGAACCTAGCAGTCTCAATTTTTCAGTTATGCCAAAAAAACGAAAACTTGCGATTTTTGTTTTTTCGTTAGATTTCGATTATCAGGTTACTTAGAAACGAACCATCTTGACGTTATTATGATACTTTCTTTGGAAGAACTAAAATCTCATTTTAGATTTTTGTTTGTCAGCATTTTCAAAGTAGGACTAAAGCATAATTCAAGTGCGAATTAAAGCTCTCATTTGTTTTTTGATTAATCAATCACCGCGTACTATGAAAAAAACACTCCTTTCGCACATCTCGGCTATTTACTAAAATAAGTGTAGCAACTAAAATGACAAAAAATATATCTTCTCAACTGTGCCATAGCCATCCTTGATATGTATTTCAAATAAGAGTGTTAAAATAAGTGTAGCAACTAAAAAGAGAAAAAATATCTCTTCGGAACTGTGGCATAGCCATCCTTGGTATGTATTTAAAATAAGAATGTTAAAATAAGTGTAGACACTAAAAAGAGAAAAAGTATCTCTTCTCAACTGTGCCATAGCCATTCTTGATATGTATGTATTTACAATAAGAGTGTTAGTGTCAATATCTTAAAAATTATGAAAACACTGGAAATATAAAATCGGACTTTAAAACGTGTAATAATGACAAAATAGCTTTTTTGTTCTACTGCATCGAAAAGCTATCAATTTCAGCAAAAAAATCCTGAATTTCGTACTTGTAACATAACTAGCTATTTCATAAGTAGCTAACATAATCGATTAAACGAAAAAACAAAAAATTGATTTTTTAACATAATAGGTATGAATGGTCATCGACACCTAAAGGTAAAAGAGACTATAGATTATGAATGAATGAAAAACTAAGACTGCTAGGTCCAATTTCTGGTTTTGGAATATGCTACGTCGCCTTAATTTAAACTACTTCGTATCTCTTAAGATAACTGACATCCCCATGCTTAAGGTCGAAAAACGGACATACTGTATGGTTATAATGTGAGCCAATAGAAGTAGTTATTAAATATGGTGTTAAGAAATGAAAATAAAAATCCAGGTAGCCATGTAACATGATTAATTTTGAGTAAATAAGTGTATGGTGCTTAGTAGAAGAAATATAAATTTTACAACACCCCTGGACATCGGCTAAGTAATAAAAGGACAGCTATTTAACCAGTAAAATAACTCAAATATACTGATTGACAAAGCTCACGAAATAAATGACATAAACTTGTGGCATCGGTGTCATTATCGCTATAAATAAAAACTAAAGGCAGAGCTGCTTTTACGCGTAAACTAAGCTTCTAAAAGAAAAAAAATTATTCGAATTTTCCACTCAGAATCAATCAAGCTACCTGGCGTTTTATTGCCATTTCTAATGCACCATGTCAGGACCGTAACTATTCAAACTTTTATTGTAGGCAAGCCAACATTTTGACACCCCTCAGTACACTAACTATATATGTAACAAAAAATACTAATGCTATAGTATGACTTCTACATTTATCTCGGAATATATGATGTAATGTATTCAAAACGAACATGTAGATATTTAAAAATAAATCCAACAATTTTAATTTTTTAAAACAACTAAATGCTAAAATAACAAAATGCAACACAAATAAAATAAGAACAGAAAACAAGATTATAAAACACAATTCTAACACAAAACCTAAATATTATAATATTGCCTGCGTCTCTACGTCACCGTTTCAACGGCACAGATTGGACGCATTTCGCCCACAATCGAAACGATAAGCATATGCATTTATCAGTGAACGCGAATTCGAATCCTATTGGCTGCAATGTTTTTTTAATTTTCAAATTCATGTAATTCGCATTACTAAGTGTTTCGGTATTACTAGCAACATTAAGGCATTTTTTACCTATGCATTTTGAAGATAATTTTGAAGATTCCATAATTCTATCTAGCACAAGTTGTTTTTCTTGCAACGCGCTTTCTGAGTTAAAGAAGTTGAAAACAATTTCTTTTGCAACTTTTTATGTACAATTCAATTTTAAAAATGCAAAAATTATTTTAATTAGAATAAGACCATCTATGTAGTGCGCTCAAAAGCTAATAAAGACATGGAAATATGTTAAGTTAAAATAACACAATATTAACAAATAATCACATATTATTATGCGTAGTAACTTTCTATACTCTATTCATTGTATACTCACAGACACACTGTCACACCGTCTTGTAGTAATCACTATATTTAAAACGTGAAGCTTTTTCTGTTGGCACCTAGTATGAGCCTTGCACCAGGCCGATTTCGGTAATTATTTTTTTAATAAAAAGCTGCCACCGTGTTGGGTCGCAAAATTCTTTTGAATTGGACCAAGCGGGAAAATAATTGTAGCGAAAAATGCTATAGTAGTGGAACAAGTAAGTTCTTCTCTTCTGTTGATTGTTGCAATAGGTCACTGTTCCAGCGATGAGCCCAAAGCAGTGAATGTATATTATGTAATATGTGTAATAATTGGGCGCGCTTCAACAGTCGTTTAAAATTTAGTTTAGTTTGTTGCCACTGCTGTATTACATTCAGTTTTAAAAATGCGGTGGGCTTAAAAGCTAATAATTCTAATATTGTGATTGATATAGGTGAGAGTTATAAAACAACGCCGTTACAATCTGATAGAGATCTAACATTTCCTTTGGAAATTGCACAAGGCAATGTAATGAATCAAACAGATTGGGAGCAATTCACATTATTATGCCTAATATTATTTAGCCTAAAATCATTAATATTATTAATTAATTTGTTTGTAAAATTGCCCATTTATGTATTTGTTTTATTTTAAGTACGAAAGATTTTTTTGCAGTGGCATTTTGGCGCATCTTGCCGCTTGCGCCTGTAGACCTCGGTCTATACCTAGTTACAGCCCTGCACCCTGTATATTAATTTTATTTTTCAATCTATCCTTTCGATGATACAGCTATACTTCTAAATTTCAGCTTAACGATATGTCAATTGCATCACTTTAAAGACCCTAGAATTAATGAATGCCGTTAAACATCAACATACTTCCGTAATATAGACAAAATCTATTAAATAACAGTTATCTTAATTGACTTCTACTGGCTGCAGAAAGTGTTTAGTATCGTCTTTGATTATAACATATCTGACAATAATTATTCCAGTCTGATTTTAATATTGTTATTTAAGGTTATCACCGTTTTAATCAAATTTCAGAGAAACTTCGCCGGTATAAAAATTATTTCCAAATATTGATATACCTAATTGTCAATTAGTGTTATTTCAATATTGAACCGAACTTAATTAATTAACGCGTTACCTAATCTCCTTCTCACTGTTCAAGCTAACCACTAAAAGTTAATTATGTTATCAAATACTCATTTTCAATTCTTGCGCCGCTTCTGCAAATAGTAAAACTCATCTACACCTTTTCCACGCGATTGACTGCTTAATATCCGAATCAGAGATTTCTTTGAGTTTATCAGTTAAATAGGATATTAGCACCCAGCCTGAATGCCGCAGACCACCCACAATTCGTAGTGATCGTCACATTGAAAAGTTTAAAAATAAAGTTATTTCAGAAAGTACAAATGTTAATTTCTGCGACAACCGTTGTACATGTCGTTTGTCTATAAACCAGTCCTATATAGGAGTCACGGAAGCTTATTGTTCCCTACTAATATAATTCCGGTTTCACATTGCTATTGCGGTTTATTTATCGATGCATAAAATACAGAGGTGCAAAACCGTAAGTTCGGCTCTATAATTACGAAACGCAAACAGAAATAAATCGCTACGCGAATCGGGTTGAAATTTAAACTTAAAATTAAACTTGACAAAACTAATTTTGAATGTTCGTGTAATCTAGTCGAGTCACGTCAAGTTACAGAAAAAAGACATCTGGCCATGACCTACAATGACTATCAGTTTAAATTGCTTACACGCCAGTAAATAATAGCAAGCCAAAGATGATATGCAAATATTTGGCTTTTAAGATGTAGTTATACAGTCGTAAATTTTCAGATAAAATTTGTCAACTTATCGTTTATGCAAACACGCAACAAGTCGATAACTACGTCCGTGAAGAGTTACCGCAGTCACGGAAGGAATTAAGTTGGCAAGAAACTGCTTTGGGGGTTCGTAAAAAACATAAGTAAACCTACAGGTTTATACCAAACTGCGATGTTATAACAGCATCATGCTACAATTTAATATGTTGCGAAGTAAAATTCGATAAAATAAAGAATGCAATAGTTGTCTTAGTTATTTTTTTGAAATACATAGTTGCTTAATTATTATACGCGTTTTGAAATAACGTTGCATACCTCATGATTATCATGTTTGGGAGAGTATATTTTAATCAAAGCTCGTTTGCTATTTTTCTCAAAGATTAAGGGCTTAAAGTCGTGAGCCGGCTTGCCCTTAATTAGCGGGAATACGGAATTATTCAATCTACTGCAAAATCTTCTCAACCCAGCTCCGTTAATAATTTATAATTCTCTTTAATTTGGGGCATTTCTATAGACCACGCCGGCATATTACTTTTGGCCACCAAAGTTAAGAAACGTGCGAAGCATAAACCAGAAAAAATAAAGTTTTCCTGTAATTTGTTCGTGGTAAAGATTTAATAGCCGGTATTCCCACTGTGTAATAAATCTTCAAGTCCGTTTTCAATTAAGCTCTGTATCATCCCATAAACATCTGGGTTTACACGGCAGAACATTACATAATTTTTTATTAAAAGAAAGGCGGTCAGGTTTTTGAAACACGAAAAACACTTGTAGACCATGAAAATTGCTTTTTAAATTGTATGTAGCAATGTATGCTATAAATAACATTTAATTCAATATCATGAATGGCCTAAGCGAAATAGTAATAGTGATAATTAGTTTTGACAACTCTCACATATTTTCCCTTGACTATACAATTTGGCGATTGCTGAAAGTTCTATACCGTTTACATTATACTTTAAAGAGTATACTTAGTGCAGTTTAATTGAGTTTGTAAGGTTGTTTTTGTACGTAGAAAGTTTCATTTCCCCCTATACCTTTATCTGCTTACATTAAGCAATATGTTGTCTCCTATATATCGAACGAAAAAGAATGCTTTTCCGGCGTGTTTTCGGGCCGAAAAATGCATGATTCCGGAATGTTCTCGTCGTTGCTAGAGATGTAGACATGAAGTAAAACAGTATGGAAATAACTTTCCCCCATAGGCCGGAACATACGTAAGGTAACGTAACGTAAGTTATTAATTTGTGGATTTATTCCGATCGAAGAAAAAATAGTATGTGTAACACGTAGGAAAAGTAGGCTTCCTGGCCTCCTATTGTTGTTTTAGTCGACTGACGCTTCGTCAGCAATTTCTACAATCGGGCGGGAATATACAGCCTGTCCATTTAGTGCGCCGGTCTCCGATTACGCCTTTACTTTCTTTCCGATAAAAAGTTTGGTTAAGTCGATCCTCATGTAGTTGAAAGAGACACATTTAAAAATTATTTTGACATATACAGGGTGTCCCAAAAAGGTTTGGCTCAAAAAAGTATTACTTTTATTTCCTTTTACGATAAAGGAAGTATTAGATTCACCCCAAAAATTCGAAATTAAGTTTTCAACAGATCTTCACGTTTTAAAGTCCCCTGAACCCAAAAATCATATTTTTGTTCATTGGTCTGTGTGTCTGGCTGTGGACAGAATATTTCAAAAACGAAAAGAGGTATAGCGTTGAAACTTCATATATAAGTTTTGTGTACTATCTAGATGCGACAGCAAGCTTTTGCAGAAAATCGTATAATCGGGAGTATGGTGTTTACTCTTGTGATTTTTCAGTTTTTTTCGATTTTTTCAAAAACGGCTCTAACGTTTTTTTTTTTCAAACCTTACATTTTTATTACATTGTTGATGTGTATTGATGTGAGATAGGTAACTTTCCAGTTGAATACTTCTAAAATGGGTTTCTTTTGTTTTTTTTCTATTATTTTTATTAACTCCTATTTTAAATAGAACACCCGGTATTTTATTACATTTTTGAATGCAGCTTAAAATTTTAGAGAAAATTTATCTCTTCAACTAACGCTCTATTTTGTACCGTTTTTTTAGAATTTGTATTTTTGACAAATGCTTAAAAATCAAATTTTTGACTAATTATAAGATCACTGTAAAAGGAAGTTGTGTGCGTGTATCACACCAGATTTTTTTAAATGGAACATCGTGTATCTCTTTACCCCTATAAGTTAAATTCTAACTTTTCTCTTAAATTCCTTAAGCGTTTCCAACGTTGCCAATATCAAGCTTTCATTTAAAACGTCACATTTTCCCAATTTTGAGTATTTCTTCCGCGAAAGTTGAAGATGTCATCACCTATGATACAAAAATACAAAAGTTTTATAAAAAACGGAATATTTTAATGTAGGATGTTCAAACTACTGGTTCAAATTTCAGTATCTTCAAACTTTATTTTGGATCACCCTATATTTTATTACACGAATAAATAGAGCTTTAAATTTCCTTTATTTCTACCTTAATATGTTATACTTTATTTCAAAGAGTGTTGGAAAGATTAAGGTTTTACTAAAAAATCACCATGAATGTGTATAATTTCGCGCATCGTTTGTAAGAGTGCTGGTTAAAAAACCGATTTGACGGTTATTTTTTCGTAAATTAAACCCAGTAAACCGGTTAACTAAAAACCTGATTTTAAACCAATTTATAAAACTGTTTAAGAACCGGTTTAAGAATCGATTAGTTAACCGGTTAACGAAGTCGATTTAAAAATCGATTTATCAATTGGTTTAAAAGTCTATTCTTAATCATAAAAATGATATTGTATAACTTCCACATTTTAAAAGTAGGTATAACCAGTTTATGTTTGTTAGAGCGATTTATAAATCGATTTTGAACCGGTTTAAAAACAGGTATTCAAACTGGATCGTAAACCGTTTTAGAAACCTATTTTTAAACAGGTTTGCAAACCAGTTATATTCAGGTTGTTGGTTAACCGGTTTAAAGGTTTTCGATTTATGAAAAATCGTGGTTAACCGAAAGACAGTTAACCGTCAAATCGGTTTTTTACCAGCACTATTTAATAAACCATGCTCCAAATAGTACATATTTATCGTAATTTTTTTGATTAAAAGCATCATTTTTTAAATACCCTTTGAATAACGTATAACATATTGGGACCAAAATAAAGGAATATTATTTAAGGCTCTATTTGTTCCCGTAATAAATCATAGAGCGTTCCATTAAAAAAAAAATAAGAAAATAAACATTGAAGAAATGAAGATATTAAAATTTGAATCAGTATTTTAAACACCCTGTAATAAAATATACAGTTTTTATGAAACTTAAGTATTGTCGTATCCTAGATGACGACCCTCTCAATATTCAGGAAAGAACTATTCAAAAGTGGGGGAAAAACGTTTTACATAAAAGTTTGATATTGACAAAAACATACTAGAAATGATCAAAAGTTGAAAACGCTGATGGCAATTTAAAAGAAAAGTTAGAATTGAACGTAGAACTTATAAGGAGTTTATTAGCCATAAAGAGATGCAGGATGTTCCATTTGAAAAATTAATACTTTTTTGAGCCAAATCATTTTGGGACACCCTGTATATGTCAAAATAATTTTTAAATGTACCCCTTTCAACCCCATTAGGGAACCGTCAATCAAACTTTACATCGAAAAATAACTACAAGCGTAATCGGCGCACTACACTTTTTATACTACATTTATTTTATAAGTTTAAGTCAGTTGATAGCTAATTCAAATCTTTTTTAAAAACTTAATTATTTATAAAAACCAATTTTTATTAGTGCCAGGTCCAAATATAAATTCTCTATTTAAATTATAATAATCAAAATAATATTATGTAAAATATATACAATTTCGTACCCTATTTTACTGTTTTCTTTTAACTAAATGGTTAACTGTGTTACAAAAATAAAGGGAGTAATGCTCCTGTTTTGTGAACGAATTATGTTATATGTGTAAATATTGTAGGTGAGCGGTGGTTCCGCGAGCAAATCCTCAAATCTCAGGCGGCCGGCCTGAGTTCGATTCCCGGCGACTCTATAGAAGGATTTTATAAATCGTACGTTCCCCGGCTGCCACGCTAACACATATGGTAGTCGTTACCCCTAGCAGGAGAACTCTTCCTCGATCTTCGACGGGGAAGACTGTCCGCCTTCCCGACTTACGAGTTAAGAGGGCTTATAGATCCACAACTTTGTGGAACTAAACAGGCCACTGGGCTAATAGTACAGTCAAGTTATGACAACATTCGGCTGCAGGCGGAACTAACTGTAGCTGATAGCTAATTCCCGCAAGAATATTTTCTTGAGGTCCCTCCCAAATCACCACAAAAAAGTCTCAAAAGATCTATTGTACGGAACACCCCCAAATTTTGAATCGTCCGCCATATTGGAAATTCTAAAACATCGACCCAGTGGCTGAACAATTTCTGTTAAACACCTGCAGTTTGCGCAAAATTGTTTATCGTATATTTGGAAGTAATACTACAAGTTAATGTTTGCCTCAGGCATCCATGAAATTATTCCATTTTAGAAAGTTTTGGTTTGCTAAAAACTACATTTGAAGAACCTTTTGCTTCAATACTTTCAACTAGTTGAAATATTTGTTTTGAGCACCAAAACAGCAGTAACTTGATGATAACATAGAAAAATAAAACTGTTATATTTTATTAAAGTAATAAAATCTTATATTATAAGAGCTGATGCCGCCGGTCGGTGGTCGCCGGCCGCCGGCCGTCCAGACCGTAAGCACTGGCGCGCGCGCATGCCGACCGCGCACAAGTGGCGACGCAGCAAGCATTTGTATTGTTAACGCTGGCAGGGCCGGACGTAGGCTGGCTACCAGCTTAAGCAAGCATTTTTATTGTTAACCGTTTCTTTACGCTGGCAGGGCCAGACGTAGGCTTGCCAACGCGTTCTAGTACATGTAAATATTTAACTGCAGCAATGGTTACAATAAATTTCAATATTAAATCAATTTTACTTTTTTGGCAGTCACTCTTTTCTAGTATCCCGGTAGCTGTAACGTAATGGTAAGGGCTCCGTTTTCTTTTTGGTCAAAATAAGTAAGCAACATATATACCGGGTGACAATGAAACTACTACCCACGGCGGCATTTCGAAACGGCTTGAGATAGAAATATGCAATTCGGTATGTCGATAGGGTTGAAAATACTTCTAGACATTGACAAATCAAAGGACAATTGATGTTAGTGATGACCATCTTTACTAAATTTTGATGTTCTCAAAAATATTCAGTGTACGCTATTGAGTATTTGCTTGAAAATGCCTATCATTAAATCTATCCGGGCCTTATACTCACATTTGGTGCATTACGTGTTAGCGGTTAATGAATTCTTATCTGCTTTACCTACTAAAAGTTTCGGTGTTAGCCTGTGGTTCTCAAATGTTTACAACAGACTCCAGACTTCCATGCGCGATTATTTTTTTGCAATGTACTTCTACTAAGGTCGGTATACACCTATTTATTTTAATGGTAATACTTAGGTCATCCTGTATTAGTGAAAACTGACCAATTGAAAGAATTATTTTCGGGGCAATATGCGGCCTCTATTTTTTAGAAAACCTGGGCGATGCATTACGATGATGCTCCAGTCTGTTATACCAAAACAACATTCCCACAATAACCACGAACCTTCGTTTGACATCTTTATATTCATTTTGTTTTATTTTTATTTTATTTAATGTAATTTCATGTTCTTTATATCATTACTTTAACATTTATTAAATGTTTTTGTTTCTGATGATTCCAAAGTTTCTACATGTGATTGTTGTAATTGAAGAAAAACATGTTTGCGTGAAAAGTTTTCCCACTAGAAACAAAATGTTCTTTATAATTAAATTTAATTATTGCGGTATTAAAAAGCGCGTTCTTAATAAAATCGCTCCAACCGCTGGTCGGTAGAACGATACCACAAGGTCGATTTTTTGAAATTTCCCAAATGGTGGACGGTTTTTGAAAACGTGCCTGAAGTATCAGAAAATATTTACCGATAATAACGTTATTTGAACATTGTACTTCGTCGGATGGCAAGAAAGGTAAACATGGCCTTACCCACTTTTTTCGACATTTTCTCGAAACTATAAAATAATGATTATATTTCGTATTGCCGTTATCGAATTACAATTAATACGAGGGGAACTAGAAAAATTATCTACCTAGCCATGATAGAAACAATTGATAAGCTTCAGCTTGTAATGTCAAACAGTGACAAGTCTTTCATTGTTGCATGAAAAATTTGATTCATATCCGCCAGTAATTTTATATTTTGTGGAGTGTTTTGTGTCTAAAAATGAGTCTTTTGAAATTAGAGCATCGAAGTGTAATAAAATTCCATACAAAGGAAGGCAACGTATTTCACAATTAAATTTTGGTCAAAACAATTTCGGTGGGGACGGGCATCTATAGAAGACGATCCCAGAAGTGGAAGACCTGCAGAAGCGACAAATGTTGAAATGTGCAAGAAAGTGGAAGCCATGGTTCTTGAGGATCGCCGTATAAAAGTCTTCACCATTGCTACAGCATTGGAAATATCCGAACCTAGCGTTTTGACAATATTGCACGACAAACTGGGCATGAGTAAAGTTTCAGCAAGGTGGGTTCCCAGATTATTGTCTCCTGAGCAAAAGCTGCGTGGACAGCAAATTTGTAGAAACAATTTGGAATCTTTGGAAGCGGACCCCGACTTCTTAATGCGAATAGTGACTGGTGATGAGACTTGGATACATCACTGGGACCCTGAGACGAAATTAGAGTCTATGCAATGGGTGCATAAGAGGTCTCCTCCCCCAAAGAAGACCCGCACGCAATCTTCAGCTGGAAAACTCATGGCAACCATCTTTTGGGACATGCAAGGTATTCTTTTGATTGATATACGTCTAAAGGCTCTACAATCACTGCAGAGGTTTATGGTAACACCCTCAAAAAGCTGCGTTCAGCTATTGTCAAAGAACGTCCAAATTTGTCACAAGGTGAATCGCTCATTCTTCATGACAACGCGACCGTGCATAGGGCCGCCAAAATCAAACCAATTCTGCAGGAATGCCGCTTTATTGAGCTAAACCATCCACCTTATAGTCCGGATCTGGCACCGTCCGACTTCTATCTATTCAGAAACCTAAAAAATAATCTCAGAGGGCGTCGTTTTGAAACAGACGAGCATTTGAAGGAGGCAGTCAAGGACTATTTTGAAACCCAAGAAGAATCTTTTTTTTCAACGGGCATTAACTCTTTGAAGGACAAATGGCATAAGTGCGTTGAAGTTGGGGGAGATTATATTGAAAAATAAAATTATTTAAAAAACCGTATGTAATTCGTTTCATAGTTAGGTACATAACTTTTCTAGTTCCCCTCGTAACTTGTAGTAGCAATTTTTTGTGAGCTGCTAGTGCACGAATTTTCAGAGACAATCACTTCGTTGCTTCCGTTCCCACCTCGTACGCTGCTTCGCTCTTCGTTCAAATTCATTGTAATTACTTCCTTTTACGATAAAGAAAGTATTGGATTCACCCCAAAAATTCGAAATTGAGTTTTCAACAGATCTTCACGTTTTACAGTCCCCTGAACCCAAAAAAACATATTTTTGTTCATTGGTCTGTATGTCTGTCTGTCTGTCTGTCTGTCTGTCTGTCTGTGAACAGAATATCTCAAAAACGAAAAGAGTTATGGCGTTGAAACTTCATATATGAGTTTTGTGTACTATGTAGATAAAACAGCAAGCTTTTGAAGAAAATCGCATAACCGGAAGTATGGCGTTTACTCTTGTGATTTTTCAGTTTTTTTCGAGTTTTGCAAAAACGGCTCTAACGATTTTTTTCAAACTTTACATTTTGATTGAAATTTTTAATGTGTATTGATGTGAGGTAGGTGATTTTCCAGTTGACTACTTCTAAAATGGGTTTCCTTTTTCAATTTTTTTTTATTAAGACCTATTTTAAATGTAACACCCAGTATATTATTCTTCTTCTTACGGTGCCTATCCGTTCTGGATGTTGGCGATCATAATGGCGATCCGCACTTTGTCTAATGCAGCTCTGAAGAGACCCACTGTTGTTGTAACCACGTTCTTAATTTTTTTAACCAAGAGATCCGTCGTCTTCCTGGTCCTCTCTTTCCGTCCACTTTACCTTGTAGAATAAGCTGTAGTAATTCATATTGTTGTCCATTTCTCATAATATGTCCAACGTAATGTAGTTTGCGTTTTTTTATCGTTACAAAAAGTTCTTTTTCTTTGCCCACGGTATTTTTAAGATACATCTGTATAGCCACATCTCAAATGCTTCATTTTTTTGCAAGCAGCTTCCGTCAGAGTCCAAGACTCGACTCCGTATAATACTATGGGAAATATATAACACCTTAGTAGTCGAATTTTTGTTGCCAAAGAGAAGTCATGGCATCTGAATAGTTTTGACATTTTTATAAATGCTGCTCTTGATTTTTCTATTCGGCATTTTATTTCCAACGAATGATCCCATTTTTCATTTATCGTTGTTCCCAGGTATGAGTATGTTTCCGCTCTTTCTATATGTCGATTGTTCGTTGTAAGCTGTCCCATATGGTTGTTCCTCTTAGATATTAACATGTATTTAGTTTTCTTTATGGTGAGTGGTATTCCATAACTACAGCTGACTCTTTCGATTCTGTTTACTAGTTCTTGTAGATTTTCTAGACTGTCTGCAAACACCATTGTATCGTCAGCATACCTAATATTGTTTATGCATTCACCATTTATTTTTATGCCGATGTTGATATCTTCTAAAGCCTCTTGAAATATTCGTCCTGCGTATACCGTGTGTCCACAGGAATACGCACCATAGGGATAACCAAATAGAATAGAAAGATCGGCTAACGCTGGAATCGCCGGCACGCTAAAACGTTGTTTTCTGGCTTCTGACTCGCCACTGTATGAAACAATATTGTTATAAATGGTACAAGAAAAGGGACGGTCGTCATAGCACTGGTTGATATTTATATTCTATTAGCATTATCTTATCTCTATGGTGCGTACTCCTGTGGACACACGGTATATTAAATAGTACAGGTGATAGGACGCAGCCCTGGCGCACGCCTCGTCTTATTTCTATATCTTCCGAGTCTTCTCCTTCCATGCGTATAGATGATGTTTGGTTCCAGTATAGGTTGGTGATTATCCGCAGATCTCGATCCTCTAGCCCAATTTCTTTCAGTATCTCGATGAGTTTACCGTGTCGTACGTTATCAAAAGCTTTTTGATAATCTATAAAGCATGCAAAAATCACAGTCGACATCCCCAGGGGCTAGGACTACTCGGCGCCGCCATCTCGGCGCCGCCACTTCGGCGCCGCCATCTCGGCGCGGGGCCAGCTCGGCGCCGGGACAACTCGGCGCGGAGCCATCTCGGCGCCAGCCAACTCGGCGCGAGGCCATCTCGGCGCCGAATTTAAATTAGCAAACTACAGTGTGCACTACGTAAAAAAATTATTATAAACAAATAATATATAAAGTGATCGCCAAAAAGCTGGCATCAAATGAAAAAAAAATTATTTATAATTTCTTGGAAAATCAAACACTAACGACCAGAGGTAATTGCAAAGTGATTACAAATGGGCCAAACAAAAGTTGTCACGTGACTTCAGTTATCAGTAAAATTTAACATTTTTTAAAAATAATTACAAAAAATGCATTTACTACCCAAGATAAGGACAACATTTACGAAAGAAACAAAGTTGTTTTCTGGCCTTGACATTGTTGAGTTAGCTAAAACTAACACATAATAGAAATCGTATGGAAATCTTGCTTAATTTCCGAAAAATTGTACTTTTTGGATTTACACAACTTCGAAAAACGCTATTTTTAACTAAGTAAAAATCACTCAATATATCTAATACAATCTAAATAGGTTTTCGGACAAGCTGTCATCCTGTATAAAGTGAAATGTAAACATTATCAATATTTTTTTAAGTTGATTATTTCCGTTTACGAGTAAATAAAGCTAAAAAAATAAGTATTTTTTTTATTTACCACTTTTCCGAAATATCAAAACTAAAGGAAGTACAGGGTGTTAAAGTTTCAAATTAAAAACTAAACTTTGGCGCAAAGGCGGCTGGACAATTTTATTTTTGTTTATCTCTGTTGTCAAGCAATGATCTGTCAACTAGTCTTCCATTGTAATTTTCTTAATGTTATTGCTGCAATAATGGCTCATGTTTATGAAAATAATGAATGAGTGAATATGCTTATTATTTACTGGAAGTGTCGTCAAAATGCCGCTGCCGCATCGCTCTTATAAGCGGAATGTGTGTGTAGAAGCGAATGCTGATAATTTTGATCATTTAAGTTAGATTAAGTTTAGTTTAATTTTCGTTAAGTAATTTTAGTTCATACTTTGAAACTTTAACACCTTCTACCTCCGTTAGTTTTAATATTTCGCAAAAGTGGTAAATGGCTTACTTTTTTTAGCTTTATATCCTGGCAAAAGGAAAGAATCAACTTAAAAATCACCCTGTATATACAGTGTGTCCCCGGATAGGTGGAAAGACTCTTGTAAAAGGTAAAAAATTCTCGATTTAAATTTTCATTTTTTGGGGTTCAGCCCTGCTAGGTTAAAGGCGAATATCTAACATCATTTCAGTTTTGAAAACTCAAGTATGCCTTGAAAGTTTTCAAAAAACTATTATTTGTACTCATGACTTCAAAATTCATATTTCCCGGTCATTCCCGCACTGCGGTGTTTTTTACTTTTCAACAAAAACTAGGGGAATTGTGTTTTTTGTAAATTTTTATAACAAACAGGGCTGCGCGCGCTATTGCGCGGTGTATTCTATTCAATCTACCACCATTTTAGGCCTATTACGTTGGCTCATCTCCAAGGGGGCTCTTGGGGTTCCGCCCATCTTCAAAGAGGCCCTTGGAGCTTCGCCCCTCTCCAAGCCGCCCTCGGGGCTCCGCCCCTCTCCAAGGGGACCCTCGGGGCTCCGCTCATTTTCAAGCGGGCCCTCGGGGCTCCGCCCCTCTCCAAGGGGTCCTTCATGGCTCCGCTCTTCTCCAAGGGAGCCCTCGGGGATCTGCTCCTCTTCAAGGAAGCAGTAGGGGCCTTGCTCCTCTCCAAAGCGGCCCTTGGGGCTCCGCCAATCTCTAAGGGGACCTTCAGGGCTTCCCTCCTCTCCAAGGGGGCCCTCGGGGCTCCGCCCATTTTCAAGCGGGCCCTCGGGGCTACGCCCCTCTCCAAGGGGGCCCTTGGGCTTCGCCCCTCTCCAAGACGGCCCTCGGGGCTCCGCCCATCTCTAAGGGGGCCCTCGGGGTTCTGCCCCTCTCCAAGGGGGCCCTCGGGACACACACGTCTGGATCGTTCTCTTTTATTATATAGAGGATTGTCCGTCGTTGGTTTAATTGCGGCTGCAAACACCAGAGGCGCTGTAAATGTCGACAAAAACTAACAGGTGCGTAGGATAGGTATAAAAGTTTAGTGATTTGTGCTGTCAACTCAGTAAATTAGTAAAACACTAAATAATAATTTTTCCTACGACTGCTTCTAAAATCAAGCTTTCCGCCTTGTTGACGTACGTCAAAAATTGATTGTTTTGAATCAGTTCATCGCGGCAGCCGTCATACGTAAGTATATAATCGTGAATCGTAATACATAGCAACATACATAAATTTTATATAAGCTTTCATGATTATATACCTAAGTCGGCTACTGGTCAGCTATTTGAAAACGTCAAAGTTGACAGCTGTCACTGTGAATTTGATTTAAACCTTTTTTCGCAATTTAAAGATACTTGTGCTTTATTTTGTGCATTGTCGGTGTTTAAGTGTCAAGAAAAATAAGAAATGGGCGATAAAATTCCAATTCTGATGTAAAAATTTGCACGTCGCTGGAAATTTTAGAAATGGCAAAAAACACCAGTTTGAACCTATTTTCGAAAATTTTACAGTCGTAGGAAAAATGTTGTATGCAACACGAGCGAAAAATGCATTAGGCGTTCGTTCGAGTTTTTTCGGACCTCGCTTCGCTCGGCCCGATACTTTCGAACTCACGCCTAATGCATCATTTTTCGCTCTAGGTACATAAATAACTATTTTAAATTTTTAAAATATTTTTAGTTATTCGTTACAAAAAACATTGTACCTAACTCCTTCGGGAAGAACAAAGTGTTCATTCGGGAAAATTACGAACTTGTTAGGTAAATAACTATTACTGTAGAGTAGCGTGTCTTTTATGTAGCAAATACGACAAAAAGTTATTAAGAGAAGTTGTTTAGAATCAACATCTAGGTTCCTATACCAAATTTCAAAATCCTCTGCCAACTTGATCTCTCACATTATCTTTTATGTTTAGATCCCATATCAAAGAATTTTACTTTTAACAAAGACGGCTATGGAAAAACAAACATTTTTCAAAAAGGTTTTTTATTTCATAATAAAAAAATGTTAAAAATAAAATGTTTTGATTTGGAAAATAAACATTATTAAATATTTGTCATATAAAAACCACTTTACTTAGAAAATGGCGTTTTTCAATATTGTGTAAATCCAAAAAGTGCTATTTTTCGGAATTTAAGCAAGATTTCAATGAGATTTTTTATTGTGTGGCAGTTTTAGCTGACTGAACATTCTCAAGGCCAGAAAACTTTTTTTCGTAAGATTTGTCTCTATCTTGACTAGTAAATGCATGCTTCGTAGTTATTTAAAAAAAAAACCTAAAATTTTACTGATAACGGAAGTCATGTGACAACTTTTGTTTGGCTCATTTGTAATCACTTTGCAACCGCCTCTGGTCGTCAGTTTTTGATTTTCCAAGAAATTCTCAATATTTTTTTTCAGTTGATGACAGTTTTTTGGCGATCACTTTATTTATTCATTTTTGATAATAATTTTTTTACGTAGTGCACAATGTAGTTTGCAAATTTGAATTCGGCGCCGAGATGGCCTCGCGCCGAGTTGGCTGGCGCCGAGATGGCTCCGCGCCGAGTTGTCCCGGCGCCGAGATGGCGGCGCCGAAGTGGCGGCGCCGAGATGGCGGCGCCGAGTTGTCCGGCTTCGACATCCCTACATCTTTGAAAGAGGACCTGAATACTAAATAGTGCTTCCCTTGTTCCCATCGCTTTGCGAAACCCAAATTGTGTGCGGCTGATATGTTCTTCGCACATCCTGTATATTCTCTGGGGTATAATTTTCTGGAAAAGCTTTAGGAAGTGACTCATAAGGCTTATGGTACGGAAATCACTGCAAGATTTGATGTTTGGCTTTTTGGGTAGCAATATAAAAGTAGATTTCAGCCACAAGTTTGGTATTATTCCGCTGTCGTATATTTCATTAAAGACTTTGGTTATCCATCCAATGCCCTCTAAATCAATTAATTTAAGAAATTCATTACGAATATTGTCAGGTCCAGGGGGTTTACTGTCTTTGAGTTGCGATATCGCCTTTGTAACTTCATATGTTGTTATTGCCAGCTTATTTGGGTTTCCGAACTCGGGGGGCTGCCTTGGTCTATTATCATCAAAGAGTTCCGTTATATATGATTTCCACTCGTGCATTTTTTCATCTTTTTGTACAATAATTTTCCCATCTTTGTCTTGTAGTATATTATTACATTTTGAATTCAGCTTAAAATTTTAGAGAAAATTTGTCTCTTGAACTAACGCTCTATTTTGTACCGTTTTTGTAGAATTTGTAATTTTTGAGAAATACATAAAAATTAAAAATCACGTTTTTGGCTAATTATAAGATCACTGTAAAAAGAAGTTGTGTGAGTGTATCACACCAGATTTTTTTCGTGTGCTGCGAGTGTGATGCGTTTCCTGGTATTGTGATTTTTTATTATTTAGACCATGGATCCATTTCCTGCAAAGAAACGAAAATTGAAAGAATTACTACAGAATCCCCTGGACAGTTCATGTAAGTATTAACTTTTGTTATGTTTCAGATGGCCAATAAAAAAAATTTTTGGCATGCTAACGACCTGTGCATAACTTAGTTTAATTCCCACTGGACGATTAAGTTTGCACATAATAAACACTATTCAGACTGGAATTTTGTTTATATATATATATATATATATAACAAAGTCCTTTTCACAGCTCGGTGGGGGAAGTCTTCCTTGCATTCCTTATCGGGTTTGAACAATTTTATCAAATTGACGGCCATTATGGCTTAAAACTAATAAAAATTGTAGTAATTAATTAATTTTAAATGTATTTGTGGATTTTTAACATGTAACCTGGTGACAGGAAAATCTAGCATTACTTTTGTTGTGTGATATGCTGCATTCGCTGTACTGCTTTTGTAAAATTAAAAATTTGAAATCTAGTCACATGTTTTGTGAACTACATGTGCCTTTTCGGTTTTGTGCCGCAAGTTGTTAGGTCTTGAGAATGGAATAAATATATTTCGAAACAGTCGACCTTAGCATCAAGTGGTTTTATTTCAACAAACCATTAATAGCTCTTATAATCGTTGCCCAAGTACTGAGATTGGTGTTGACTATAACCCCTTTCCCAGTCAAATTCTTCGCCTTATATATATATATATATATATATATATATATACATGTACGCATATTACTTTTACGCCTCCAAACACTATACAGTACATAAGAGTTGGACTCCGTTCCGCCTCCGATCGGAGTCGACGACGTTTTTCCTGCTAAAATGAATTCCCGCGTTGAGTTTACCCCCCACACAAAATTTGAACGATTCTATTTGAGGCGGTTTCGCCGTTTCCCTATCTGCGGTTATACAATTAAGTTTATGGTAATTTATATAGATGGCGTGGCTTTTTTATACACTTATACAGAGCGGACAGGCAATAGTAGCCAATGCCTCCTTCTTTATGTTCACATTTGCTCAACTGTTTCGCCTCCGTGGTGCGGCAACGTTGCTGTGTTGACGCCAGTGACTCTATTGACTAGAGTGCCTCCAAATATAACTAGAATTAACCTTCACTTTTTATGTTATAGTTATATGCAGCAAAGTAGAATGCATCCATAAGCAGGACACTTACGTTTCGCTAAGAGTGTAAAGAATTAGATTAAATGATCAATAATAAAATTACCATTACTGTCGACACTGATATGCTTGGGTAGTATGTATACAATGTTGAGAATTTTGGCATATTTAATAAGATTATACGCCGAATTTTAATAAATAAGAAATTAACATAAAAAAATAGTTACAATTACGACAGTAATTGATAACTTATAGATAACGCTGAGTTGACCGAATTTATAAGAATATTTTAAAGCCTCAAATGAAAGATGCTGAAGTTAAAAGTCTAAGATGTTTTCTGAATGATGTCCCGGGTTCAAACCCCGGGGTAGGCACCGAGTGTACGTGAAAAGACGTACAAAAAATCAGTCCTTCTCAGGACTAGCCAGGAGTTCATTCACCTGAGGACGGGAGTAGAACACAAACTCCCGAAACGTTGTGTGTAAAACACTTGAGACAGTGGAAAAAGTCCGATACAACATCTCTTAAAAGTCTAATCTAATCAGAAACAACTTTCCTTTTATTTTTTAACCTTATATAAAGTGTTTTAATACTACAAGCAATAGTAGCTGTCCATTTTAGATTTAAAAAAATAATGAAAGCTAGCTTTAAGTAATGCTCTAAGTTTTTATGATTTTAGTCATATGAAACACTAACAAACATCTTCATTCATACTTAGTACGAATTCATCTCCAGCGGTTTTGATTTTTGGAAATGACAAAATGAATTTTGCTGTTGTAAAGTAGGTAAATACAAATTGTAATTGGCAGTTCCAAAATTAACATTGATATGTCTAGTTGAAATTAACCTCTTTTTGACGTTGTCAAGTAGCTTGGCTAAGTTATCTTATTTTAAATGGCACAAAAGTTGTGTTTTTTTTTCTTAAAAAATACACTGAATATTATGTTTAAACAATTTTAATGAATGTTGAGATTATACACTATGAATACATGAAAAAAAGGAATATTTAAAAAAATAAATGAATGTATTATAAAGCTTATCTAGCAAAAATATAATACTACCAGATAAGTAAAACTAAACATATAGGTTTCTACTGAAAAATTAAAATAATATTAATAAAAAATACTAAGCAATTATGCAATATGTAATAATAATATGTAATTAAGCTTTAACTTTAATTTTTATCTCTGTAACTATTGTAAACCAAAGTTTTTATTCTTACCCAATCTAAATTGCTAAATAAATTGGTATTTGTAGCTATAAGCTTTAGACACTCTTCTTTTTTGGGAGCTCTCTTAGATTTAATGTGTTCTTTAAAATAGGATTTTACAACAGATCGTTGTTTTTGAGTCCAACGAACTCTTCCGCCGGCGATATCTTTTTTAATTCTTTGGTTGTTCTGTGGAATGTGTGAATTCGCCCTTTCATCCATGGTTTCTTCTTCTATGTTTGGCGTTTCTTTAATTGATGTTGTAGTTTCCGTCGTAGGTGGTTCGTCTTCTTCATTCTCTTCTAATATTTCCATGTTAGGTTCTACATTAATAGCCTCTAGTGCCTTTCCTTTATATTCTGTACCCATTCCCTTGTCAAATAAAGTCAGTAATTTAGACACCTTTGCTGTTTGATAGGCATCTTGGGTTATTCTGTAAACATATAGAGCAAATAAAATTACAATGTTGGTTTACAAATTTTAATAAAAAGGTAAAGTATTATAGGATCACAAATTTGGATATAATGTTGGGATACATAGAATGTCTTTAAAAAAACAACGTTTAAGCACTAATCTATTCAAACAAACTAATGCTGTTGCTATTACAGTACTTCGTGTTACTTACTCATAATAATCCTGGTGGGTTTTTTCAGTGTGCCCCATGAATCTTGCGAATTGGGTATATTCTTCTTTTGGCAGATTTATTATTTGCATCAACGTTGCAACTTGTTTCCGTAAACGATTCGATGAGATTAATTCTGGATGTTCCAAATTGCAGGATTTTGCAAATTTCTTGATCACAATATCTGCCCTAATCCAGTCGTTTCGTACATGCGGATGCGCAAATAAATAAGAATTTTCTTCGGGTATTATTTTAGTTTTTGATCTGATGTCCAATAGAAGATTAATATATTCTTGCAAATTTTTAGGAAATAGAATGATAATGGGTCTGCTACCTTTACCGCCTGCTACTACTCTTTTGTAAGTTCTTGTCAGCACTTTTTCCGATTCGGACAATTTTTCAATATATTCAGTTTGGTCCCGATATGGTTGTGGTTTTAAATATGAAGCAGTACTGAGGTACTGGACATCTCCAATTCTCCTCTTGTTGAATAAAATTGTTAGTATTAAAGTGGCATCCACTAATATTTTATAAGCTTTTTCGTTCGTCTGGTCTAGTTTTAAACTTTCCACATTTTTCTCAGCAATTCCGGTAACATAATCTCTAAATTTCATGACATCCTGTGTAAATGGTAGGGCAACTGGTCTATTCCATTTCTGTTCCGCCATATCTTTTATGGCCAATGAAGAAACTTCGTTATTCCACTGGCTTTCTATTAGTAATTTAAACCTTTTTATTTCCTTTAGTTTCGTATCAATATTTTCACATCTAAATCCTGGTACCTGTTTCATTAGTACATGATTACACACATTACAAACTTGTTTTAATAGTGTCCCCAGATGAATTGCCAAACTTGGAGCTTTATAGTTTTTTTCTTTCTCATCGTAACCACTAATGGTTCTTCCACTTACGACAACAATATCAAAAAGGGTGGGATTAAGGATATCGAAAAATGAAATATTAGTCATACCTGATCGGCGTCGTATTTCTATTAAAAGTCTAGCACATTCCCTTAGCTTATTAGAACAAGCATAAACTATTTGAGCTCGTTTGTGTTTCTTTAGATATGCTTCGCCAAATTGCCGTATTAGTGGATCTCGTTTCGCGACATATGATATATGATCCGCTTTCATTTTTGGATAAACTTCCTTAAGAATCCGTAAAGTAGTATTTGTGTTACTGATTTCGTTGGCGCATGCTAACAAAGTATGGGATTGAATTCTATGTTGCACCCTTTTTCCACTTTTATCGACTCGTTTTTTAACAATACATGTTTTATAGTGACGGAATAGGTAATTGACAGAAATCAAACGCTTGCAATAAGAACAGGGCAATTGTTTTGGATCTTCGTGTTCTCTCTGTGCAAATTCTTGAAACTGGGTTTCATACCTCAATAGTGCAATTAACTTTCTTCTTATATTTCTATCTTTTGCATTTTTTGTTGAATACTTGGCTAGTTCTAGTACCTCCTTTTCATCGTGATGATTTCTGGTCAAATGCCTTTCAAAATTTGTGACCGAATCGTAGCAAAATTTACATACAGTTCTTTTTTTCTTATTTTTTTCCAAACTAATTTGAATCTATAAAATTTATTTCAATTACATCTTTGATCTTGACAGATTTATTAGCATGATTAAACTGTGTATAACCTAAACTAGCACTTAAAATACGAAGTCGTGATGTAAATAAGGTACTAGATATCTCTAGGATTTGATTTGTAAGTTTTAAATATACAGGCTGCGGAAAAAATGTAAAAATTTTAACAATGTTAAGTAATGATGCTTATTAAAATTAAAAAATCTTAGTAAACATAAGTCTTCAAATTAACCATTTCAGAAATAGAGCTGATTTTATATTTCCGATATACATAGTAGTTACTATATTGAGAAATCTATAATAAGTTTAATCTCAATCACACTACATTTTTTTTAGAAAACCCTGGGATACGACTTTATTATATTATACCTATTTAAATAATATTTTTTAGTAATTATAGAAATATTTAATTTTTAAAAAAGGCACCTACATTGTTTTGTTACATCCCTATTGCAATTTTTCAAACAGTTTTTGAGATATCGTCGATTAAAGTTTGATTTTTAGGTTATGTTATACACAGAGTCCTAAAACTTAAATTGTAATCGAAGAATCTAACCAGATATGAAAATAAATAAATATAAGTACTTACATGTTTTTCTATTTCGGTAATCCTCGAAGGGGTATTTGTCTTAGTACTGCAAGCTTTATTAATATTATTTCTCTGTTCGGAAATAAATACATTTTCAGAATTAGGATTTATTGTTTGGATTGCTGAAATTGTATTTAATTGCCCGTCTTGGTTTCTATAGTGGTCTATTTCAGCGCTATCAGCGACATAATTTGATAGTCCTATATTGCTTCTTGCAAACGTCGTAAATAAATTATTCAACTCAGAAGTTTTATTCTGGCACGGAATTTCTAATGAACAGATTGATTTGCCATCTAGCTGGCTTTTTTCGGTGGTGATGTTTCTCAATGTTAAGAATTTCTCATCATCAGAAATGCGTTTTTGTTTTAGATTTTCTACTGAACTATCACTGTAATCAGTTTCTGGAACATACGATGATGAAGAAGACTGGTAAACATAACTTGCCGACTTTTCAGATAAACTATTGCTCTTATAATTTTGAAAATCTATAGAAGTCAAATCATTTTTATTTCCCAGATGTGTTTCACCGACAACGTTCTCCTAAACCAAATCGTATTAAGTTTTTTCCAATATTAATTATTTTACAAATCAAAAACAAAGGAAGGGATAAAAAGGTAAATAGGACAACTACAAAAATACCAAATTATGTTTTGGTTGACTTACAAGTGATATTTCTGCAGATTTTTGCTGAGGTGCAACATGGATGTTTTCTTTTGACAACAGCCAGTCCTAAAAATTCATGAACATTAACTTCATACCCTACACTACCGACAAAATTTAGAACAGACAGGCCAATTTCAATTTTTGTTAATCTTAATAAAAAATAGTTTTTTCGCGTAAGTGCAACACACAATAACAACATTAATAATAAACAAATAATGCAAAAGCTACTTATCACCTGACATAATCGTGTTCTTGCTGACGGTCGCATTTTTCACATCAATTTACTATTAGGCTGATGTCATTTGACGGAAATGTAATACAAGAAAGTTATGTATAATATATTTAGAGTTTTAAATTGCTTTGATAAAGGAGAAACAAACTACAATGGAGATTAAAAAGAACTTCGTAAGCCAAATACAATTACATAATAAAGGTGATGCAATTAGGGTTTTGCCGCCACACGGGTTACAAATAGCTGACAATGTAAATCAATATTCACTTTAGTGAACTTGAAACAAATTAAAATTATTACACTAACCTGTACTTTATTATAATGACTTGGGGAATTAGGCACATCCGGTAGTCTTTTCTTAATGTCTGGAGCTAAAATTCGTCAAATGAAAACCAAATATGTAACACGAATTATAACAAAAACATAATCTGATGCACTTATTTCAATATTAATCAACAATTTAATGTAATGTGGAAAACTATTATGAATTTGTACTAAGATCTTTTGACAAATAAAATAATTCACAAGTGAATATAGCGGAATATTTCCAAAACTGTGCTTGAAATACCATACAAAAAGATTTTACGATGTGTAGTGCTCATGCAAGTTGAATAACTATAGGTATTACTTACCGTTAAAATCAAGTTTTACTAATTTTACGATTAGTTTCCCCCTTGAACCTGGGAGTACCATTTTCGAATGAATATTCACTACACTGCTGCAGGTATAATACCGCTAATGATAAGTGACTAATAAACTAAATGCGCGTAAGTTATACACAGCTGACTAACTTACATCCGATATCACGGTTTGAGCGATACTAAAATGACCACGCATAAACTTTTCCCGGGTTAAGACAGAATATTCAGATAAAAACTTGCAGAATTGCACCTAGTATATGTGGCAATGCTGTTGGAGGCTAAACCGATCGTATAGTATGCACAATATATACAAGAGGAGTTGCATAAGTCCGGTAATTGTAACGGAAGCAAACTAGATAGAAAATTATAGTTATACACGATTCTTTAAAAACAGAATTTATTTACCCCTCTCAGGTGGTCGCAATAGAATTACGTCAGATATGTATAAAGCAACAAAAAAATTAGCTCTGGCGTTTTTCCTTCTGCCGGAGCGGTGGAAGTCTGTTCCGTATGAGGAGGCGAACTCGATAGAAATGCACATATATATATATATATATTTATGAAGTGTATCAAGTGACTTCCGAAATAGGTACACAATATTCGTTCTAACTTCCAAAATTACGGTGTCACTTCCGATTTCGGAAGTCACTGCGTTTGCCCTTGTTTTTAGCATATTTAGGCCATAGAGGTCGCACGGGCCTCAAATCCGAAAAAATGTGGGGAAGTGACTACGCTATGAATGTCCCTTTTCAGTTTGTCACTTAGTTCAAGTATATGCCGCTGGCGCCACCATCGATTTCACCACAGAGTCTTAGTGACTTCCGCTACATGTGCAATACGTTGCAACGTCCGAAATTTGGCAACGTTGTTAGCAAATGTACTAGTGTGAAATTAACGTGCTGATGGCGAATAGTGGAAGAATGTTGGTGGAAATGTTACTAAACCCAGGTAAGCTTGGAATGAGTGTTAATTTATTCTACCATTGAGCTGTAGTAAAAGGATCTAAGGCTGTGTTCATTTTAATACCTGAAGAGCTTGAGAATATTATGATTAATGTATTGCTAGAACACCGGGACAAGTACATTACAAATGAATACGTATTTGCTATTCCTGACAGTACCATCAAATGTGGCAATTCGTGAATTATCGACCAAAGTTAAATTAGAAAATTTAGAATCAATTTCCAGCAACAAATTGAGGAATCAAATAGCTACAATAACTCAAATTCTAAATCTTAAACCAAATGAAGCTAAACAATTTGTGAACTTCCTGGGTGACACCCAAAGGATCCACTAAGAGTTTTACGCAGTAAGCGAAAACAATTTAATTTACAAAAAGTACTTACTTAAAATATATCTTTTTCTAGCTTCAATAATGTTGATTCAGTTATGCGCATATAATACCTCTTATTTTCAGGTTACCTGTTGATATTTATTAAACCGCCAAAATTTCTAAAATTCTAATGATTGTGAAAGGTACGGTACCAATAGAGTACAAGAGAAAGTCTCTAGAAAAAATAAATTTTGATCCCAATTTAGTGTACCCCGAAGAAGAGAGATATGAAGAACATTGAAATTGAAATTGAAACGCAAGAAACAATTTGGCAATAATTATGGTAATTTTTGATATTTTTAATTTTTTTTTCAGATAATGAAAATAATGTTGAAGAAAATAAAGCTCCTGGGTTTTACGCATAAGAACCAATTATTACGGTAAACACAGAACAAAATGGTATAATTAAGTAACAAACGACTTCCGGGATTGGACCGTGTTATTATTGAGATCGAAGAACTCAACGTTTCTCCCATTTTCGTAAGGGGCTTCATCAGGAGGAATTGCAAAAGAGCACGGTAACTCAATGTGAAAACCACGCCCGAGGCGAAACTCTTCTAACGATCGGAAGGAGAAAGGCGAAAATTTATAGGCAAGTGCCGTCGCGGTTTAGTGGCGGTGGGCGGGGCTTAGGAATTAGCACTTACCACATCGAAGGAAGGGGAGATCCTTCGTCCCGCTTGAGATTGTTAGGGTGTTTGTAAATCTCAATGGCTTTGTGAATCTTTCTGCTAAAAAATAATGGGGATTTGCAGATAATGGAAGTTTAGTCAAAATGTATTTTATGGCCAGTAGCGCGTTGGTGTTTGGTGATGGCTGATAATGAAACGAGACACGACTTGAAACAGCGCTGGTGCTCAGAGATGTGAGTTTTTACTGAACGTCATTTTTCACCATTGTATACAGCATTACAAGAGCAAGGGACTGTATAAACGTCTTTAGATGACATAGTGTTTAATTCGTCTTTAGGTGAAGGAATAGCCTGTGAGATTTTTCACGGGGGTTTGAATACTGTTTTGATGAAAGACTATTTCTGCAGTAGGATCGGTTTTTGAGGTTTGGGTGACTGTGGATGAAGATGGCGATTGATAGCAGACTGTACATCCCTAGCACACTAACTGTTGTTCCTAACAGCTTTCCGAATGTGGTTTAATTTAGCGTGGAACATTTGGGTGTCAGGAAACTTGCTTCCAGGTGGATCCCTCACAATTTAACTGATGTTGAAAAACAGAACCGCGTAAAATGGTGCAAGGACATGCTCAAAAAATTCAGTGCAGGATCATCAAATCTGGTTTACGACATCATCACAGGCGATGAAACCTGGATTTACTCATATGAGCCTGAAACTACATGTCAATCGGCGGTGTGGGTATTCCAAAGTGAACCAAAACCAACAAAGGTTGTTCGACCTCGAAGTGTTTAAAAAAAAATGATCGCCTCATTTTTTGGCTTTACTAGACATGTCTCAATTGTGCGCTTAGAAGATAGAAGACTTGTCAATTCTGAGTGGTGTACTACCATTTGCTTACCAGAAGTTATAGCTGAAGCAAGGAGAAACAATGCGAGGGAGCGTATCATTTTGCATCACGAAAATGCAAGCTCCCACACGGCAGCTCCAACAATCGATTTTTTGAAGCGTCAAAACATTGAATTAATGTCCCACTGTCCTTATAGTACGGATTTATCACCGAATGAATTTTTCCTATTCCCTCTGGTGAAGAATAAAATGCGTGGTAAGCGGTTTCTGTCATCTCAAGAAGCAGTTGAAGCATATAAATATCATGTTTTAGCTATACCTCGTTCAGAATGGAAAAAAATGTTTTGAGAATTGGTTTCAACGCATGCAAACATAAACATATTTCGTTGAACTCCTTTGTGTTGTTCTAGTACTTTCCCGAAATTATTGCAGCAACCCTCGTATAAACACCCTAACATTCTCAATCGGGACGAAGGTTTTCCACTTCCTTTTATGTGGAAAGTGCTAATTCCTAAGCCCCGCCCACCACCACTCAACCGCGACGGCACTTGCCTATAAATTTTCGCTTTTCTTCTTCCGATCGTTAGAAGAGTCTCGTCTCTGGCATGGTTTACACGTTCAGTTACCATGCTCTTCTATCCCTCCCCTTGTAAAAGAGTTCGCCTTTGGCTTGGTTTACACGTTCAGTTACCGTGCTCTTTTGCATTGAGTCCTAATGAAACCCCTTACCAAAATGGACGAATCCTTGAGTTCTTAGACCTCAACAATGATACGGTTTAATCCCGGAAGTCGTTTGTTACTTAATGACAATGGCCGTGAAAGCCTCTGAAACCATGGTATAAGGTACCTGCGGTAAATAAAGCCCACTTAAGAAAAAAACTGCTTTAATTCCCGAAAGAGGCAAAAAATAATTAACAAAATCAAGATTATATTAATTCGGTCTATCGTAAACGCAACTAAAGCTAGATTTGCAGTTTTAAATTTGTGTGAAACTTTGAACATGCTTTTTAAAAAAAATACGAATGGGCTTTATTTCTCGAACATTCGGTTAATAAAGCCCACGAGATAAATTGTTGTCGGCTATTAAGGCCCACCTAAAATAAGACTAATACATTAATCTAGGGGAAAAAGTAAAAATATTTGCGTCCTAAAAAGTTTACGTTATTTTGCATCACTTTTGATACTAAATAAGCCACAAAATATATTTTTATAAAAATAACATAAATGAAATTCTTGGTAAAATGAACAACTAAAAATTAAGCACAACGTACGCAAATATAGTCATCTGTATCGTCTTTTGTAAAACCAATACATATTTCGTGGCACCAACTGCCACACAACACCGCATATCTAACTGTTTGTTTTTATTACATAGAAAGCAATACTTTTTAATGGGCCGTTTTAGCCGAATATTACTGGGCTTTATTACCCGAAATGCTTCTTAGCTGTAAAAAATTAAAAATCTTAGAGCGTCACTTACTTTTATGTGCATGTATTTATAGCAAAATATAATCCATACAATGTAGAACACAGGGCACCATATACTGGAATTTATTTTCCTAACAAACGAATTATTTATGGAAATACAGTAAATAAATTGTAGTAGTTGGAGATCCACACCGCACACCGCCCCGATATCAACTGATTGTGCTAACACTATTTAGATTTTGCAATATTGCAACAGATGGTGACCCTGGATAAGTAGTCAGAAGGAACTTGATATTGCCGGATTTTAAGAATGTGCATTGTGTTCTTAATTCTAGCTACTGGGCCTTATTAGCCGCGGGGCTTTATTTGCCGCAGGTACTTTAATGGTTTAATTGTGTCTAGTTTTAATACCTATTGAATTTAACCTATACATTTTAGATTTCACCATTATTGAGAATGTAAATACCGAACAAAGTCACTGTATGTCAAAAATTACATGTTTTCCTAAAAACAGAAAATTCATCTTAATTTTTTAAGTTCGTCTTTCAATGCATAAAAGAAAGGTACTATCGTAAAGTTTTCATTTTAAAATAAAAATTAAATTAATCACTTTCAGATTTCCATGAAGCTGATAATGAATTAAAAATAATATTTTTTACGACCGATCAGAAAACATGCGCCTTCTGGAGATTTTTTTCTCCAGAAGGTAACGTTTTGCCGGTCAAGATCGGAAAACGGGCATCAGGAATCGGTCTTTGAAAAGCTGAGATCAAAAATGAGCAGAAATCTTTAACTTGGTTGCATTACCGCACTAGCGCTCGATTCTAAACTTTGGAGACGTAAAAGCATGATGGATGAACGGTTTTGGAAATAGAAAATTAATAATTAATTAATTAATAATAAATTATTAACAAAAAACCAGTGTTTGCAATTTTGTATTGAAATGTCGACTGCTTAACTGTCCTTACTATGGAAATGGCGTTCTTTGCTTATGCTTCCCTATTAGAAACAATGAAAAACCCCTCACATTTTGCAATTTATTGCACAAATAACTATTGTATTGACATAATAATTAAGTCACACAGCTTCTGTCGCCTCAATTCGTCTAGCTGAGAAGCTATTGAAACGTGATACTTTAAACGAGCATTGAACTAGGCAACACTGTTGGACGTGACTACAATGCTTTTGTATCTATATATACTACGTTATCATGGAAGTGACTACGTGACCGACATGGTCATGGTATATATGAAACTAAAAATTTTAAAAATTGCTTCCCCTCTAAAGACAATCGGATAATACATCTTCCCCTCTACCTATATATAGTTTTAAATGGCTTCTAGTACGCCTCCTTCATGTGGAAGCTAGGTCGCCCTGTTTAAATAATGGAAGTGACAACTTAACAGGCATCAATATATATATATATATATATGTGCACGGCTATCTTACTTGCCTCCGAACATATGACAGACACCCACGCCTCCATGTCAAGGAACATGTTTTTCCATGTGTATTCCTCGTCAATTTCTTAAATAAGGTTTTCGTAACAGAAGCATCAAGAGAGGGGTAAGGAATTTTGAAATTTGAGATATACAAAAAAATGGTGCACACAAAATAGCAACACAGCTCCGACTACACTGCTACAATGTGGCCTCCCATTGTATATCGCCGTGTTACACAATCGACATACTCACCTCCAGCAACGTTGCCTTTCTGTTGCACCTTTTGCCGAGGGAATAAAAGTAGCGCGTCGTTTTGTTTTCGGATTTTGGCACGGCGAACGTGATAACGTATCTAAACATCGCGCGGATGGCATTCTGCGTGTGTTAATAAATTCTTGTGGGTACCTAACATAGCTATATTACTACAAATAGCTTAATAAAATCAGTTGCTCTGTAGTTACTGAAATCTTGCAATATAATATTTGAGTTAAGAATTAATGAGTTACAATTCTTAGAAAAAACAACCAACAAAACTGCCACAATCATTTTTTAAAACTGAATTGTCATATTTTGAAAATCTATTATATTAGCCAACTTCGTCTGGGCACGGCATGCGATCAATGGTGTTGATTATCTTTTAGTGAAAAATATGGATACCAGAACAAGCTGCATAATACGAAAACTGAAAAATTAACGGTAACGGCGTACGCTCACAGAATTAACAACACTGAATTTTGGTAATCGAAGCATGGGCTACTATACAGGGGCGGGCAACAAAGATATTTCTAAAACTACGAGAGTGACATAAAGTTCATATATATAGGTACTGTCAGATGCTGAATTCGCTCACTTGTCAAAATGGAATACTCATACCTAAAGTCGTCCCATTGCCGAATTAATTTGCTCAGTTACAGTATTGACCAAATTAATTTCGGCATTTAAACAAATTGGGCATCTGAATCAAATATATAAAAATTCTACGAGGTACGAAGGCGGTGCACATCACATGATTATAAATGGTAGGTCAAAAAGAGTGGTGACCTAAACTTACTTTTTTTAAATAGAAGGCTCGATATTTAGGTAGCTTACAAGGAGTTTTCCATTGAAATGCTAATAATTTTAATATAAATTTGTATGGATCTACCGCCAACGGTTCTGGAGATATTAACGATTTTATGCAAAAAAATGCTTAACTTTAGGCGGCTGTTGGAAGTAACAGGAAACAATTCAATGAAAGAGAACGTTATCAAAATATGGGGTAAAAGTTTCTTCACGTTTCTAATAATACTGAAACAATAAAAGGAAACATTTGCTAATGCGAATTACATCAACTTGCAACTAACATTACCGGTGATGGGATTCGAACTACATCACCTGCAAATGCGATTTCAGTTCCATGCGTTTCTTCCACTGATCCGTGAAGGATCTCTCGGATCTGTGCAATGCATGGCTGTATTAAACAAAACACACTTTTTGTTGTCCCTTTTTACTCTTACAACATTTATCTTGTATCTCTTGGGTTCCATTTTCGTCAAGTGTAAAGCCTGAGCTATGTGCAAATTACTGATTTTATCTGAGTCTAAGTTAAAGCAAAATAAGCAACAATTTTTTTAGTGCCCACTCTATACCTATATGTTGTGTCTAAATATGCCTTTTTTCTTCAAGTGCAAAAACCTGAGATATGTGCAAATTATTACTTTCATTTAAGTAATAAGTCTTGAGTTAAAGCAAAAATAGAAATAATTTAATTTTTCTTATTTGCTCACCCTGTATATATTTCTCCGAAATTTTCTCGGTTTCATGCCAGGTAGACATATAATATGCATGCAAAGTATCGTCTTCCTCCAAAAAATAGTTTTAGAGTTATACCGGCAAAAGACGGAATTGAAAAAAGCGTTTCTTTGATATCTAGGGACCCTGGAAGTGAAGATCTGAAGAAATCTCAGAGGGTAGTTTTTTATTGATTACAATATGTTCTTCGTCTTTTAGACGAGGCAAGTAAAAACTAAAAATTAAGATGCTTTAATTCAAAAACCACCGAACAGAACAAAGAACCAGATTTAGACAACACAAATAATGTAGATACAAGAAATAATGAACACGAAAAAACGAAAAATTCTGTATAAATTGATTCTACGAGTATTATCAAATGAAATCAGATTTTGAAAAAAACAAACGAACACATCAAAATTATACAGTGGCCGTCAAAAAGTCGGCATCATATGGGAAAGTTTTTTATTTTTTATTTTTGAAAAGAACGTTTTACGACAATAATTTGTACTTGTCCAAAAACCTATTTAGCCCCTATCATACATACCGAGTGATTTTAACTTATTTAGAAAATGGCGTATTTCGAAATTGTCAAAATCTAAAAAGTGCTATTTTTCGGAAATTAAGTAAGTTTTCAATGAGATTTCTTTAGAGTGTTAGTTCTAGCTAACTGAACAATCTCAAGTCCAGAAAACACACATTTTCTTTAACTTTAGCTAAACTTTAATTTTTCTATTTTTTAAATATTTTTCAAAATTTCACATACCAACAGCTTGTGGCCGGCTGGTGCTTGCGTGGCGCCAGCAGTGTAGTGGGTTCAAGCCCCACACCCGGGCATTGATAACCTCGTACGCTCTCCGGCCATCATACGAACACCTTTGATGGTCGTGACCCCTGCGAGGGCATTCTTCCTTAATTCAAGGGGTTAGGCTATCCACCTACCCCGGCCGCGGATTAAGATGGCTTATAAAACCGCACTCAAGTGTGTGAAAGTAACAGGCTCTCAGCCTATATTAAGAGGAAGAAGAAGAAGACATACCAAAACTTAATTTTAAAATTGACATTTTTTATGTGAAGACTAACGATTTAGGCTATATTTGTAAAAAATAATATATGTTAATTACTCCTTTAGATTTTTTATTATTTACCGAAAAGTGATATGTTCGCATAATTTTTAAGTTTTTGATGCAATGCGCTTTTTAGGAGAAGTATTTTTAAATGATAATTAATATCTATTTAAATGGCTTCTTCGATAAAAACTCTAATCTAACCCTTTTAATGAATCCTGTAAATATTCCTTTACAAAATCTAAAAAAATTTTTTTCTCATATGAAGCCGACCTTTTGGGGTTCACTGTATACCCAATACCTTCTTCCGTGAGTATTAAAACTATACAAAGTGCTCGTAATTTGCAAATTTAATGATTTTGCCTTAGTAAATGAAGCACGCTATGTATCTCTGTATTTCTTAAAAACTCTTCCAATAAACTTTCGCCTAATAGCTTATTTAGCACCCCTAAATTCAACTAGTTTTCAGATTTAATTTATTCCAGCATTTCTCGGGTTTTTGTGTCGGCAATGGCTGGATTTTTATTTTCTAAACCTAGTTTGTAATTCCTTTAAATAAAGCATTTTAGGGGCCTTACACTGTTTTCTTATACTCACACTCGCATAGTTGGGAAACAGTTGAATTCAGAGTTATCCAGTAAGATATCAAAATAAATCTCTTTAAAGGGGCATTTCAAAAATACTAAAATGTGTAGTGCGTTTCCTTTAAAAACCTTTGAAATCATTAAATTTGCAGACACCTTGTATAGTATGAATGCCGAGAATCACCATGTTACACTCGAAAGGCAATTCACAAAAAACGTAATGTTTTATTTTTTATTTCAGTATCTACAGCAGCTGCCTGAAGTTTAGCATTTTGTGCATAAAATCGGTAACATCTCCAAAACAGTTCATGTTAGACCCATACAAATTTATATTAAAACTATTGGTATTTCAATGCAAAGCTTTTAAGCTTCCTAAATATAGAGTAATAACTTTGGTTCGCCACACTTTTTGAGCCACCCTGTATAATCAGAAATATTTTAGTAATATGCAACACTTTCGTACCTTCAACTTTTATATAAGCTATTTTAATGTAAATCTCCTAGTTTTAGAGATATTTCCCACCCCGCATCGTTGACGGATTCTGTATTAAATGTTCAGTGGCAGGCGGTTGTATTGTATTTACTTAAATCCATTACTAGCGATAAGCCCCCGTGCGCGTTTGCCAAGTCTCTGAGGCGTAACAGTATGTTTCATAGATAGAGGCGAGTACTACTGGCGCACCTTGTTAGGTGTATATGTGTATTACATGGTCGCGCCATCTAGAATAACCTCTACCAACTGAAGTGTATAACTGAATATGTGTACTGTCAAACTCACCTCCACCAAAAAATCTGTTAAATCGATGCTTGTTGCACCATCTGTTGAATGGAACACTTATACATGGGGATACCTAGTCGCCTCCGATTTTTCGTACTGGCCTCCAAAAATGAGGCCAGTTCTTCGTTTCGACGTATGCTTTCGGAGGCGAGTTTGACGTTTTGCATATATATATATATATATATATATATACCGTGTGTCCACAGGAGGACGCACCATAGGGATAACTAAATAGAATAGAAAGATCGGCTAATGATGTGATCGCCGGCACGCTAACACGTTGTTTTATGGCTTCTGACTCGCCACTGTATGAAACAATATTGTTATAAATGGTACAAGAAAAGGGACGGTGGTCATAGCACTGGTTGATATTTATATTCTATTAGCATTATCTTATCTCTATGGTGCGTACTTCTGTGGACACACGGTATATACGTATGAAGTCGACTATGTCACTTCCAAAATAGATTAATTTGCATCGGAGTCACTTCATATATAACGCTATGACTTCCGATTTTGGAAGTCACTTCGTTCACCCATGTGTTTCGTGTTTTTTGGAAAGTATAAGTGGTTAGGTGCTCCAATACGAAAATTGTTGTGGAAGTGATTTCGATACATCCACACCTCCAAAAAAGTTTTTTAGTTCCACTATATATCGCTGGCGCTAGCGTCGCCATGCAGCTTGATAAACACAGAAAAGCAGCAACCGGATCAAGTGACTTCCGATATACCTACTGCACGTTCTGACTTCCTTTTATCGGCAACATTGCATTCGTCATTACTTTGAACTTTGCAATCAGTTTCTGTACTACTAACCGTGGTGCACTTCGTTGTCCGTGTTTGTATTGAATTTCGTTTGTTTTGATTCTGCATCTGATTTGCGCCTATTATTTGAGCAGTTGCATATTTCCGGGGATTTCCTATTGGCAGCGGGTTAACCTTCGCTACAGTTTTGTTCAGTTGTAATAGTGATCTTTCAATGTGAAGGTGGTTACTGTGAGTTTCATCAAAGATGACTTCAAGAGACCGTTTATTAGTGGCCATGGCAAGAATAGAAGGTAAGAAAATCAACATTTAACCCTGCTGTTCTGTACGGATTCGCTGTACAGTTGTACTGTTGGGGCCAATACGACCCAATTCATTGTATAATTAATAACAAGACAACTAAATAGTGAATGTTGTAAATTACTTTGCATTTAATAAGTAATGTTAGTATACTCAAGAAAAAGTCATGGTTTGCAGCTCTGTGAAGCACGTTTTAGTAAATTCACGCGCATTTGTTTTGACTGACTATCAGAGTTCCGTGAATGCAGTATAGCAAATTGAAGTCAGGTGTGAAAAAGTGTTAACAAGTAGCTACAATGTCGAGTGTTAGTAAGAACGCTGAAAGAATTACAATCTGCAATAAATGACCTATTTATTGATATTTTCGGACGATCCAACTACCAATCAGTTGAAAAATTTAAATATAGGGTCGCCTTGACCTCAACAGTATATATGTAACAATTACAAATTTAACCGAATTTAAAAAAAAATTAAAAATTGCTTAAATTAATTGAAGCTTTCAGAGCCCCTAGCAACGTTACATAAATGTAAAGGTCAATGTTTATCTGCAAATAAATGTAGGGCAATGTGTTGTACAATTGCGAGAACAAATGGAAACACTAATTTTTATATTTAGTCATTTAATTTTTTGTAATAATTGTCATTGTACCATTTTGTTAAGTCAGTATGACATGGAAAACATAATTACAATATTGCAAATCAATAAAAAACGAGTACAAGATTAGCGTTTGTGTTTCTATTCTCTTGTCTGAAATTGTACCTCTAAACATTCGCTACTAGCCGAATTTATAGTAGACCTCGTACTTGTGATGAATCTTGAAAAAAATAATCATTTTGTGCAGATAAATCGTTTAAAATTCAAACCGTAATAAAACTGAGGACTTTTACTTATCAAATCTTGAAAAAATGTTGGTTGTTTTTAAAAATTAGGTTTATAAGAAAACTGCATATTTGGATTGGTTTTTAGAAACATATAATATTTAAAAATTAAAAACCCAATTTTTTTCGAGCTACAACATGAATAGTTATTGTTTTCTTTAATATTAGGAGGTATTTTACTAATAATTTTCTAACATTTACCATTTTTCACAATTTCTGGCCGGCTGTTCTTAATGAGATGCAAAATTGTAAAACTACGAGAGTTTACATGCTCTTTTCCTGTTTAACATTTCCTACAACGTTAAACTACAGTCATCCGCTAAATCAAGAATTATTAAATCTAAATTTAAAAAATATAATATTGTTTGCAGCGGAAACAGTGGAAAACACAACAAAAGTTACCTTAGAGAGATTAGAAGAAAACGCTACAAAAATCCGTATTAAAAGAACACGTGTAAGTAGTCAGTAGATAAATAAAATGGCCTTTGTTGATGCTATGCTAATGTTGGCTTTATGTAGGATTGGATTGATAAGAACAATTTTAATGATATTCCTTTGGAAACTGATAAGAATGATTTACAAGAAAATAATGATATGCTTGGATTTTCTATTAATCAACTAATGTATGTCGAACAATTTGTCAACGATATTAATGTTGTTGATACTTCCGGTGAAAATTACACGGAACTTGTTCACATGAAAATTATTGAAAAATACTCTGCTGTGAAGAAAAAAACTCTATTTTCAGAAGAACTTATCGTTAATAATGATTCTGAAACAAAAACTGATTACAACGAAATTTCTAAAGCATGTAATATCTCTGCAAATTGTGAATGTGACCGCATATCGCTATCAGAGTCTATAAACGAATCAATCCATGATCACAGTGACAAGCATTTCAATATTAATGACTATTCCGATTCACATAGTAGTAGTAGTAGTAGTAGTAGTAGCAATGCTTTAGAAGATGCTGAATCGATCATCATAGAAATTGATAAAGATCTTATCAGTCCGTTGTCAGAGAAAATTAAAGTAAGTAGGTACAAATAATGGTTTTATGTATTATAAGTAATTAAAAAATTACTTAGCACTATGTTTTCGCTCTTCCGGGAAGCAAAATTAAGTGGGGCAAAGGCGATGTTGCTATTCGACTATTGGCAAAAAAGTGAAATTAGACCACGTTGTAGCCTTTACCAGCAACAAATTAAGAAAGCATATAGCTACAGTTATGCAGATATTAAATTTGAGCAAGGATGAGGCTAAACAATTTGCACACTTTATGGGACATACGGAAAAAACCCACGACGAATTTTATGAGTAAGTTAAAAGTATATATATTAATCGTTTCATAACATCTGACGACGTCTTCCGATTTCCCGTCTCCATCTATCTCTCTCGTTCCATAGTCCTTGCTCTAAGTTCCTTTCTTCTATCACTTCATTTATTCCGTCTCGCCAGCTACGTCTCGGTCTTCCTCTTTTGCGTCTTCCTGGTGGCTTCCACTCGATTATTTTCTTGGGGAGTCTTTCTTGGTTCATCCGCTGCACGTGTCCAAACCATATTAATTGTCTGGTTCTTATATCATCAATAATTGTGATTGGGGCCTCCATTATTTCTCGTATTCTTTCGTTTCGGACATGGTCTAGTCTTGAGATTCTTGCTGACCTTCGCCAGAAGTCCATTTCTGTTGCTAGCAGTTTACTTTTGTTCTTTTCATTTATTTGCCATACCTCCGAACCGTACGTTGTAATACTTTTCACAATGGTATTATATATGTAAGACTTTTTCCTGTTGGTGATTGTTTTATCCCACAGTACCGAATTCATTCTTGATATTGCTTGTCTTCCTTGAATGTTTCTTTCTTTTATTTCTTCGTCACATCTTCCATCGTCTTTAATTTTAACCCCTAAATATTTATACTCGTGGCAGATTTTAATTTCCATATTGTTTTCTAATTCTAGGTCTTTCTTTATACCACCGATGTTCATGTATTTAGTTTTGGTCATATTCAGTTCTAGCCCCCATTTCGTATATTCTTCTATGAGTTTTCTCGTCATATATTGTAAGTCTTCATAGTCTTGTGCCAGTATAACTTGGTCATCCGCGAATTGTAGAGAGTATATTGTATCATTTTCCATAGGCATACCCATTCCTGCACATTTTCGTTTCCAGGTTTTAAGTGCTTGTTGAATGTAAATTTTAAATAAGTTTGGAGAGATACAACACCCTTGTCTTAAGCCTTTTGTGACTTCAAAACCTTTGCTTATTTGTTGTCCCACTTTGATTTTTGATATGGATCCCTTGTATAAGTTTTGAATAGCTTTAACTATTGTGACACTAATTCCTGTTCGTTCTAAGGCTTCCCATAATTTCCCGATGGGTATATTGTCATAGGCCTTTGACAGATCTATGAATAATAGATGTACCTCCTGGTTAACAACCGCTATTTTTTTCTCTATTAACTGTGTGAGGCAGAATATGTGGTCAATGGTTGATCTTCCTGATCGGAATCCAGCTTGTTCTTCTTCTTCCATATGTAGATATTCTTGTTCTAATTTATCTTTTATAATCCGTCCATACAATCTACTAAGAGTGCTGGTAACAGATAGTCCTCTATAGTTTGTGCATATGTTTTTCGTGCCCTTTTTATGTATTGTGGTTATATATGCCATTTTGAAATCTGGTGGAACTTCTGCGCCATTTATATACTGATTAAATAGGTATGTTATATTGCGGTATAATAATTCAGTGCCATATATGAGGAGTTCGGAAGGTATGTTTGAGGGACCAGCGCTTTTTCCACGCTTTAGTTGTTTGATTGCTTTTTCTATTTGTTCTTGGTTTATAGTAATCGGTGAACCTTGTATAACAATATTTGGATTTTCGGTTTTGTTGAATTCCGGTCGATTTTCAGATAGTAAATCTTGAAAGTAATTTTCCCATTCGTCTAGTGTTATGTTGGATAAGGGTATGCTTTTATTGTTTCTTCTTATGTTTTTAATAATTTTCCATGCCTCTGTGCACCTTCGTCCTCCTATATATGTATTTATTGTATCACATGTTTTTTCCCAAGTACTATTCTTTCCTTTGGTGATCATTCTCCTCACTTTTGCCTGTGACTCCTTATATTTTATTTTGTCTTGTAGATTTTGCGTTTGTACATATCGTAGGTATAATTCCCTCTTTAGCTTTATCTCTCTTTCTATGTCGTCATTCCACCAATATGGGGTACTTTTCCTTTTTTGTTTTGGTTTTATTCCTATAGCCTCATTTGCTGCTTCATGAATGCATTGTATCATTTGTTCATATTGTTCTTGTATAGTATTAAAACTCATTGTACTAAGTTTTTCGTCCAATCTTCGTTTATATAGAAATTGAGTGCTTTCGTTAAAGTTAAAAGTGTTACTTACTTACTTTACACTCCCAACTAAATAACATGTACCAATTTAATGATCATCTTTCGGGTTGCCGGTGGACATATACAAGACAGCAAAAGTATCCAAGCTTTTACTAATGATGGAAAAAGGTTCGGTGCCAGTTGAGTACAAAGGTAAATCGTTAACTGAGATCAACATCAATCCAAATTTAGAATACGCCGAGAAGGATAATAACAACGGTAGGCTGTATTTATTAAAAGAAAATCGTTGAAATAGAGCTACTGAGAAAACAAGTAATGTTGACAATTTAATAATTAACTTTTAATTTTTGTAGATGAAGGAGCAATATGTTTAGAAAATGAAGAAGAGATCATGGAAACAGATAAAGCATCAAATTACTACAAAATAATAGAACCAACCGTTCCCAAGGAAAAGAATAAATATACGAATAAGAAAAGAACCCACGAGGAAACAGACGATTCTAAAGGTGAAGAAAAACTCCTAAGAACTACTGTAAATAATAAAATTTGAATAATTTTGCAGATTCTCATAGTGATATCGACATTTCCAGAAAGAAGAGAAATAAATTAATAGAACCAACCGTCCTCACAGAAAAGGTTAAATATACGAAGAAGAAAAGAACCCACGAGGAAACAGACATTCTGAAGATGAAGATTCTCCAAAGAATTACTGAAAATAATTTAATTTGAATAATTTTACAGATTCTCATAGTGATATCGACATTCCCAGAAGAAAGAAAAACACGAAGGCATCTAAACCTATAAAAAAACAAAGTAGGCACATTTTATGGTTATTTATCAATATTCCAAACTACTAGGTGTTGTTTATAATGAACTGTTTAAGGTTGGTCTAATCAAGAAATTGATGTACTCTGGGAACAATTTGCGTCTCATATTCGAAGAACTATCTATCCTTCAGGAACCGAAATAAAGCAATTTATTTATAAGGCGGAATCCAAAAGAACTGTTGCGGTCATAAAAGCAAAGCTGCAACATCTGATGAAGAATAAAAAATAATAATATGTATAGTTTAGTTTATATTAAGCTTCCATGTGGTCCTTTTTTATGTATTGGGTCTGCTACATAAAAAATACATAGATTCTGGAATAACGTTTCGAAGACCTTTATTTCTTATTCGTCAAATGCTACCTATCGTTTAAACAATTTTTAAGTAGAACAAAAAAATCGATATATTAATTTTTCTTTTCTCTGCGAGCTTTTTGTGGTCACTGTGTTATTTGTTTACATGAAAATAGCATATTAACATACAAGTTGCAGAAGGCATCTATTCAAGCACGAATTTGAAATTCCTAAACGAGCCGTATAGCGGCGAGTTGAGGAACAAATGAGCGCTTGAAGAACCTTCTGCAACGAGTGTTTTATACTATTTTTTTTTCTATTTTGCCGCTTTATACTATTTTATAAATTAAAAAATAAAAATGTTTTCTATTTTGCTTTTAGAATAACTCCACTATAGCACCCAAATGACGTCATTTCATAGCGACTTATTCTAACACTCAAATGACGTCATTTGGGTGGTAGAATGGAGTTATTCTAAACGCAAAATAGAAAAAGTTCTTTAAATTATATGTAACATTTAAAGAAGGAGAAATAAAGATCCTCAAAACGGTACCCCAAAATAAATATGACTTATTTTATTTATCAGCCCCAAACATTCGCAAGAAAAAATAACAGGTATAAAAAAATAATCGAATTAATTATATTTTCCTTATTTTATATAATGTATGTTATTTCTGTGGTTGCCCTATCTTATTTTGCAAAAAATATTAATAAAAGTTAATTACAGCGAATACAGTATTGTTTTGCTTTATGTTTTCGCGTTTGAAATAGAAATGTGCATACCGACGCTATCGGTCAGCATACTGTGCTAACCATCGTCGAATAACTCAGCGCGACGCGGCAACGTTGCTGGAAGTGTATACGTTAAATATTTACCTGTCGATTCAGGGGGGGGCTGCATATATGCTCAGAAGTAACTTCGTCACTTGCATAATTTACAAAAATAATTTTAAAAATGTTTTCCCCTCTTTTGCAAACCTTGTTCTGGAAGTTCCCCTAATGGATATACGGAAATCGGTTTATAAATTGCATGCCCAGAAAAGATGGAAGTCAGGCCGCCTCCTCTTTGTATCGGAAGTCACTCCTTAACAGAGATACGTATATATATATATATACATCCTTCTATTAAACCTGAACCATTAGGTATTTCATACTATCCTGCTCCAGCTATTTGTAGAAAAGATAGAAAAAAATTAATTGCATATTCGGGTGTATATATGGGGTGGGAGAACCGAATCTGTAACATATACATAGAAATAAAGAAGTTTAAATTACTCATATTATCATATTAACCACACCATGCTGAACCAGTATATTTTTCGCACTAACCTGAGCCAAAATATACAATTTTATGTAGTTGAACGAATTCTTCTGAACCATTCCAGCGTTGCCACAGTTAATACAAAGTTATTTATAGTTTTTGATTACTCGAGGATTATGTTACTGGTATCAGTTTGCCGGAAAAGATATAAAATTCAGATTTCAGTAAATTCTGCATTTTGATTTGGGCCTAGTAAACCCCAGGAATAAATTCATGGAGAAAATTTGTTACAGATTTTGTAGTGAGGTGTAGTTGCAATTACAGCGGAAGTCGCGGTGGGGAACAATTTTTGTTCAATCCTGTTATTGAAAATTACTGTTTCTTACTTAGATACAAAATGTGAAAGAGTTTGTTTTGACCATTGAAACTATTTACATAGCAACGGGTGAGCGAAAACAGTGGGTGAAATAATTTTCACTCACTCGTTTTGTCAATACACATAAGCTGAACATTCAACCAAATTTTATTCATAACACTAATACACATCAACAATATTACTTATAAATATGAATATTAACATTACAATTGTTAAAAATCGGTTGATTAATACCAGGGAATTGATTTTTCGCAGACTCTTCGGGTTCAACTTCCAAGCAAATTTTCTTGCTGGTGCTGCTGCCAGTATCTCCCGTAATAATTTTTTTCGCTATCTCGATTTTATTGGTCACTGACTCTTCTACATAGCTCTCAGCAATGGATGAGGAACGCCAACCTCCGTGTCCTTTAAGGATCAGGATATCAGCAGCAGCATTCGCCAATAGTGTTGCCGATGTCCGCCGAAAGCAATGTCCTGTATATAGGTCGACATTCTTGATTTGCAGGTAGCTTGCTACTAATCTAGGTATTTTGGATAAAGTATTTATACCCACTGGTTGAACTGTACATTTCACTGATCGATAATTCAAGAAAAATCTTCCATCGCCAAGAGTATTAGGACGCAACGCTGCATATTTTCGATATATCGCTAAACAATTAAAATTATTTCCTTCAGCACCAGTCACAACAAAAGGACGCGGTTTATAATGTCTTAATAATATTGACAACTAATATATATTCTTTATTTTCAATATCAGTGGTTTTAAGATTCACTAACTCGTCACACCTACAGGCGCCCATAACTGCCATCACAACAACCATTTTCATTAGCAAGTAAATCTCGTCGGATTTAGAAACTTTTCCACTTCTTTCTGATCAAATGTCTTCGCTGTCTTAGGTTGATAGCCTTTCGAATTACTTTTTAAAATCGCGAACAAGGTCTTAAACCTACAAAATTACATATATGATTACAACCGGTAAATTAATTACGAACTACGAAACTTACTTGCTTATGTCTATTTTCTTCAAAAACCAATATGATGGATTTAAGCATCGAAAATGTAGACCATAAGGAAGGGACAGCGTATTTTTCTATTAATCCATTGAAATAAGCAACCACTACTTCTTCAATCACAACATTTACGTTTCTGTTCTCCATCCAAGACCGAAATTTTTCCAACTCCTTGACGTGCCTGTTTTTAGATTTTTGCGGGAATAGATTAAATGTGACTGCATTAGTTTCTTCCAGAATGTCATCTGGTACAAATACACCGTTGTCTTCCTCCATTTTCTCTACGAAAAAAGCTGGCACACACTTTTGCGATGAAAAATTATAATTTGTTGAAAAATTAATTGTTTGTTTCATGAGAACCATAACAACGAAAACTGCCTCCTAAATGTTTTTGCAATTATAAAAATTAAAATTTGTTTTATTGAATTTTTAATAGCAGGATTGAACAAAGCACTATACAACACTCGTGGAGCCGGGGTCGGTAGCTCAGTGGTAAGCATCCTGGCTACTGATCTAAGGGTCGCGAGTTCGATTTCCGGTCCCGGTTAGGTTTTCAAAAATAAAAAATGCAGATGAAAGCCTCTACAGAATGCCATCATTCGGAAGTGATGTAAAGCTATGGGTTCCATGTTACTACGATGTGTAGCATGTAAAAGATCCCTTGCTAGGGTTGAAACTCCTTAGTCTCGGCAAAATTCTAAGTAGGACTTTGACCAAATGACCACAGCAGTCGGTGTCTAAGGTACCTGGTACTCTGCATGCCTAGACCTTGTCCATTAACAAACAAACAAACAAACACTCGTGGGAAACTAAATCACTCACTTGTGTGTCGTTCCACACTTAGTTTCTCCACTCGTACTGTAATATACTATTGTCTGAAAACATTTTTGTGACGGTTTCTCATAATTTTGCAAAAAACCTATTTTTATATTTTGGTTCGTTTACAGTGCTACAAACCCAAATGAGTTCGTTTATACAGCATTTGTTTTAAATGTCAAAGTATGTCAAATTTTATTTATAAAAAAGGGTTCAAAAGGCACAAAATAGAAAAAAAAGTATAAAAAACTCGTGTCATAAGTTATTTAAATACTAAGAAATAACCCCTTACCATCAAAATATTTAAGTAGAACCTAAATACGCATTTCGGCGGCTAGGCTCCCATCTTTAGTAAAAGCTAAAACAAAGAAAGCTGACCGCAGTTAAGAAAACACTTCTATACTCCGTCAACTATCAGAGTCTAATCTAAGTCATTTATACACTCCTCCTTTGGACTCGTGTTGCAAAATCTTCCTAAGGAAACTTGTCCTTTAACATACTATTTTGGACTGGTTTTTAATAACGAAAGCATAAATACACTATTGCCAAATCTATTGGTTCAGCTTTATCGGAAAAGGTATATACTATATACAGAACTCAAAACAGCGCCAATCCCTAATGCGCACATCCCTCGAACTTGAAAATACATATATCGATCAAACCTGAGCCATTTTAATCATGCAATTTCTACCGTCTGGTGATTTTTTAACCCGGCAAAGCCGAGTGAGATGCAAGCAGCTAGTATTACGCTAATAGAACGAGACTGCACCAATAATTTTTTTAGCTTAAATAAATTTTTATTAAAGGAAAACCTACCTGAACCACATATATGGTTCAGGTCCGTCAGGCTGGTTCAGAATTGTGCATACAAATACCCTCGAGTGGTTCAGCTTTGTACCATTACTGTATCTATATATATAGTGAGATGTTATTTATGTTTTAAGTAATACCAATAGAATACATACAGGACTTGATAATGTAGGTATGTAACCCACTATACAGAGTAGCATTCACTGCATGGCTATCAATGTGGAATGTTACTGTGTGGCTTTGTCAAGTTGTGTGAAAGTATAACCTCTGCTACTTTCTGTGTACCTGTTGTAAAATGATAGAAAATTGTTTATTTTGATTTGTAATTGTTAGTAAATATTTATTGAATGGGACAACAGATTACATATTGAAGCGTAAATTTATTAATTTCCTATTGAATCAAACATAATTTTGTGGAGCAAATGCATAATAACCTACATAATAAATAACAAAAACCTATGGGTTTTTACCAACTTTACTGCTAATCTTTGAGATAAGCAACCATTATGGGGAAATGGTATAACCAAAGAGTATGTAATTTAGAAGAGATTCAGTACTGAGCAATATTAGCGTATAGTCTAAAAACTCCTGTCTGCTAGGCTCCTAGGCCCCTTAGCCATCTGACGGTAGGGTTCCCAGTTAACATAGCTCAAGGAATTGGGTGATGTCGGAGCAGAACCGTTATTCTAGAATCCTTTTCTTCAGACTGACGTGCGATATTGCCAAGGTTAACACAACCTTCGAAAGATAACAGCGGCGTACATACATCAAACAAATGTTGAAACCTGTCTAAAGTGCCTGGGACAGTGCCTTGGGGGTATTTCTAAGCTTGACTATCAGATGGCAGCACAACGTGCTACAATTAGTGTACCTGTATAATAGTTTAGTAAGAGTAGAGCAAACAGCAAAAAATTTTGGATCATTTTTTCATGGCTACCAAGATTTAATGATATATTGAAAAACAAGGTTGTAAAACTGGCACATGAGTTGTCAGTTTCATCAAATTCGAGGTTAGCAGGTTACGTTTTGCGTCAGTTTTGACACAGACTGACACAAAACCTAACCTGCTAACCCTAAATTTGATGAAACTGACAAATCGTGTGCCAGTTTTACCAACCTTGTTTTTCAATATATCATTAAATCTTGGTAGCCATGAAAAAATGATCCAAAATTTTTCGCTGTTTGCTCTACTCTTACCATAGCCAACTAATATTTAGGTTAGCTTACGCTAATACAGCCATCGACATATAGAAATGGACCGCTAATGGACGACTGCGCAACTCTTTGCGTTAGAAAGAGAAAGAGAACACTTTCAGAACTATCTTTTCTTTTCCTGCCGGCCTCCTATTGGCCGACAGAAAATGTTCCTTTTCCTGCCGGCCTTCTATTGGCCGACAGAAAATGACGTCAGAGCGACAGGGCGGTCGCGCCGTACGCTAATGTGCGCCAACAAGGACAGAGCGTTCTCAAGTCATATGCGTTCTCTTTCTATCCCGTTTGGCTCGCGCAGCTCTGACTAGCGGTCCATTTCTATATGTCGATGAATACAGCCATTACAATCACCATAAAAACGTGATTCTGTAAAGCATGCCATGACAAAATGTCATTTGGCGCCACCTCTTAGTGTTATTCTGAACTTTTAATCAGGGCCTACCACGATATTCAAATTAAAAACAAATACTGCTGAATAGGTAGATTTGAAAACTTGTCATATTTCAATCAACTATATCCTCAAATTCATATTGCCGTAGTTTGAGTCAGTAATTTTTATATAAACAGGTTCTTTCAAAGCTATTTAAAATGGTTAGAAAGTGGTTTACCTGTGGAAATCCAAACAAACCACTTTTTGAATTTCCAAGCGATATGCAGATTCGTACCAAATGGCTCAAAGCTAATTCAGGAGTGATATTGTAAACACGTTGAAGAACACTAACGCTGAGCAGCGTCCTTAATTGTATCTACCAGTATAACTGAACGCTGCACTGCGTCTAATTTTCCATATAAAATAATAGTACATAATCCAGTTGTTACTGTCACCACTGGTACGTACACAGTCATATCAGTGTCACACAAACACGAGTTATTTGCCCCAAACAGCTCTCTTACAGTTATCTACCTCTTTGCTCCTACTTGTGCAGAACGCTGATAAGCATCGCAGTGTATCACAACACAACCCTATATGAAGTCGGCAACTGTCCTTCAACGTGTTAATTAATAATAAAACTAATTAAATTACCTTTATTTATAATATTTATTATTCATGTATTACATATATTTCTAAACTTATTGAATACTCTACTTTGTGTATTAACCATTTCGATGAGAATTCTCTAAAAGTACTTGACAAAAATACTTGTTTGATTAAAAACGCTACACCAACTGGAACTGTAGATAATACATATTTTTTATCACATTAATTAGAAGTACCATTATGTACATTTTTTAGCAAATTTTACCTAATTTTGAAATTAAATAAGAACAAGAACATTTACAAAAACCATTCAAAAGAAACCCAAGCTGAACTTTATCTCCAGCCCAAATTGCAGATCTTCAGTATATGTACATACTATTAAAATGTTGACTTTAAAGCTAAAGCGGATTAGTGTTAATTATTCAAAGTTTATTAAAAATAAAACCACTTAGAATGATATACAGAAAAATTGGGGCAAATTAAATGTTTTCCATAAAATATTCCAAGATGCTGACGATGGAGACAAAAAAGCAGAATTTCGTGCAAAAATTGTTCTTAATTATGATAAAAAAAGCTCCTCGTTAGTCAGAAGTTTCGATTCATATGTGTACAGTATGGAGATTTCGCTCTCCTAAAGGATATCAGCACTGCAGAAACTATTTAGCGAGTTTACCATCAAAAACATTGTTATGGTATCTTGGTGACTGTAATTGTTCAGATGAATTAATTAAGCAACGTTTAATGGCTAAGTCGCCTAATTAACAGTTCCAGCAGAAAGAATTTGCTTCTTAATTATTGACAATATGTCAATTAAGGAGAAAGTGCAGTATAGCAGATCTGAAGATCGCATCTATGGTGTAGATAATACTCAATATACAACCGTTTGCAATAAACCTCAAATAGCAAACAAAATGTGTTGTTATGTTATATGTAAGTACATGGATTGTCAACAAGATACATCATTCCAGCACGATATTTTTTTCATTCTTCTTTGAGAATTAATTACTTTTACTCGTTAACAATGAGAGTACTTAAGTCTTCTGACTGTGGTTTCATTGTTCTAAGAATTGTTGCAAATAATTTTTAGATTTAGATTTTTTGTGGTGGAATTCTAAAAAACTACATGGAACATCCTTTCCTAAAACCAGTACATGATCTGCAAAATGGACTACCTTTTAAGTAAGCTTGTATGGTATACTTAACGAAAAAGAATTTGTACTCATCAGATTTTGAAAAAATTTATATTTTACATGCTGTTCAGATTTTTTCACCCACCGCCACTGCCTCTTTACAGTTTTAAAAGCAGGACAAATTGAATTTCAAAATGTCAACAGCATCTACTGTGAAATGTTTAGAAAGCATATACGACTTTTTCCAGATTCATAATGTGTGTAATAGAACAATTTCTGCAAAAATTAGATAGCAGCACTGCACTGTTGGTTCATGTTTCTGACGAAAGACTATTGATTGGACGTAATACTTCAGAACTATATCGATCCTATGCAAAATTCTTCTGCATCTGTTGGTTTGCGAGGTTTATCCAATGAAAGACTCACGTCTTGAAATTGACTGCTAAAAGTACATCATTATACATCACATTTTTACTTCAAGAAGCTGGTTTTTACATGTATTAACAGGTTCATTTAGTTCGGATGCAGTGGAGGCAATGATTGCACACATGCAATAGAAAGTTGCTTCAAATGGCGCAACAATGCTCGAATTGCTGGGCATGCTCTTCGTCTGCTATTACGCTGTGGTATTATGAAGACTGCCATCCTCAAAAATTGCACATTATAGTAACTTCACTAGTTCTGCAGCATTTCCAACTACATCAAGCATAACTGAAAACGAAGATGTCGAATTACCTGCACATTTAACAGTTCAAATTCAAGATCGTGCAGACTTAAATTATCCAAATTCCATTTTTGTAGGTTTTACAAACATTTATTTTAAAACCGTTTATAACCTAAAAAATATCTTTAGTAAAGACAACAACCAGAACCAGATTTAGGTGCTGTATTTCACCACCTGATGGCGCCAAAAACCGTACGCGTTGGCAATTGTCATAAGAACATTTTACAACAATGAAAGTGACACTTATGGAATAGCCGTGATAGCTTTGCTATATAAATTTTAGTTAGCCATGCTCTTACTAAAGTATTATACAGGTACACTACTACCAATTGGAGCCAGTTACTGGCTCTGCTACCAATCATATGTGATAAAGTAGTGGCGCCATCTGATGGTATTATCGGAGAGTACCCCACCAGGAGCCGTTCAAGGTCATCCAAAAGAAACCCACAGTGAGTGTTTGATTTATGTACTCTGATAATAACTTGGGTTACAAAACCCAGGTAGACAAAATTTCCTATTGTTTCTTAGCCATTGCATTGAAAATTAGCCGATTTTATAAATAAGTAATTCCTGATAATACACTGCAGTTTGCATCAAGCAATTATTGCTTTCAAATATAGCAATTATTTTATTTCCTTGTTTGTATATTTCTTTATAATTGCAATCGCAAAACAAAATAAATAGCACAGCTTATTATCACCAATAAGTTGTTAGACAGCCATTAAAAGCCAACTAACAGAAAATGATAAATGATGTGGAATCTCTTTTATGGCTGGCAGATGTAAAGACTCGAGAACAAAATCAAAACTGATTTCTACCTTTGTAGTGTTTATTAATATATATTTACAGGCTATTTACACGCTTTATTAATAACTAACATAAGAACACAACATTCACAATAACGCCGGAACTAAACTCGAACTGCCGCTGCTGAGGGTTGCGCCGTTGGGATGCGCACCCTGTATTTTGGGATTGATGCGATGACGTCACATGCTTGGCAAGTGGGTTGCGTATCCATGAGGTGTATTGCTGTAGTGCTAGTAAGTGTGTTGCCTACCCGCAAGGCACACCCACCAAAGTTTGACTATCCTGACTTATGATTGCCCTCAATCATTGTTATTATTTTATTACTTAAACGTATCACTAGGTACTAAGCTAGACTAATTAGTAACAAAATATGGTACATAACATTTGAAATGTTCACCTGATACCAAAATACGATATTTTCGAAAAATACAAATAGTTTTAACTATCACACTTGCATATAATTAGCCCAACTTATTAATCCAGGGTTTCATATTTTGAGGTGAGCAAATACCTTCGAACCGCAGCTGAGGTAACTGATAACCATCAGGATCTTTAATTATACATCGATCATTATCCAATCCTTTATCTAATAGCCGTGTCTGTCTGGGACGCAGTTTTGTCTGTCTGGGACGCCGTTTTGTCTGTCCGGGACGCTGTTTCAGCAGCCAAACCGTAAGAGATAGAGAAAAAAGTTATGAAAGTTATATGTTTGGAATGGTCATGTCAGGTCAGGAACCGAATTTCAGTCACGTGACACTTCCGGTTTTCGATAAATCACAAAAAAGGCCGTTTTTCAAATAGAACGCGTATTAAATAAAAACTGTTTCAGCAGCCAAACGGAGCTGCGACCCTCTGGGCCTTCAAACCTCGATCGGTTAGGCAACCACTTTGACACCTTTCAGGTCTGGGTACAGTTTTTATTTAATACGCGTTCTTATTGAACAACGGTCTTTTTTGTTTTTTTAAATGAGACATTTGCCTCACTGGACTGCTAGTATTTTCTTAATTACATAAAGTTTCCTAAATTTTTGAAGTAATTTTTTATCGACTCCCGCGGTAACATCTACATTTTTAATCATTACATAATCTCCAACTTTATACATAAAAGGTTTTTTTATGACGTTTATCGTAATATTCTGTATTGTAATTTTGATTTGCTATGATTCATGAAACAGCACTGTTTCGAATATCAGCCAAATTGCGCTCAGCTTCTTGTTGATCTTCCAAAATTAATTTTAAATCATCTTCTACTAAACCAGTTTGATTGATTCCAAATAATAACCTTGCAGGTTTGTCACCCGTAGAACGATTAATTGTGTTATTTAATGAAAATTCTGCTTCATGTAATATGCGATCCCATTTTCTCGTATCCTCTGACAGCTTTGTTAGCATTGGTGTAAAAGATCGATTAATACGTTCAATCTGACCGTTTGAATGTGGAGTAGCTGTAGCTATCAAAACATATTTTATTCCATGCTCTCCTACAAAATTTTAAAATTTGGTTGATGTAAAAGAACTAGCATGATCCGATTTGGTTTACTATACGTTACAAAATAATTGTTTAGGTGTTTAATTACCTCATCAAAATTGGTGGTTACTGTAAGATACAATTTTACAAATTTTGTAAGGGCGTCAATTATTTCAAAATAGTATATTGTATGTTAAGAGCTGAAAGTGCATTCTTGCCGCTTGCGCATGAATATTGCTGGTTGGACGAAGTCGAAACCAGCAATCATGCAAAAGCGACAAGCGCACTTTTAGCTCGAAATATACATACTAGTTTTTCGACGACTGAGCATATTATTAAAGGAAAATATCAAATTTCATTTTATCGCAAAAATTAATTGGCAATCAAGTTAACATTACTCGCGCAGTCTATTAGACATGTGACGCGATTATTTTGACAAATGATGGGCATTGTCAAGGAAACATTCGGACGTGGCTACCTATTTTGTTCACGCGGAAACCCAAAACGCTCGGCGAGCGGCAAAATGATGAAAACGCACGCTCAGCGGCAAATGTCAACTTTCTGTTGTCAAATGACAGTGAGAAAAATCTACTTTCGATGTCAGTCGTCGAAAAATATATTTATAATGATGACCAGTTTTTTCTAATGGCCCGTAATGACCAATATGAATACAGTAAAATGGTAAATTTCCTTTGTCAGGACAATGAAGTCGCCCTTCTACTTTGTTTAATACTGTATCGTGTGCTATACACTTTGTTACGGTATAAAACTGTTTTACGACACCTCAGGATACGAGAGTGCCACCAAAGATGTCACGTCCGGGAAATGTCACCACTTGCCCTAGGATTCTCGAGAACAGACTAATACGCTCAGGGAGATGGACGTGGTCCTACAAACGGTACGCCGTAGGGACAAGCGTAACGATATACAAGATGTTACAAAATAATAGGACGCCACGGGATTCGGAATTTAAGTCCACGTTTGACAGAAACCCGAAAGCTAAGCGGGGTAGAGTATGGGTGCAACCTTGGGATTCCTTGGAACCGGCAGCTGAAGCGTTCGAACCTACCTTGACGCTCACAAATTCGTCCAGGATCCGCTTTACATCAATCTTACACCAGCCGCCAATCGGGCGACGAGACTACAGATTGCTTACACCGAAACTCAATATGCAACACAAAGAAAATACAGCAGAAGCGTTTGACAAATAGGTCTATTGTTCTTCAACCACATACGGTACACAAACATTAGTTAGTACACAAAGCGTAACGAAAAAAAGGGGGTGTTAAAACAACCGTTAGTTAATGCACACATATAATTAGTACGAAAAGATGACGCTCCTGCATATGGCACAGTACATTGAGAACGTAGTCGCACTGCTTAATGCAAAAACGGTGACATAACAAACGTTAGTTAGCACGCTTATAATTAGAGACATTAATTAAGACGCCAATGTGATGTGCTGGCATAAGGTCATGTACACTGAAAATGTGTTCGCACTGCTTAATGCAAAAAGGGTGATATAACAAACGCTAGTTAGTGTACGCTTATGATTAGCGCGGAAAGCTTACGCCTAGTACAATACCATCACGGAACTTTACCTGTGGCGGTCGAAGCGGCTTCCAGCGTGCGTTACGTGTCCCAAGGTCTGCGAAGAGCGCCAACGGGCTCGAAACGTGGGCGTTGATAGTGCCGTCCCGCAGAATCCTAACCAGAAGATAACAATGCGACCAGAATACTCGACCAGGCTCGCACGTAAAACTCGACCAGGGGTAAACGCTCTCACTTTAATCCGACATACTCATAAGTGGTTAATGGCACGACAGCCTATTCGACGAAACACAAAGCGCCTGGCAACTCAACGGAGGGGGGGGCAACACTCTGCGACCGACTCCCTTCAATTTTGCGAACACAACCAAAAACCACAAGCCACGCTACCCCAGCTCTACCAAAGCGGGACGGACGGGGAGCGTGTATGTGTCTCCCACGAAGCACCTGGAAACATTGACGAGGCGACTGCAAGCTTGCGAAATATTCTAGAAAAGCGTCTGCATACTAAATCGTATTGCTACAGTTGCAACCAATAAAAAATGGGACAACTCTTATAACAGATTTTTTGCACTACTAGTCTCAGAACGCACCGTTATTGGCCTATTTTTAGGTCGTGAAGTTGATTTTCTCCACCAAGGGAGAGAAAGTAAAATAAACAATTTTCACCGTGGTAACTAATAAATTGCTAAGTTACCAAATATGACTATTTTAATTTTGACGTTTTAAAGAGCTGTATTGTCAGGTTGACAGTTAAAATATTTTCGAAATTTGTTGGGAATTTAGGTATTAAGCCGTTTGGTAGTGCAAAAAATAGTATATACACCACGGTAGCGAATCGTCTTATAACCTTCGTGCTTTAGATACTTCGCGCTGCGCGCTCAGTATCTAATATGCGCTCAGGTTATAATACTGCGCTTCGCTACCTTGATGTATAATATACTATTTGTCTAATTCTAGCTGCTTGAATTTGTTTTATTAATGTGTCATATTGCAACATTGAATATTTGACATCTGCCAAACAATTCCAAATTAAAAAAAATACGACAAAGTAATTTAGCCGCATATAATCGCAGTGACGAAAGGTGGAATAATTGCGAAAATCGACGAAACTGTCCCATTTTTTTGCCGCAACTGTACCTAGCATGCCAACGAATATACGCAAAGTTATGAAATAAGCGCCTTTCAGATTCTATGGTGGCGGGATTAGCTGGGTACGCTGTAAGCCATTTACTGCTTGCATGAAATTCGATAAGCTTGACTTAACAACCGGAGTAATATGAAAAACTATACAAGTGGGGCCATCATTTTAGAAAAATACTCTAACAGCCGTACATTCGTACAATTTAAAAATGTCCCGACAACTTTAAACAATTTCCTATATAAATTTTCACTTTTTCTTTCATATGAGGGAAGCAATAAACGCGCGTTAAATATTCTATGGTTTTGTTAATGCCTTTGTGACCTATATCGTCGTGACTGGCGTTAATAACGTTGTGTTACATTGTGCTTGAAACATAAAATAGTAATTTTCCATTATATTTTCTATAAACTAAACGGCTACTAATTTCGAAAAATGTGTCCTCATTTACTTCGAATTTCTTTTTAATTTTGCTAACTTCATTGTCTCTCTAAATCTTGTAAAATTGACAAGTTTCTTTCAAAACTATTTTCAGTTATGAGTAAAACAGTATACGTTCGACTAAATGCATCAGCGTGTTTCACTCTATCACTTGCGCGATGTTCAAATTTGTAATTTACGTAATATAAGAGACCACCATAATATTCGCGGATTTACTTCCTTTCTTTGTAATGTTAATTTTAAGCTGTTACAATCAGTGACTATCGTATATGGTATTCCTTGTAAATAAATTCTAAAGCGTTCAATTGAATAAACCACTACTAAAACCTCCAATTCATGGTAACGTGACTCTGCTTGTGTTGTTCTTTTGCTGAAATAACAAATTGGATGAAATTTTCCATCAGATTGCTTTTGCATAGTACGGATCCAAAACATGCGAGCTTGCATCGCAGTGCAACTCTGTGTCCACCTGCGGGGAATAAATTGCTAAAAGTGGTTTCGATATGAATACCTCTTAAAAAATCGAAACAAATTAATTCATTATTTCCCCACTTAAATGCAACTTTTGATTTGAGATCATATAATAGTTTCGAAATTAAAACAATTTTTTTACGAATTTACGAAAATAAGAAACTAATCCAAGAAAACTTTGCAATGCCTTGGAACTGGATAATTTAAAACAGCATTAATATTTTCTGATATTTCGCTGCTAATTCGATACCCTAAATAGTCGATTTCATTAAATAGAAATGCACATTTTTCAAATTTTAGTTCAAATAAGTTGTTTACTGTAACAGTAAGAACTTATATCAAAATGCTCAGATTATCTTCTATTGTTTCTGTCGCAATCAATAAATCGTTTGAATAAATTAATATTTTATTTTGATTAATCAATGAACGGAAAGCTGCGTTTACAAATCACGTAAAAAAGGAAGGTTCGTTTGATAAACTATACGGCAATTTTATGTACTGGCATTTCCCTTTAAAAGTAACAAAGGAAGTATACAGAATAGAACTGTCTTTTAATTTAATATGATAAAAGGCATCTTTTAAGTCTAATCTCGTAAAATACATTTTATACCTAAGACTATCGATGTGATCGTCTATCCTAGGAATCAAAAATGCATCTCGTACTGTCTCCTTTTCACAATAAGAACGGCGCCTCGGATTATGATAAACGGGGCTGTGATTTTGTTTTATTATTAATTCCATTTCTAAATTACTACTCGGTTCAATTAGTTTCTCCGCTTCTACATAATATTCTTGTGCAACGGACTGCACCTGATCTCGAATTTTCTAGTCGAAATTTTCATTGATGTTCAATTCTATTGTGCTTAATGAATCTTCAGTAACGTTTATCTCCAAAATTTCGCTTGCAAAAATATTCGAGTACAATTTCAATGTCATCACTAGCCATAAAATCACGGTCTAGTAGACAACAACTAGATACAACAAGTAAATTTATTACAGCTTCACAACCTTTGTTACAGTACAAAACTGTTTTTACGACACCTTCGATTAGGGAGTACCATTAAGCTATGCCACGTCCAGGAAAATGTCACTACTTGCCCTAAATACTCAAAGACAGACTAATAGCCACAGCTGAATACGCTCAGGGAGATGGGCGTGGTTCTACGAACAGACGCTATAGGAACAGGCGTGACGACATATACAGGGTGTCGTTACATAAGAGGGCGCCACGGGTTTCGGGTATAGGAAGTAATCCTCGCGTCTGACAGAAGCCCGAAGGGCCAGACGGGGCTGGTGGGTGTGTCGCTTTGGAGCTTCCTGCAGACTGCAACCAGAGCGTCGGGACTTACCTTGCCGCTCACAAGATTCGACCAGGATCCACTTCACATAAATTCTATACAAAGTGTCGCTAGGGCAATAACATGACAGTATTATAAATATAAAAATTGAAACACAGCATAAAAAACGCATTGGTAACATTTAACAAATGGGGTCGATTGGTCTTCTAACGTACACAAAAATATTCATAAAGTTTTATATAAATGGGTGCATCTTAATGGTCATAAACGATCATGGTTAGTAAACAGTGACGCGTAACATAATTCACAAGCACGCTGCTTATCAGCAGGGCAGCGGCGTTTTAACAACGGAAAGGGGCAAAGCCCTGCAACTGTAATTGACTCACGACTTCGCCAGAGGGACGCTATTCATACATTACATCGCCATGCATAGTGCACAGTTCTAAGCCGGGATCGGGTCGCCAGAACGGCAGCACTCGCACGCTAGACCATAATGCGAAACAAACAAATCTAACTTAAACAGATGCAAGACCAAATGCAGGGGTTTCGAACAGTTAAACTTACGGACGCCACTGGGCTGCAAATTCGTAGCGCGCTGCAGTTCACAAATGAGTCCAACAACCCGCGCTAGGTTAAAATGCGCGGTGGTATTCTCACGCTCCGCGAGTCGGTGACTTTAACACGCGGTTCGTGCAGATCAAAACGTTACAATTACAAATACCTTATCTTTTACTGGGTTCCCTCATCGCACGAGGGCCGTCGGCCGGAAAGCTGGCAACGCTATCGAAGCGGGGGAAGGCGGTATCTCGTTGCGAAAGGGGGATCGCTCCAAAGCGGCACTTGCTGCAGGGACATCGGAACGTCGGCGATATTGGGGCCCAATAAATTCCTCGATAGAGCGGCGGCGAATCCGGATGGTTTGACAGAAAACGCCGGAATACACACAGTTTTACCAGGGATGGGTCGTCCTCCGTTAAGATTATCCGCATGGGCTAACGCCCAACTTCGAAAAACGGCAATCTAAGGACGCCTGGAATCATTAGGCTACACAAACAAACACCGACCCCTGACACCTCACAACCCTCGCAGTCAACGCCACGCCACCTCGCGTTGTTGCCGCTGTGCGAGGAGCACTTCCGTCGATTCGCACAAAAAAGTGTCTGATAAAATTTTCTCGCCGCCAAAGCAGCATTTTTAACAGTGCAAGGAGTGACTGCAAGCTTGCGAGCTCGCTCGCACTCGTAGAGCATCTCGCTCTATTTGGTAACGAAAACACACTCACAAGAGCCGTGGTATAACATGTGCGTCGCGCTGCTTCTCGGAATTCTGCCGAGTTCGCACACGCCAGAAAATGCGGCATATGCAGCATGCACTGAAAGCAGAAGACAACGCTCGCTTTCTCGACTGTCCCTAACACTTCGAATTGTAAATTTTTGTTGAAATTGACCTAAGATATTTTATTTGCTTTTATTAACCCCTTCACACTGTAACGTGCCAGTATAAGGTTGTACTGTTACGGTTTTAGGTACCAAATTCTTATCTAAAAGTGATATTGGACTAGCACTGTTGAATACTGCAGAGATTTCACCGATATTATCAAAAGTTACTTTAACTGTGTAGCACGGCACTAAATCACTGACAGTGCATTGTCCTCGAAATCGGAAATCCAGGTCTCCACCGGGTATTGGTCGCCGCCGTCAAAGGTCCTCATTGTGTCCTCCACGTCCCTGAAACTCATTGTGAAGACAGGCGCCTTTGAACAATTAATTGACTGAGTCGCTTCCGGAAAATCTTCAGCTTCCTGCAGATCCTCCTCAGCATCTTGCTTCGCATTTACCAAAGAATCCAAATTCACCAAGTGCGTACACATTCTTTTGACGATTTCTTCTTTCTCGTCGCCATATTCAATTCCCAAGATATTGCAAATTGCGGTTAAATAGCCTAAATTAAAAGTAAATAGCTGCTGCCGATTGTAACTTTTGATTGATTCAAATTCGAAATCAAATCCCATAAAACTACGAAGTTGTGCACGTCTTTGTCTAACATTACCATCTTCTTCATAAATACATTTATAAAAAGCAGCAATAGATTTTACCGATGCTTTGGTAATATTTTCTTTTAATCCAGGGACTTGGGCCAAACTTTCCATTTCGTTGTTCACTTCAATCTCGACACATAAAATTGAAAAATGCGCTCCGATTTAAGGGTGATTAATACGGTGCTTTCTTTATCCCACTTCTGAAGCTATAGTGTTTATTAATATATATTTACAGACTATTTACACACTTTATTAATAACTAACATAAGAACACAACATACCTAACACATAACATAATATCGTTCATAATAACGCCGCAACTAAACTCGAACTGCCGCCGCTGAGGGTTACGCCACTGGGATGCGCACGCTGTCCTTTGGGATTGGTGCGGTAACGTCACATGCTTGGCAAATGTGTTGCCTATCCGTGAGGCGTATTACTGTAGTACAAGTGTGTTGTCTATCCGCAAGGCACACCCACCACACCTTGGACATTGTTTCTACTATTTTTAATAAAACTTGAAAATTTGAATGTGCTTGTAAGCAGCTTGCCTTTTGAAATAATGTCCATGTCCTTTACGGAGGTTATTGTAGTATACTAAAAGTTGTTCTCTTTGTTTATTACAGTTAATTTTATTTATTTACTCTGTAAATTTAAACAGTAATCTAACAATTAGGTAACGGTTTGCCATTATCCTTCCACACAAATATGTAGATTTGGATTCAACTAATTGGATTTTTTATATTTATTAACTAGGCCTTATTTGATTTCTCAAAAATAATTATTCGTTTTTTGTTCTGCAAATTTTTGTATTTTTAATTTTTTTAAAAGTTGTATCTAAGTACATCACTGAAAAAAGCATTTGAATTTTTTTATTTGAATACGTTTCAACGCTGACACTGAGTCATAATAATAAAACAAAATTTGCCTCCAAATTTTACTGCTAACTTTAATAAAACTACGTTTACTGTTTTTTACTTCTTTTTACAATAAAAGTAGTATTGGATTTACCCCAAAAATTCTAAATTGAGTTTTCAACAGATCTTCACGTTTCAGAGTTCCCTGAACCAACCCGAAAAACATTTATGTTTATTGGTCTGCCTGTCTGTCTGTCTGTGTGTGAACAGAATATCTCAAAACGGAAAAGAGGCATGGCGTTGAAACTTCATATATATATATATATATAAGTTTTGTGTACCATCTAGATGCGACAGCAAGCTTTTGAAGAAAATCGCATAACCGGAAGTATGGTGTTTACTCCTGTAATTTTTCAGTTTTTTTCGATTTTTTCAAAAACGGCTACAACGATTTTTCTCAAACTTTACATTTGTACATATTACATATTTAATGTATATCGATGTGAGATAGGTAATTTTCCAGTTGAATACCTGTAAAATGGGTTTCTTTTGTTGTTTTTTAATAACTTCTATTTTAAATAGAACACCCGGTATATTATTAGAGTTTTGAATTCAGCTTAAAATTTTAGAGAAAATTTGTCTCTTCAACTAACGCTTTATTTTGTATGATTTCTGAAGAATTTGTAATTTTTGACAAATATATTATTATGATACACATAGGTCACTTATTAAATAAATATTAAAAGAAATAAATTTGGAAGATTAATACAATCAAATTTAGAAAATTTTGAGTAAGATTGGTGGTTAAGTTGAATTGAGTAATAGATATTAAATTTGAGACAATTTATAATTAATTTTGTTAAGTTATAGCAATTGAGTATTCAATCAGGGTGGTGAAAGTTAATATGCAAGATAATATCATGTTATCATGTGACAAATATGCTTCCTACTGGAATATAGCATGTAGTAGGTAAAACTCAGAACATTTAATTTTAGAAAAGAGTGCATTAATAATTGTAACTAGTATAATTTTAAAATTTGTTTAAAAAAGTGATAATAACAAACTCATAAAATGTAGACATATTTTTGGAAAAAATAATTTTGTATTAATAAAAACTGGATAAATAGCCTTTATTTGTATAAATAATTTGGTTGAATACAAATAAAAAGGTTTTTAACAAATCTGCGAGGTGAAATTAAGTGAAAATATAATTATGAAATGATACAAGTGTGCAGTCATTGAAAAGATAATGCAATATGGTTTAATTAAATGCAAGTAAGAAGAATAAAATAATATTTAATTAGAATTGGATGATTTACTACATACAAGGATAAGTTATACTAATTACTGGATTTTGTGATTATACGGAGGACGGATCAATCATTTGAAGGGAGTTGCCAGTATAGCTGATTGATTTGGGTTGGTTACTACAAGGTAGGAGCTGAGGACAATGGGAAATTAGTTTGGATACCATCTGTTAGTGGAAACTTAACAGGAGGCTGTTAGATTGACGGTAACGTGCAGGAGCCTGGGGTTTGGACGTGTTCGAGTTGGTTGGAGGAGTATCGAAGTTCGGCTGTTAATGAGCATAGCTGTGAACGTCAGGAGCAGTAGTGTTAAATGTGAATAACAGTGAAATAAGAGGAAATCAGGTTGGTTTTTAATTAGTCCTATAGAAGCATATTGAATAAATGACAATTAAACACTTGAAGTAAATATAGCACAGTACTTACTTTAGTGAATTGAATCTTTGATTTGTGAGTAGAAAGAATATTTGTCATTTTGATTTGATTATTGTTTGATAGTTGTTTGAAGTCAAACTGACATTTAGTAGCAGTCAATAGTTGAAAATTCATATAAAATTAGAATATCAAAGATCATATAACTAGATTAACGACCCACACCCTATCAAGAGTCTCAAATTGCATTAAGTAATATTAAAGAAAATAAATATAGGATTTAAAGGTAGAGAGGTGCAACCATTCCATATTTATGGTCGCCCAACGTGGGGCTTTCTTGTCATTCCAATATATATATCTATCGATACGCGTTAAGCTATCGCTTCCGCTAAGTATAAGAGGCGACCTGACGTCCAGATCACCCGATTAATTAAATTGCATATATATTACATTTTATGAATGAGGAGAACCTGTAGAATACGTCTATCAAAAGAGAGGAAAAGAGTTATAAAAAAAATTACAAATACTTTGTAATTATATAGAATACCGAGTCACTTCCGGGCATATACAGTCCCGTTCATTATATATGAGAGGCGAATACACCTTAGCTGCGTTGCCGAGTCTTGAGAAGTCACTACGTTACACTGTTTTAAATTGGTCAAAAATGTAGCAAAGTATCACTTATACGGCAGATCTCGCATCTGTTTGTGAATCTTTTTTGAATGGTTCCTAAAAGGTAACTTTTTAAAGTAAAATATATGCATCCTTAAGAATTTGCCACTTTGGTAATTTAGTGTAAAAAGCAGCAGAAACAAAAAAGAGCATTTTTCTCTTGTGGCAAAACCATAAATAATTAGCAGAATTGTCAAGAACTCCCAGAGGTAACGTTTTAGTAAACATGTTAAGTTATCAGGACTGCCAGGAGTGGATATGCAGTAAGTTCTTGTCTGTGCAATTATAGTACCGGCTGACTATAAATGATTGTGATTTTTTTCTTAGGTTGGCACTGTTTATGTTGGTGGCACTGTAAGTCTATGTCAAATTCGAGGTTAGCAGGTTAGGTTTTGCGTCAGTTTTGACACAGAATGACGCAAAACCTAACCTGCGAACATTGAATTTGACATAGACTTACAGTGTCACCAACATAAGCAGTGCCAACCTAAGAAGAAAATCACAATCATTTATAGTCACCCCGTATATTAAGCTGCGAGGTGTGCATTATAATAGAATCGAGGAAACGTTTTAAAAAACGAAACCAAGTCGAGTTCTTTTTCAATTTCCGAGATTCCGTCATGCAATTAACAACTGTGTATACTATTTTTCGCACAATCGATAAATTCCGCATGAATCAAATTAAAAATGTACAGCCTCTACACCGCAAGGTAAAACGGGGTTAATGATAATACATACATTCATACAAAATAATTTTGACGTTTCAGACGGTTCAATAAGCTGTTAAGAATAAACAAATTGACACGTGTATTTTCATTTTACGTTTTTTGAAGTTTCTCTGCATTAAATGTGGTATTTTGTATGTAAGAAGGGCAACTTTAAATATTAAATAACCTCAGCATAATTAAATTTAAAAGGAAACTTGTTTTTTCTTCAAACTGCATTTATTCGCATGTGTATTGTTTTCTAAATTAATTCATCTTGCCTACATTTTATTTTTGTTTTCGAAATAAGTCACAGGTGATTTACGAGCCTGAAATCAGATCATTCGGCTCAGATAAGGGAAGCTCTTAAATTTTATGGTGTTGAAGTTGGTTCCAAATTTTGCTTTCTTGCTATTGATCCTGTTGTTTTTGCAATTGTTTGAAATTTTACCACAGGGATTACCGTAGTGTTCTTAGAATCTCGATTCCCGTACTTTATATACTGTGGTACAGAAGTCAGGTTGCGATTATTTTAGGGTTATGTAGTCTCAGCATAATCCTAAAATAACTTCGTGACGATATTTATGGGGCATTATACTTGAAAGGGCAGTTCGACGATTATCCCTATCTAACAAATAATAATTTTATCCGCAAATGTCACAAAAGTGACAACTTATTTGTCTTTATTGACAAGGTAAAAGTGTCACTTTATCTGCCTAAGCAGATAAAATAGCGACTTTTGCGTACTTTTTCTGCCTAAGCAAACAAATTGTTGCCCTCTTTCTTTCTTTCTATGTTTGTTCGCTATCTCCTCCGAAGATACTGGACCGATTAAATTGTATGATAGCTTAAAATTTTGCTAATTTTTAGACTTAGATCGTAGGCCGGTTTTTATTTTCAAAAAGAGTACGAAAAAGTTTTAATTCAAATAAACCTTTAAGCAGCGGATCGGAGCATCTGTCGCCATGGTTTATGGTGTGAGAGCTGCTGTGGCCGTGTGCTATTAGCTCGGGTGATTCAGTATGTTCATATATCATTACAGTAGCGTGTTATTTGAACAAGAGAGATTGGCGCAGGGGTACAGTGTTCGCCTGTCACGCGGGTGGCCTGGGTTCGATTCCCGGCCGATGCATCCTTTTTTTTTTAAATTTATATTAATGAAATTTACCTGAATAAGTTTGCGGATAAAATAGTATTTGTTATTCGGAGTAAAAGTGACTGTATGTGGCTTAGCTGAATTATTTGCCTCACTGACGTTCGGCTAAATAAACTTCAGCTTCGCCACATAAAGTATCACTTTTACTCCTAATAACATAATCTACTATTACACGCGTGCTATAGGTACACAGTCATTCGTTCACGTGTTGTGATGCGAAAATGCCAATCTCAATCTCGAATATCGAGACGAGATCGAGAATTTTCTCGCCTGAGCGGCATCACTAATTACCGGAATTAAACAAATTGACAATAACTTTACCATATACCATTTTTGCAAAAAGAATATTGACACCAGACTGTAAATATGCTATTTAACAACAAACAGCGACACAAAATGGTTTCACTTCAACCAAAACTTTCTACCGTGAACGAAATATTTTGATCATGTGGGCCAGATTAAATGAAATGGTATATTTATTAATTTCTACGTTAATGTTTTCCCACTACTCTTGTAATTAGTTATTGCTAAAGCTTTAAAATATTGCTAGAAACTCCTACAATTATGATTTAAGAATATTGACCAAAAATATTTTCCTTTATACGTATAAGATAAAGTTCTGAAAAAGACCTGAAAAATCTATGCCAAATGACGTGATTCTGAATTCGCATTTTCTTCAGAAAGAATAGTTACTAGAATAATTAATACTCATTGGATTTAAAACGAAACATTTTAACTTTTCTGCACATTTTGCTTCGGTACGATATAAAATTTGAAATTGTTTTCCCCTAGCTTTACAGTTTCTTACTGCTATTAAGAGAAAATGTACTGATAATATAATTGTAGACAAAAATCTGTTGAATGCAATATAATTTCCATTTCGCGTTGGTAGTCGTGTTTAAATATATATTTTTTTCAAATATCGTCTTACTTTTAGTAATTGAGTACAGAATGGGCAATGCAAAGAAGCTTCACAAAAGAAATGTGGATTATGAGCGCTCCATAAGCGCATTACTTGTGAATTAATGTACCCATTTAAGTAAAACCACGACTCATCGGAAAAAAAGTTAAATCCAAAGCATCATTATTTAAAACCGAAAACCAGTTACAGTATAAAATTCTTTTATTGTAATCTGGAGGTAAGAGCTCTTGATGAGTCACGCCTTCGAGAACGACCTCGGGGTTAATGTACGCTATGCGTCATCATTTGCCGGACTAATCGAGGGTGTCGCGAAGTTTCTAGAATGACTCACTTGGCGGATATAAATAAGCTCCAGCAGAAATAACAGTCAGTTCGAAGTCAAGAATCCAGCTTTGAAGTACGCGGAAGCTGCCATATAAATAACGCGTTGTAAAATAAACCTAGCCATATAAATCGTTCATGTTAAGTCGTGTGTAAATAAATAAGTGTATTTGTTGTTAGAAATAGTTCCTGTTAGTTTATAAATAATTTGTGTTCCGCCTTAATAGTTCTTGTGTTTCTGTTAAACCGTAAAGATAAATTGCTGTAAATAAATGCTTAAAACAAGAAGCGGGGTATAATTTTCAAATAGCCCAAAACGTAAAACGTAACAATATTTAAATCGTTATTTAGAATTGTAAGGCAAGCACCATAACTCAAATTCACTTCTTGAGCAAGTCTCCTGATTGATGAGGAGGGTTCGTTTTGCATTCGATTTTGGACATCTGCAATTTGTTCCGCAGTTCTCACACGTGGCCTACCAGTTCTTGCTCTGTCTGCTACACTACCAGTTTCCCTGAAAGCAGCTACAGTACGTCGTACTTGATAAAAAAGTCCGTTGCTGTTATTTCAACGTTAGGAAATCTTTCTTTAAATTCATTTAAACAAGCATGTGCAGAGTACTGCCAATTAACATTGTCCAACCGTTGTCCAATTCGAAAATAAGCTTCTATTATAAATATTTTATGTTCTGGTAACATTTTTTAAAATAAATTATTCAGAAATTGACAAAAAAATATTACACAATCATAACAAATGTCAAATGACAGCTTCTAATTTTCTTGTGTTATAATACACATGACTTTAAAATTCCAAAGGTATCTTTGATGGAGTTACTTTTTGCTCATACTATATATCTAAAGGGTGCGTATACATTTGGAGAGACGCGCGCGAGTCGCGTCTGAGTCGCGCTTTTTGACCAACGAGCCTGTCGCGAGTTTCCTGCTAATTGTATCTGATCCGCATGGCAAGTTGAGCACCACGCGAGCTTCCCACGAACTCGAAGGTTTAGTACCTATCCAGGCGAGCGAACAAGCTAGACCTGCCAACATGTCAGACGACGAAAAACAAACGGCAGCTTTGTTAGTTTTGTGTAGTGGTGCTTTATTACTATCAAGTTTTATAATTAAAAAATGAAAACCTCGGCGATGGTGGCGCACTGCTTTGTATCTTCTATTCATTAATAAATATTATTATGTACATACCTGTTCTTCTTCCCATAGACGACTTTACTTTGTTTGTTTTCTTTATGTAGGTTGCCAAAAAACTTGAGATTTTCCTCTTGCATGCCTCTGCAGATTTCCCGACGGTTGACGCAATTTCATTCCACGCGTCAACCTTCTTTTCTTTTTTAAAGTAATCTTTGTCTTTGGGATCCCATACATTTTTATATAATTTGTAGGTCTCCACTAAATTTAACATACTTTCTTCGGACCACTCCATATTCATATAATAATATACAACTATCGCGGTCGAAGTCTCGTTGAAAACTAAATTTCAGCACGAGTCTGCCACAAACCCGTTCCACTATACGCGTAAAAACCCTTTGAGTTCGCCACAAAAACCGACAGAAAATGGATCGGTCGCGAGCCTCCGTCGCGCGGCTCGTGGTAGACTCGCAGCCCGGTATAAATCATATATATACTACACATATATTGCTGGTAGGGCCTGGAAACTTCAGAATTCATTACGGCGCCGACATAGTCTCACTTAGAATATAACGCATCTCGTGCGCATGCGTAAGAATTCGAACTCCGCCTTTAGAAGCGAATTTTAAACTTGACCACTTCCCCATTGGGCGGACGACGCCGCCGTGCTTGCGCACAGCTCACCGTATACATGAAGGAGTTGGTTGTGTGTCTCACTTCATCGGTGAGTTTCCCACTCATAGCCGCTAGCAATATAGTAAGTATTAGATATATGGTATAAATATGACGAATTTGGCTCGTTGTTAGCGCAACTCAAGCGAGCTCGTGCGCGGCTTGCCAAATGTATACCCACCCTAAGGTGCTGTGCTAGTAATTGCAACAAGGATAGAGTATATTCATATGCTGTATTACAGAAGAAGATACCACGAAAAAGGGATGTTACACATCTTGGCACATAAACGTATGTAATTTTTAATGCTGTACTTGTATCTATATCATTTAAAATCACTGAGAATCGTTTCATCTTTAGGGATTCTTACGACAGGGCCAAATGTAAGAATTTTCAGGGGACCCACACTCATGGAAGCTCGTTATTAATTAATTGCAGAATGGTCAAAAATTTTAGTTAATATTATCGTTTAGTTAATTTTGTATGTAATTTGATATTCATTCTAAATAGGTAGGGTGTAGGGTATTATGTATATACATTGTGTAATGTTCTATCACAGCTAAATCACCGTTGTTCTTATAATCAGTTATGCAGTTGTGCTTCATACAATGCAAGTTATTCAAATTAGTTATTTAATGTATCGGTTGTTATTTTTATGTAGTTAGTTTCGAATATGCTTTCGCGAAGTAAGGTAGGTTTTCAAATATTATTATTTTATGTCTAACCAGTCCATATTTTTTAATTTGAGGGGTATGTTATTGTAATTATTGATGTTCGAAAATTATAATTCTGTTTGTGGAAATAGCTGTTTCTGAAACTTTGTGAAAACGTTGAAGTTCTATACGCTATCTATTGGTTCTATGAATAAAAAGTAATTGCAATATACAGTGTGTCCAAGATAAGGAGGGCCAGTATGGGGATCTCGGTAACTGGAAGAGATACAAATTTGGTTAAATGGGAAGAAAAGTTGCGCAATTAAAGGACTAACAAAATTACTCCTAGAAATCCTTGATATGATTCTTCGTTTTTGAATTATCTCAAAAAACCGAATTTTTGGATTTTCTATTTTTTTTCTGGCGTTAATATTAAAGTTAGAGCGAAACTGATTAAACTTTCTTAAAGCAACTTTTAGTGGACTTAACGATTACGTTATAAAATTTTTTATCCAACGTTTCGTCTTCGAGAAAAAATTATCAACTTCATTTTTTTAAATACGGTCCTGATTTTTTAATGCTAAATTTGTGAAGTCCTTTTTATTCTGAATTCAACAATGTACCACATGTTATGGTTTAATTACGTTTTGAGCTATTTTTGATCATCACCAGAAAATTTTTACAATACGGACCTGCATTTCTCATAATTTTGTAAAAATAAGTTCACACAGTTAGTTAGGCGTTTTTAGATGCCGTTAAAATATTGAAATGCACATCAGAATGTCATAATTCTGATACATTAATTTAATAACCGACCAATAACTATTAACAATAAACAACAAATAAATGAACAAAAGATAGACAGAAAGACTAACAAAACCAGCATTGATCTGTGTACAAGGGTGTGGCCTCCTATTGAATTTGGATTGATGTGTGGGTTAATATTTTCTTAACTATATCAATTTCCGGTTGAATTTTTGTGATAGAAATGTGCACCTGTGACCCCTCGTTAAACTTGTCTTGACATGTAGGTTAATAATTGACTCTTTTTGAACACATACATTTTATAAAATTTAACAGCGTTTTTAATATTTTCAGGTGAACTGCTATTTGCGAGGCTGCGTGTAAATTGTTAAATAGTTATGATATCTATTTATTCAAGCAAGAGTTTTACTGAAATCGCACCGGTGCCTTCACTGAGGGAGACTAGATGATCCAGGTATTTCGGTTAGCCAAGATTTCAACCCTTGCAGAATTGCCGCTAAAGATCGTTTGCGTAGTGTTTCTGATTTCGCTAAAAACTTGTTCTGAAGCTATATACTTACCTTATGTTCGATGTTTCTGAACGACTTGATGTTTGACATCGCTGATCGATTGATCTACGAAATTGTGTATTAAAGTAGGTATATATTAATATATATCAAAGTTATATTTCAATTTCTTTAGACCACAGTTTCAAAATAGTTCAAAAACCATTCGTGAGGTGCGAGTGAGCCGCTGCAGACCTATTCAGATTGACCTGTTGCTCATCTATTTGTTGAGTACATTTGCCATTTTTACTTCTTTTTGCGATAAATGAAGTATTGGATTCACCGCAAAAATTCGAAATTTAGTTTTCAACAGATCTTCACGTTTTCGGGTCCCCTCAATCCAAAAATATGTTTTTATTCATTGGTCTGACTGTATGTGTGTGAACAGAATATATCAAAACCGAAAAGAGGTATGACGCAAGCTTTTAAAGAAAATCGTATAACTGGAAGTATGGTGTTTACTCTTTTGATTTTTCAGTTTTATTTCGATTTTTCAAAAACGGTTCTAACGATTTTTTTCAAACTTTAAATTTTTAATGTGTATTAATGTGAGATAGGTGATTTTCCAGTTGAATACCTCTAAATGGGTCCCGAGTGGTGTAGCTTGAACAAGCGTCCACGTTCGATCAGCAGAGTTAAGCAACGCTGTCTCTGGTCAGAACTTGGATGGGAGTTCCACGGCTGCATCTCTCGGCGCCTCGTGGTACGGCTATCACGGAAAAAAGTTGGTCCCGGCGGTCATAACAACATCATGACAGTCGTTAGTGGGGTTGGAAGTCCTCATAACTGCACAGCGACGCCTATAATTGGCCTAACGGCTGTTGTCTGAGTGCGAATTAAATAAAATAAATAAATAAAAATGTTATGAACCAGTTATTTATCAAAAACAAAAACAATTTTTTTTGCCGACGACCATACCTTAAAAGTTGATGTTGCCTTCATTTTCGGAGGACCTATCGTATGAAAACGATCCAAGACTTCAGGAAGGTTCCTGGCGTCTGGAATCTTGTACACATACGAACATACATACACCGCACAGCACGTTTAGACATCCTCCAATACGAGGGAGGGATCTAGTGGGCTGGGGTCTTCACCAAAAGATCCGCACAGCCGAGACGGAGATTTGGTATAGCGGGTTCATTAGTCGGTTGGCTCGAATTTTAGAGATATTTGACTCAAAGTGGTTTTCGATATGAGGGAATTTCAATACTTCGTACACTTCGTGTCGAAGTAATTTGTGGCTAATTATAAGATCACTGTAAAAGGATATTGTGTGCGTGTATCACACCAGATGTTTTAGTACCCACTTACCATGTGCTATTGTATAATCTACCAGTTAAAGTGACGGGCTATTTCTAGAGCTTAACAAAATGTGTCGGGCAATCTTTTGACTATAGTGATCGCAATGAGTAAACATAGAGAGGAGTTAAAGTGATGTCAACCTGTTACGCGACGGTAGTGGCTACTGCAAATGGCGTACACAAACACATTGGCACAGGAGTGCGTAGCACAAAAAAGTCAACCTTAACCTCACAGTTTCCAACTGTCAAAGGTAAAAACTTTGAGAAAGCGGTTTCTGACAATGACGGTTTCTGTCTAGTGAATTTTATGCCCCTTCCACTACTACCTTCCCTTCTCTCTCTTTTTACTCATTGATTGTTCGGTCTACAGCCACAATTGACACCAAAATGTTTCGGCAGCAACCTACTGACACCTATCCTCATCTCTCGACGACCACATTGTTTCTAAGTCACTTGATATTTGTTTTTAGAGCACCTAGAAGGATAATTAAAAATAAACATTTGTTAACGGCTAGAAGCAGTAGCGGCTTGTGATAGTTGTATTTGGGGGGATCTTAATGTTTAACAATTATTACGCAAAAAAAACGACTTATATTCCGTCGATGTTTTAATTCAAATATAGCAATGATTTATAATTTTAATAATAATCCAATAGGTATATGCACAGAACAAACAGTATTTAAACTTTCAAACTCAACACAAAATGTCCGTTAGTGTTTAAAAACGAAACAATCATTTATTTAATAATGGAAAAAAGTAGAGCATGAGTCCGATCCACAATAGTAGTTTGTATACCAAGGCACTGAAGTTTAACTTTCACGAATTTGCCGAGGCCCGTAGGGCCAAGGCAAATAAACCACATGAGGGATAAAAAGGAACTTCAGTGTCGAGGAGTAGATTATGTTTTATTTGAAATCGAGAAATCGTGAAATTACGACATTTTAACCAACATTTGTAGGTTATGTTAACGTCAGTTGACGTTTATCTGCCGCCTCGCCACCTACAAAAAAGTCGTAAAACAATGGATTACTTTAATGCCGATTTCGAGGTACTTTAATGCCGATTTCAAATAAATCCATTTGTTTTGCTTGTAAATGTTCACAGAATAGTAGTTTGTATACCAAGGCACTGAAGTATAACTTTTTATCACGAATGTGGATTTAGTTGCCGAGGCCCGTAGGGCCAAGGCAAATAAACCACATGAGGGATAAAAAGGAACTTCAGTGCCGAGGTGTACACTATGTTTTATTTGAAATCGAGAAATCGTGAAATTACAACATTTTAACCAAATTTTGTAGGTTATGTTCGCTCCATTGACGTTTATCTATCGCCTGGCCACCTACAAAAAAGTCGTAAAACAATGGATTACTTCACTGCCGATTTCTCGTATTTTAATGACGATTTCGGCGTACTTCACTGCCGATTTCAAATAAAAATATTATGTAAAATTGCCAGTTCGAACTTTAATTTGCAGGTTGAAATTTAATCCAAGTTTTTTTTATTTTAACCTTTTCAGCTAACGGTAGGCTCTTAAAGTTAATGTTAAGTATACTCAGTTATGCTATTCTCCGCTATTTTTGTAGCAAACTGCATGACACAAATGAAATAATCCAAAATAAATAAACAGACTGGAACTGCAACCAATATTAAGTCTAAACACAGCCCGGAAGAACGAGAGTGTGTTGACAAATAATTTACGTTATGGCGACATACTTTTTCGGTTTTGTTTTACATGTTTAAGCGGTATGGAATCTCATTACTTAAACCTTGTTAAATTATAATGGTAGGATAGATGATAAAACATAATTTCAATTATAGAACAGTTACTTCTTTCCAATGCCATATAGACTGTTGACGGCTAGGAGGCTAGTGGCCCTGCGCCCCTAAGGAGGAGCCGCCACTGGCTAAAAAGAATTGATAAAGTAAATTTCATGTGAGTAACGTGTAAAATACAGAAGAACCTATTGTCGTGGTTTAAGCTTGCTGAATTTAAATTTGAATAGTAATGGACTGCTTCAGATTGAATTAAGCACGACCTTCAAACCTTAGCTGTTTGCTCTTTAACCCTTAACACTCACGAACACAGCCATCTTCGCTTCTCGACGATTGCGTGTTACATAATAATAGAAAATTATGACCAAAAAGGGCAGGTCAAATCAGGCGTTTAGGTTATTTGGGAAGCCACGTTCCCCCCGTTATGTAACAGGCTGCTGCGGCTGGGGTGCCAAACAGGATGTTGGTATAGCTACGTAAATACCAAATGTTCTTTACTTAAGGGCGTCACAATTTCTTATCTCAAAACGCATTAACCCCTTTAGAACTTCAAACAAGGTAAAAATGATAATTCGTAGTGTTGCTTGGAATGGGATATGTATGTCGACAACCCCCTTCTCAACCGGCCTACTTTTGCTGCTAGCTGGTACGTCACTGTTATCTACCCTTATATAGAAAACACATACAAGACACAATGAAACGATAAGGGTAATTTAAGAGCGATCTATTAAATACCTCCAAGCAAGTCCCACTAAAGCTTCAGGTAACATTTTTCTATCATGAAAGATGAACACAAAACTGCAAAAAAATTTACTGTGCAGCTTAGTTTTCTTATACGGTGTGGTTAATGTTGTTATCTTCAACAGCCAATTATAGGGAACTTGACAAAATACCCTTTGTCGGCTAAGCTTACTCAGCGGTGGAGGCGAATAGCAGTAGTCAAAACGTTGGAGACGTATCCCTTAGTTAAACATAATAGTATATACACTATATACAGGCTAATTATATTGAAACTTAAAACTAGAGAAATAATATACAAAAAAAGACAAAAGGGGGTAGCACCTCTGACTTGGCCGGTTTCTGGGGCCCGAATCTACTTCCGCTGTTGCATGAAGAGGGCAACGGCAGCGAACGGTCGGCGTGGAGGCCGCTGGTGATCTCGCCTGCTGGAAATGGGTGATGGCGGTGAGGGCTCGTCCAAGTGCTGGCACAGTAGTAGGCGTTGCGGGCTCCTCGTGTTGAAGGACGCGGTGGTGCGGGAGGCATAACTGTAATACGAGAGAATTCCGAGCGGCGGGCACAATGAGCCATTGCACCACGGCACACCACACTTACCTTTCAGCATCTTTCCTTACAGCATTCTTTTCCTACAGGCATGGCAGCGGAAGACCATAACATAAGTTAAGTTAGCTATAGTTAGATTTTGATAGCATAAGACCTAACTTAAGATAGTCTAAGTAAAACATAAAATAGGAACAGATTCATGGACCATCTTCTTAAGCTAGGCAACGAATCTTTTAGAGAAATTCAGAGGCAAGTCAAAGGTACCCCCACTATCGAAAGCTTCGCTAGCAGTTCGACATCATTGATGATCTCCTTCGCATACTAACCATAAGATAGAGACTAAATGTGAACTTAGCATAATAATGTTCTTAGGGTTAACAAGGTTCTCCCAAGTCTTCTTATCAATTCTCTGGACATGGATGGGTGACCGACTCAGGTCATGGGTATGTGGTGGGACCATCCTCCCCCCTTTTTTTGTGTAGAACATTCGGGGCACCGTTGGCAGTGGGTTTAAATCTCCGCCCTTTTGCTAGGCCAGTTGTAGTAGGTCTGGAGGCAGGTCAGAGTTTCTTGGGGCGTCCGATGAATTCCCTGGTAGTGGTAAAAGTAACTCAGAATCGTGTCCTGAGCTATGCGAGGAACGTCGCCGGCGAAGCGCTGCGGGGACCGTGGTTTCGATGGGTCGTTCGGGCTACCCAGGCCTACGGGAGCAGTCGTTTCCCTTGACCATGACGGGGATACTCCTGTGGGGTTTTTGGTGGTGCTGTTATTTACCTCTAAGGGTCGGTCCTGTCTTAGTATGTTTGGGATGTCGTGCGGCGGCGGCAGCCGACTGATATCGTCCCATGAGCAATCGGGGGGTTTTTCGGCTAGCTGTTTGGATAATGCGTATGGTAGTTTGTTGTCTCTGCCAGGAAAGTGCTCTATGACAAACGAAAAATCCTGCAGGAATAACTCCCACCAGGTTAGTTTGGCCCAGTGATCTTTTAGCATTGAGCCAGGTCAGCGCTTTATTATCCATTCTCAAAGTGAAAGACCTCCCTTCTCGGTAGCGGTAGTACCTTTTGAAGGCTCATACTGCGACAAGACACTCTTGTTTCTTCGAGTGGTACAGCTATTCGGCGAGCGAGAATCGCGTGCTGGAGTAGAATATGATGTCGCAGTTTTCGTTAACTTCTTCCTGGTACAACACGGCACGATGCGGAGTTTGCTGGCGTCGGGTTTGCAGGACAAACAGATGTGATGCATCGGGCCGGGCTAATTTCAGTGGAATTCGCAAGACGTTTTTTATGGGCCCTAATGTCCGCTAGGCCGTCTCTGTCCAGGCCGATTTCTTCCTCGTACGCAACAAATCGGTTCTCGATTCTGTTGTAGATAAAATATTGTACGATACACATGCGTAAAGCATCTTTAGCCACTCGCAGGGCTTAAATCGCTCGCTCACTACCGCTTTAACTCTGCCCCACTCCTGACTAAAAACTAGCTTTACACACTTGTATCTTAAATTACGGCGGGCTCGACCGTGATATACTAGCTCGGCAATAAGTGCTTAGCTACCGGCCTAATGTCATGAATAGTTATTTGATCAATCTCAAAAGTGGTTTCCCAATTTTAGTTTGATAATTTATTTACAAAAATTGTTTTCTTCCTGTCAAAACATTTTCTTTGAAGTTTTATATTATGTTGTTTTTATCTGTTACTGAGAAACAAAGTTTTTCTTCTGTATGATCTGATTTATGCATGTTAAAGACATACACACATCAAAATGGTCTACTGGACAAGGCTAAAAATAAACGATGAAACAAAACATAAAATTGACATCGCCAACTGGATCTAGAAATTGTCAGAATAAAGCTCTATATGCTATAATCACAAAACATTTTGATTAACATTTGCAAACATACTTTTTACGTTTGTCCCCTAGACCATTTTGATGTGTGTAGCTTACCCACTGACTTATATCTATTGGAATGCATAAGCACTACAGTTGTATTACTTTTTTATATACAATAGCTCCCATTAATGTGATATGACCATATATATAATACACATATATTGCTGGTAGGGCCTGGAAACTTCAGAAAACATTACGGCGCCGACATAGTCTCACTTAGAGTATAACGCGTCTCGTGCGCATGCGTGGGAATTCGAACTCCGCCTTTAGAAGCGAATTTTAAACTTGACCGCTTCCCCATTGGGCGGACGACGCCGCCGCGCTTGCACACAGCTCACCGTATACATGAAGGAGTTGGTTGTGTCTCACTTCATCGGTGAGTTTCCCACTCATAGCCGCTAGCAATATAGTAAGTATTAGATATATGGATATGACAATCAAACATCATTTGTACTATTTTAAAAATTACAATCGCGGCCAAAAAAACGGGACATTTTTTACCTAACTCTCAAAATGCAAAAACAATGGTTGACACATATATGTATTATACATATATTGCTAGTAGGGCCTCGGAACGCCCGAAAACATTATGGCGTCGACATAGTCTCACTTAGAGTATAACGCGTCTCGTGCGCATGCGTGAAAATTCGAACTCTGCCTTTAGAAGCGAATTTTAAACTTGACCACTTACATATATGGGTCGACACTGATAATTGTAATTAGTAAATGTCATCAAAAGTCATTATTCCGATCTAAACAACAACTTTTGATGACATTTATTAATTAGGATTATCAGTGGCAGCACTTGTTTTCGTATTTTGAAAATTAGGTAAAAAAGTGTCCCGGATTTTTTGGCCGCGATTGTATGTATTGCAATTAAGACTCTCGTTAGGGCGGGTTTATTAATCAAGTTATCTATTCTTAGATTTTCAAAATTTTTATATGAATTGTTAATCGATGACGGTTATTAAATGTCAGTTTGACTTTTAACCAGTATATCAGCACAATACCATCAAAATTGACAAATATACTTTCTCTTTTACAATTAAACTACTATTTCACCAAAGTAAGTATTGTTATTAAGTTATTTTGCTCAATTAATTGTTTCTCTATTCCTTATTAAATATAACTATCACAAACCTGACTTCTTTACACTTTTTCAGCTACTCACATCAAATACCAATGATCCTGACGATTCTCAGCCATGGTCAATGTCAGCTTATCCTTAATGCACCTTCAATCAACTAAAGAACTTCCCAAAAGTCAAAATACCAGGCTCCTGCAGATCCAACCTCACTCCTGGAACTTCTAGTATGCAGTTGCAGAACTCAGCCCTCTGGTAATTTCCAACTAGCAGATAATTCTCACACTAACCTCCTTTGTCCACAGCTCCTTTCCTTTAGCAACCAAATCAACCCAGCACACCTCAGCAAACCACTTCCAGTCTTCTATAGAATTCTAAACTCCAATAATGATTGTTAATTACCTCTTGTACTACTTCAATAAATCCAAATCTATCCAAATGTTGTCGTTTCCTTCTTCTTTGTAGTTAATTAAATTGTATACCACAATCTCTTCACTGATTGTTTACTCACGTCAATTCTATTTTATCTTCTCACTTATATTCGTTTATAAACTTGTTAAATACCTTTTTATTTGTATCAGGCCAATTATTTACAATATTAAAGTCGAAATTTATAAGTTTTTATTAATTTTTACTGGATTTTTCAAAAATACATCTGTTCATAATCTAATTTTGTTATTCAATCATCTTTTTAAAACAAAACTCCTTATCTAGATACGATTATTACTGCCCACTTCTTAAATTACATTATCTGAAGTATAAATACTACAATTATATTAATGCAGACCAAGTATATTTGTCTTACACTAACATTAACTTTTCTTCCAATCACCAATATGAAATACTCAAATGTAATAACTTTTCAAGATAAAATTACAATTTACTTTATTTATTTAATCTGCATTTCCAAATTTAAATCAGCCAACAAATCTTTTTAAATTTTTCTAAATTTGATTGCAACAACACACCAACTTTATAATTCATATTCTTATATGGGTATTTCGCCACTCTGCAAATTAAAATATTAAATAACGAAAATATTAACAACGAACGTTTCGAGGGACAATCTGCCCTCGTTATCAACGAATAACAATTAAAACTAACAAGAACTTATCTTTTTTTCACTGGAAGGAAAAACGACCAACCTCCAATGAATTTTTTGACATTGACGTTTGTTGATATCTGTACCTACTTGATCTCATCTTTAAGAATCGATAGCCAACTATTGTCTAAAAATATTGAGAAAGACGACACGCATTTTTCTTCGTTAAGTAAAATATATGCCGTTTCCTTAATTTTTCGCCTAGTTGACCTCGATTCTTTAGACAAGATCTTTGTGTTGTGCCATTGTATTTTATGGTTATCATCCCAAGCATGTTCTGCCAACTTAGACTTATTGAATTGATACGTTTTCAACATATTTTTATGTTCTTTAACTCTAACTGCTAAAGGCCTGGATGTTTCACCGATATAATATTTCCCGCATTCACAGGGAATACTATATATACAATTCCTTGAATGTTGTTCTTCGTTGAACGGTTTAGTTTTGCGGCCAGTTCTTACAAAAACTAAACCGTTCAACGAAGAACAACATTCAAGGAATTGTATATATAGTATTCCCTGTGAATGCGGGAAATATTATATCGGTGAAACATTCAGGCCTTTAGCAGTTAGAGTTAAAGAACATAAAAATATGTTGAAAACGTATCAATTCAATAAGTCTAAGCTGGCAGAACATGCTTGGGATGAAAACCATAAAATACAATGGGACAACACAAAGATCTTGTCTAAAGAATCGATGTCAACTAGGCGAAAAATTAAGGAAACGGCATATATTTTACTTAACGAAGAAAAATCCGTGTCGTCTTTCTCAATATTTTTAGACAATAGTTGGCTATCGATTCTTAAAGATGAGATCAAGTAGGTACAGATATCAACAAACGTCAATGTCAAAAAATTAATTGGAGGTTGGTCGTTTTTCCTTCCAGTGAAAAAAGATAAGTTTCTTGTTAGTTTTAATTGTTATTCGTTGATAACGAGGGCAGATTGTCCCTCGAAACGTTCGTTGTTAATATTTTCGTTATTTAATATTTTAATTTGCAGAGTGGCGAAATACCCATATAAGAATATGAATTATGAATTCACGCCACAAAGAAGTTTCAGAGATTATCTAAACCAACTTTATTTCTTTTAAATATTTCTTTGCTATGATTAACCATACCACTTTATGTATCATAATACTACATTTGTAAAAATATTGTCTATGTAACTATTTGTGTTGTTGGTGATTCTATTGTAACGTTTCTCACCCTTACTAAGGGCGTCAAAGATTTAACAAAAATAAATATACTTCGCTCATAAACACGACTACACTGAACAAAACTCGCAGTTATTCTGATGCATAATAATTTACCGTATAGTGCCGATAAATCATTACTTGGACTGGCATCACAGTGAATATCAATTGTTCTTACATCACTGTGATGCAAGTCCAATGATCTAATGATAATCATAGTTAGCAGCTAACTAACCTGATGTTGGGACGTTCTCGGCCTAATACAGCAAAGTCCATAACCAACTCATGTCCATTGATTATACAGTCGCAAATTCTTTATCGCCATCATGTAATGATTGTAGTGACAACCGGATTTTCCATGGCAGTGTTTTTTTTTTAATCTTATGTGATAGTGTGTGTAACTTATTTTATAAATAAGGTTTTATCATAACTACCTAAAATTAATTTTAGTGCGTTTTTAATATTGGCCACCAGCATAAATGTGGGCACCTATGGAAAACTTCTTTATTATCCATATATCAGAAAGTTTTATTTTTTAAAATATTAAGTAAATTGATAAAAAATTTAATAAGTTTAAAATTGTTAATGGAGATAATTATATCAAATTCATATAAGAAAAGCTTGATTTTTATATAGTACTAGCTGTTACCCGCGACTTCGTTCGCGGGAGGTTCGTTATTTGTGTATTAAATAATGACTAATTATTGTCTGTCATCCCATCCCATCCTATCCCCGTCCCCGTCCCCGTCCCTAACTTCGTCCCCGTCCCTTTCTCCGTCCCCGTCTCCGTACCGCCCCATCCCGTCCCGTCCCGTCTCCTCCCCTTCCATCCCATCCCTTCCCTTTCCGTCCCGTCCCATTCCGTCCCGCCCTGTCCCTTTCCTTCCCGTCCCTTCCCGGCCAGTCCAGTCCAGTCCAGTCCAGTCCCGTCCCATCCCATCCCGTCCCGACCCTTCCCTTCCCGGTCCCTTCCCTCCCGTCCCTTCCCTTCCCGTCCAGTCCAGTCCCGTCCCGTCCCGTCTCGTCCCGTCCCTTCCCTTATGTCATGTCCACAATCTTGGATTTAAAAATAAATGCCATTTTCGCAATCAACGTCCCAAAAAACCTCAATAACGACACCCATGTCGTATTTTAGGCTTATTTGCCCCATTTCACCCCCTAAGGGGTTGATTTTCGGAAAATCACGAAACACTGGTTTGCTTATTTGTTTTTAGAAGTACTCCTACGAAGTTTCAAGTCCAAATGTCTATTTAATATTATTTATCCATACAAAATTGGAACCCCCATTTTACCGCTTTAGGGGTTGAATTTCGAAATATCCTTCCTTATTCCTAGTATACACCATAAAGGGAACCTCTGTGCAAAATTTTACCTTTCTAGGTCCAAGGGTTTGGGCTGGGCGTTGATGAGTGAGTGAATGAGTGAGTCAGGACTTTCAGTTTTACATAGGTACCGTGTGTCCACAGGAGCACGCACCATAGGGATAACCTAATAGAATAGAAAGATCGGCTAATGCTGTGATCGCCGGCACTCTAAAACCTCGTTTTCTGGCTTCTGACTCGCCACTGTATGACACAATATTGTTATAAATGGTACAAGAAAAGGGACGGTGATCACAGCACTGGTTGATATTTATATTCTATTAGCATTATCTTATCTCTATGGTGCGTACTCCTGTGGACACACGGTATATATAGAAGAAGATAAATAAAAATCATATTGTCGTAATATTTAATTTATTGAATATACGTTTCGCTAATAGTATTAGCTTCTTCAGTATTCTAGTTACATTATAATGATATGAAAGTTGCCATGCTGAAATAAGGAAAATCAAATTGAGATACTTCAAAATCAATTTATTGTCGGATACAATAAGAATGTATGATCAAATTTGAATTTCACACACCTAACAACCAAAAAAATATTTCCATCAAAATTAGTGTGCAACATAAAAAAACACAGGTGTCTTCAAAGAATATAATAATAAACTCTCCGAAATTCAACAAAACTTAAAAATATATCATTTTAATTGAAATATAGGTTTAGAGTTTTTAATAAATTTCAATATTCGAAATTCACCAAAAGAATTTTTAAAAAACTCGACTTTCCTTCATTTAGAATTGCCTGATTAAATTTACAAAGTTGTTTTTCTACATTGCCATTGATACTAGTATCTGTTTGCATTATGTGACAATATTACAGTGAGTGGTTAGGAAAGTCGGCTACGATGCTGAAGGTAAGAGGTTCAATTCTTACACCTGGCAACTAACGAGCGACCTACTTAGTCACTTTGAAGATTGAGTAAAGAGTACAGTACTCTGCTAACGGTATATTAGACAACTGGGTAATCAGCAATGCTGCGCGCCAAGCCTAACAATCTACAAAACTCTAGATAAATCTCCAAGTCATTTTGTCTTGTAATGTTTGTAATAGTAATTTATTATACAAGACGATAAAGTTAAATTTTATCCACGAGTGAATCGTTGATTCAAGAGGTGGATAGAAATAACTTCATCATCATGTATAATACAATATTTTTTTCTATAGCAAGAACTTTTAACAAATTTCAAAAGAAAATAAGGACAGTTAATCACATTTCAAAATGTCAGTCTAAATTGGGTTGCTACGATAATACGAAGCTGTCAAATTTAATTTAAACAAAAGTTAGAAAATTAAATTACTTTATCTACTCCAGTGGGATAAGTAACGCATTACGTCACTCAGTTGACACTATTTCAGTTAGGTAATAAAGCTCATTACACCACTCAGTTATGTAATGGTTTCATTACGCAACTGAGTTGTGTAATGACTTCATTACGTAACTGAAATAGTGTCAAATGAATAACATAATGACATTTGCCTACTAAAATATTTTTGACTATTCAATTCACCTGTCATCTGTCAAAAAGTGACCAATGAAAATCCAGAATTCTGACGTTTCTTGACCAATCTAAAAAATATCAGTGGATATATCTTCCTAGAAGGTATTCAAGTGACTATTTTTTAACAAATGCGATTTTTATTAGAAAAAGTCAATATTGGTGTTCTGTTACTATAGAAATTGGGTAGTTTGTTGCTAGATTTTACTGAAAACTAATTTGAAAAAGTAGTTTGGTTCATTAAATAGTCCCTCGAATACCATTCTTAGTCAAAGTTAAGTAGATTATTTTTGCGGTGGTATCACTACTCATGTCCATTGCGCTTGGGATTAGGACTCGTGCTATCGCACTCGTCCTAATCGTACCAAAGCGCAATGGACATTCGTGACACCACCACAAAAATAGTCGACATAACTTTGACTACTCATGGTATTATAAGTGAAAATTACAGGATCTGACATATCTCTTAATGCACTTTTCTCAATTTTAGGCAGTCGTAGATAAAATTTTGTACAATACATGTGTGATAATGCATCATTAATATTACTTGTGTGCTTACATAACTTGTGCTACGCACTCGTTTTGTAACTTACACACACGTATATTAATGATGCTGTTATCCCACTTGTATAGTAATAGTATATTACACAACGAGAGCTGTAGGAAGCATATTACACGCGAGTTGGAAAAAGTTACGCACAAGCCGCGTAGCGGCGCGTGTGTAATTCCACGAGCGTGTAATTGCTCTATAGCTCGAGTTGCGTACTATACTTTTTCTACGATCACACTCATTTCGTTAAACGAAAAAGAAATATTTTATTAACTGTCAAATCATCTGTCACACCATCTTAAAAATTAGGAGGCTGCAGTCACATCCCTACACCGCTTCGTACAAACAACAGAAGCTAACTGTAACGTAATAAAAAAAATTACGTGTTAGTCATTACGTAACACTGTTTGTAACAACGAATTTACTAATCAAGTACAACAGTGCTTAATGTTCAATTTACTAATAAAGGAGTAGAAAAATAACTATTATCTATCCTTGATGTTAGTGTTACTTTATCTACCCTTGCTGTTAAAGTAAAACTTGACCTTTTGTTTTAAGTTGATAAAAGCACACTTTAACATGTGCTATAGAAAAATAGTTATTTAAATGTTTTAAAATTCAATCAGCTAACAATAAAATAAAAAAACTATAAGTGGTACTTAATCTTTTGTACGTAGCTCTTATGAATTATCTTTTCGCAAAAAAGGGTACATATGCCATATATAGCACGCTCAATCTCATACCACTACAGAAAACAATAGACACAGTGAACACGCGAAAAAGACAGATATTAGGAAGAAAAAGGAAAATTGAACGTGAGAAATACAATATAACCACAAAACGCGTGCGTATTTGTAAAAGTCGTCACAGAAGCATACTTGAGAATCGACAGATTACACTGACAGCACATGTAAAGAATAGCTAGGGGTTGCCAGAAAACAAAATGTCGAAAATAGAAGAATTAACTTGAACTATAGAAGTTTTGAAAAAATATATAGAAGATTCAAATAAATAATTTATTACTATCATTACATTAGGTGTAATTACTAATGGTATTAAAATTAAACACATAATAAAAATATTCAGATAAATGTAAATAAAAAAGGACTAAAATAATAACGATTAAACATTATTTTAAATCCAACTCAACAAATAAAACATTGCTTTAAACTGAACATTGCAACTCTATCTCCTCTCCTCTATCTCTAACTATAAAAGTAATTCCAAAAATATACATTCTTTTTTTTATGAAGAAGTGTATTTACAATTTGCTCGTTTTTGTGTTTGAACGAGACCTTTCTCAGTGTCGGAGTCAGCACCACCCACTAACACTACTGTTTATGTTATATTATAATTTATATTCTAATTGTAATCGCAATCGTCATCATCATCATCACCACCAACACCACCACCACCACCACCAATGCTGATGTGCATGTCAGAATCAGCCATATAGTATTGTTATTAATATTAACAAGTACAAATAAGTAGAGTATTTACACTGAAGAAAACAAAATAAACCTGCAAAGAACGAACCGGCTCGAAATTTTAAGTTAAGTTATTATTTACCGTTACTATTGAGTAACAAGTTGCTACATTAGGATTCCGACGGATAAAAACCGAGACCGAGAACAAGACACCACGATTTCCGAACTGGCCTTCTAAATTTACTACATATGTATAATATGAGCACAGTGATGCAGCGTGGTGCCAAAAATCAAAATATTATTAATTATTATGTTATTCTGAAACGTCGAAATATACAAGATTTAGCTTCTACATTTAAGGAACATAGAAGATAGAAGATTTTCGTTGAATATAGAAGACCTGACTTCTATTAAATATAGAAGGTCTGGCAACCCTACTCAGTGTTGCCGATCGTCACATAATTATCAGATTCTAACATAATTTTTTCGCCATTCTGGTAAAAAATTATAAAGTAACATAATTATCAATTTTAACATAATTTTATTGTCATGGATGATTTATTCTCTATTGGTTGCTTCACAATAAAGGGCCCGGGCAGCGGGGACCTCCTAGAGATACTGTATATAGTTTACTAACTTATAAAGGGTGTTTTTATTAGAGGGATACAACTTTAAATTGAAATAAAACACAGAAAGATGTTTTTAATATCCATGACATTGACTTTATCTGAAAGATAATTTTATGGCATTTATGTTTGAATATGATTTCGGGCATGTGACCGCCGCAGCTGGCGTGTACATGACGTAATCTGGAGGTCCAATTTTCACACACTCTTCGCAGTAAATCAGCGCTGTATTTCGGCAATAACGCGTTGAATGTTGGCTTCCAAGTGCTCAATTGTTTCCGGTTTATCGACGTAGACATGCGACTTTACATATCCTCAAAGAAAATAATCTAAAAGCGTCAAATCACACGAAAGAGGTGGCCAGTTAACAGATCCATTTCGTGGATCCATTTTGTGGATCTGTTAACTGGCCACCTCTTTCATGCGATTTGACGCCGTTAGATTATTTTCTTTGAGGATATGTAAAGTCGCATGTCTATGCCGTTAAACCGGAAACAATTGAGCACTTGAAAGCCAAAATTCGACGCGTTATTGCTGAAATGAAATACAGCCTGATTTACTGCGAAAAGAGTGTGTGAAAATTGGACCTTCAGATTACGTCATGTATACGCCAATCGCGGCGGTCACATGCCCGAAATCATATTCAAACATAAATGCCATAAAATTATCTTTCAGATAAAGCCAATTTCATGGATATTAAAAACATCTTTCTGTGTTTTATTTCAATTTAAAGTTGTATCTATCTAAAAAAAAAAACACCCGTTATATAGGGACTCTACGACCTCCTAGAGCATCTGTATATAAGATTATACAGATACTGTAGGAAGTATATGGTCACTAGATTAATACACAAAGTTAAGGTACCGCCATTCCATTCCTCGTGTGAGAATGTGAGAAAATTCTGAGATAAAGATAACAAATACACATTTCCCAAGTGCAATAAGGAAGACACTAGTTTTTGGGGATTTTCTGTTTGGTGTAATGCCACTGCTGTAAAGTCAAATTCTTGTTGGATTGTGTTTTTATCACCAGTTGGCGAAAATGGTGCGACAAGGATAGATATAAGAAAATCACTAATAGCGGTACCTTACACTTTGGTGTGTTGATCTGGTTTGGCGACATCTCTTATCATACAAGCACAATTTATGTTTAATTTCGCGACGTTAATTTCAATTAAATGGTGGATGAGCCGAAAAAACATAATATATAAGTGCTAGATACGGCGTGCCGTTGCTATAGTTGAACAAGACGTACCATCTTTTTGTGTCACTCTCAGTGCGTGCATTACGTATAGCGCTATCCTTTAGAGAGGTACTTGGACGCATCATTGAGAGAAATTCTGATAAAATACATTTAACTCGTGTTAGATGGTGCCAGAGACAGTCTTTTTGGTCTCAAGATGCTGCAAAATGTAGAAAAGAAGTAATCGTATAAATTATCACAAATTAGAAAACATAACCTCAACAGTCAACACTTGATAACCTCACTCGATGAGAGGGTGTGCAAGATATTCACTCGCTAACGCCTTTGAGTTTTACGGTTGATAATAATAGCACTCAAAACCATGTAAACAACAGTTTAACTGGTAGGTCCGCTAACAAGTTAAATTTTCAAGTAGCATCATTTTTCATGATAACTTTTTTAGGTCACCATGTCTAATCGTTTTAACTTGTCAGAGGCTGGCTGAAAGGAAATTAATGATCCTGATAATAGAAGTTTGTGAACACTTCTTTGCTCTGAAACTGAGTTTGTCCTTTACAAGATGCACCACTTTGAAGAATGGTAGAAAATGACCTTTTGCGACTCCAAGAATGGTGTTCGAAGTGGCTGTTAGAGCCCAACTAACAAAAATGCGTGTTGCACATGGGATACCACAACCCTAGCTACATGTATTTTCTGAACAATGTGCTTATAAAGGCGGTTTGTCAACAAAAAGATCTTGGAGTCACCGTGTCGTCGGATTTTAAATGGGAGTAGCACCTACCTAGTTTCGATCGCTTTTAAAAACATATCTCCTCAACTTTTAGCGAAAATTTATAAAACCTATATTCGGCCAATTTTGGAGTATGCGTCCTGCTTTTGAAAGCCTTACCTTGGTAAAGACATTCATGCTATGAACTCACCCAGAGACGTATCACCAAGTTATCGCCAACTATTTAAAAACTGCCATATGAACAGAGGCTGCAGGTATAGGGGCTATCATCGATTTCTGAAAGGCATTTAAGAGGTGACCTAATAGAAACATATAAAATCCTCCACGGTTACTACACTGTAGTCATTGAAGGGTTTGTGATTAGTGAGAATGTGAGGTTGCGTGGCCACGAGCTTAAGCTAGTGCGCGAAAGATTTAATAAAATGTGTCGACAGTTCTGTTTATTCAACAGAATTTTTAGAGATTGGAACGCTCTTCCCGAGTCAGTTGTCTGTGCGCCTTTAGTAAACGCCTTGGACAAATTGAGTGGTTCATTTAAGTTAAGTTAATAGCCAATACCTAGTTGTGTAATTTCATTCTGTAAAATTTTCAAGTTTGCAAGTGTTGCAAGTAGAATTCTTTATCTTATTATTTACTACATTATTATGTGCCTTCAATTTTAATTTTTAGCTAAGTTTAAATATCTTATTAGCTCTAGTTTTCGATTGATATGTTTTCTCGGATCAGCCGTCTAATATTATAAATAAATAAATAAAAAAGAAGCAGAACTTTGATACATGCAACAACGGGGAAAATGCAGAATCCGAGGCCAATATCCCTGCTATTGTTAATATTAATAATTATTTAATGTTGTTTCTCTACTAACCATAACCAAAATTATAAGGAAAAGAGTTAGCAGTGTAATTGGCCTCGGATTCTGCATTTTAGCCCAAAACTGTTGGTTATTAAATAAATAGCCGTGTTTATTTGATTGTGCATTATGAAAAAGACCCATTTTCAGAAAAAATTAGTAAGCATCTAGTATTTTTCATTTTTATGTGCCTTGCAAGGATTTGATGGAGTATGGTATACTCGAGCCACCCGTGATTTAGTCTAAGCCAAAATTTAAAATTGGTAATTTTTTTAATATTTATATCCCTAATGGCATTAAGAATGATTATCAAAAAAATTCTCTACCCAAGTAGTGATGCACATACATGTAGTCTCAAAAAATACCTCTGAGACTGGTAGTAGCACTGGTTTTTGGCTATTAACTACGAAGTGCATCGTATTGGAAATACAAGTTTCAATAAAGTCTGTCATGTGTAATCTGCAGCAAGAGTGCAAAATAAGTTTGAGCGTACAGCACGAAATGTGATCGCTCGTTTAGTTTCTGGTCAATATCGCAAAAACAGGGGTTTTCGATAAAAATGGATAGAAGCAAATTTGTAGAGCACATTTCTTTGCAAGAATAATAAATTAAATTTTTGTTGCACCAATTTTGAAAGTGGTACTTAAATTTTTTGGAAAAATACAGTTAAATTTACTGGTATCTCTTTTCCACACCACCCATGAGGTAGAGATTTTGGCGTGTTTTTTTTTATAGCGGTGCCCCTGTAGGCGTAAATCCACTTATTTGTTGGAAAAAATATCCCCCGGAATCAAAATTAACTTTGCTATTTGAAATTCTAGTTAATGTTACCATCATTTAGAAATTTTTCCATTTGTACGTTTAAATATGTTAAAGAATATGAAAATAAATCTTCTGCTTCTAATAATGTACAGTCCTCAACATCATTCTTTTCATCACTAAGAACTTCGAGATCAATCACATCTCTTCCTGCACCCCATTTTACAAGAACGCGCAACCAAATTTATATGGCTTGCTGGAGCTTGCACCTTAGTTGCGTGGTAACGAACAGTTACTATTTTTTTCCAACCCCCACACATCTGCATGAACTGCTGTTATTTCCCACATTCGAATTTGATGAAAAACATGACGAGAATGTGGACGAACAGCTGAAGAAGCAAAAGGAAACATTAACCTCAACTTTACAGTTCATAATTCATTCAGAAGTTAGGTGCCTTGAAAAACTGTAGGGAATCAATCCTTTTTGAAGCTTGGATATGGAACTTTTTTGATATTCATTCCTTTCCTAATGCTATGAGGGATATGAATATCTATAAAAAAACTGAAATAATTTTTTAAAGGTTTTAATTAAACAAACTATCTGCTTAACACACCGGTGAAAAGATAGGTCTTCGCTTAAAGAATTACAAGAAATAGAACAAATTATGCACGTTCTCATTGCTCAAATTCAATTTTCGAAGAATAAACTGTGAAATTGAATGACACTTCTGACGTTTTCATTTCAAAACATCAAAATTAAGCGTACGAAACATAGTATGAAATACGTCTCAAGCGAGAGAGAAATAAAGTGATACAGGTTAGAATGAAATGGGGGAAGGTACCGAACTCCGTGATATGTTATTTTAAGATTCAACGTATGTTTACATACCGGGTGTCAACGAATTTATTAGACAAGTCATAACTTCTAGAGTATTAGCTATATCAAAATGAGAATTAGTATAGGTAAATTATATAGGGAGGGGAGAGTTTTCGCATATTTTTCACTTTCCGGTCACTTCCCGTTTTACCGGAAATGGCTCCGATATCGAATTTTTAAATGGAACATCCTGTATATTTTTGCATATTTGGATTTCTGTACAAATTTTGGATCATAATGTGACATTTTAAAAAGTTTTTAAGCCTACTTGGTTTTTATAGAGCCACTTTTAATATGGCAACTAGGTGGCCATGATCGGACGCAAACTAATCTAAGGACCTCAGGTGATGTCAGAAAATTATAATCGCAACGTTTTAGTGATTAGTATGATAGATAGGAATAAGACAAGTTGGCAAAATCACGTTTTCTTGTCTAACTATTTTTTTTCAAATGGCGACCCTTTTTTGACATGCACTTTCCGAAAAGAGGATTTTTTGGCGAATCTAACAATACTAATTTATTTGCGATTGGATTAAAAATAAGCTCATAAGTTAAATATTTCTAAGCAAAATATTATATAATAATTTATTTACTTTTGTCAAGTGTGACATGGATAAGTTTTTAAAATGTCACATTCTGATCTAAAATTCTCTCAGAAATCCAAATATGCAAAAATATACAGGGTGTTCCATTTAAAAATTCAAAATTTGAGCCATTTCCGATGAAACCGCAAGTGACCGGAAAGTGAAAAATATACGAAAACTCTCCTCTCCCTATACCATTTACCTATGCCAAATCTCATTTTGATACACCAAAGGCCGCTACAGACGATGTGTCAAACGTCGGCCAACGTTGGCGTTTGTAAATGCGTATAGATTCGGGCCAAGGTTTGTCAAACGTAAGCATTTGCCACATGTTACTCCACACGATGTGTCCAACGTTGAATTTCTTAGTATAGGCGAACCTACTGTACCAATGTGACAACGAACGCAATGTGCTCGTGTATGTATTATTTTTATGGTTTTTTGTTTTTTCAATCCAAAATTGTATATTCTAAGAAATGAGTAATAATGAAGCAGAAATTATAGCTGCAAGTACTATTTTACTTACTTCTTGTGTTCACGTATTAAGACAGAGGTATTTGAAAAAAAGGAAGAGAAGATGGTACCTATTTCGAAAATAAAAATAATTTAACTTTAATAGTTCTTACTCACCTTTTTAAACAATCACTTTAGTATAATAAAACTAAAACTCAACTGTACAAAATATATATTTGGCACGTTGAAGACACTTTAACAAATGTATACACGTCGTGTGTACGGAGAGACGCATGCATCTGCACACCTGGGCCAACATTCGTCTACCCTTTGATTTGTGGAATATTTACCGCCTCCTAAGCGAACATCTCCGAACGCCAACATTTGTGTGCATTTGTCATGTGATGATCATACACACGGTGTGGCAAACGTGCATTTGCCCAACGTTGGCCGACGTTTGGCACATCGTCTGTAGGGGCCTTAATACCTCTAGAAGTTATGACTTGTCTAATAAATTCGTTGACACCCGTGTATAGTGAACGTATCCTGTACTAATATATCCATGCCGAAAAAACTGCTTGTGTTGCCATCTATACGTATTAACATAATTTAGAGCAAAATTTGATAATTTTGTCTCGGCGATCCCATAATTTTAAATCGTACAAACGGCAACACTGACCCTACTCCAAGCTGGTCCACGTGGGGATGGAAAGATGGAATGATGCTGATGGTGGGGACCCGAGGAACATCTTAAAAATCAGAAATTGTAAAACATTTGCAATAAATGGAGGCACACATTGAACGAGATCAGGGGACTAGGTTTTATACTTAAGAATAAATTCTCAACAGTAATATCCCAAGTGCATTAAAATAGCCGATTAAATTTTGACGTTTTCTGTCAGAATGTTTTGCTAAGAAATTTGTCAAGTAAATTTATTTTCCACACTGAATGAATTGCGTTTGGTTAATTTAAGAAATGTAGAGATAAAACGATTGTGTAGGTTATATGAATAATCGTTTAAATTTAGTTGTTTATGTTTGCTACCACAGTCTATATCACAAAACAATAACGTCTATAATTATAGACTGTGCCAAAAAAACTATAACTAATGATTGTGTGGCTACCAACATTGGAATACTTAAAGTCAGGGGCCGAACTGGGTGTTTAAACCGGCCCCTTTTAAAAAAAATGCTTGTTTTTATAAGGCAAACAAAAACAATTATTAGACATAAAAACAATATTCGTTTTCAGAAAAATATATAATATATTTCAAAAACATTATTCAGGTACTACAAAAATATTAGAAAAGCAATAAAAAAAAATTGTGTAAACTCATATTGTGTACATTGGTGTAACTAGCTATAAAGTAAGAAAGATAAAATTTAGTATTAAAATTAAGGTAGAATATCAAATTACCAGTATTTTTCATGCTTTTACACTTACATGTCAGTATATGCAAAATATTAATACACTAGAACATCTTTTTTGGAAGACATTAACATGAAAGGTACCAAATTAGCTTGAGACAAATAGCTCCTTGCTCTATTTAAATAAAAGATAATTTCGAATTTCATATGCAAATTGTGAAATAGAAAGTGTTAATAATTGTTATGTATGTATTAAGGGGGGGAGTAGAGTAGTGTTGCAGAGGTTGCACCTTTGATGTCAGGCGGTCGCACCTGGTGCCATAGATACCGGGTGGCTTGGCATGACTGGTCCTCGCAAGACACTCAACTCTCAACTTATGGCTCCGCGCGCCACTCCCTGGAAGCTGCATCGACCTGCAGACTAAACTAAGTTGAGGGTAACCAGATATGGTGAACTGAGTATAATTAAACAACGTCTGATCCGAAGCGGGCGGTTGTTAACGGGTAGACCAAACTCGTAAGCCACGAAGACGGCAATTGGGTCTAGGACTAGAACCCGAATGTAAAGGAAGGGTAGACCGAACTCTGTCACAGAATAATACAGAATGGCCTGGTTGGCTTAAAATTCAGCTAGTTTTTTCTTTGCGCATGCGCGAGTTCTGGTGGTGTGCAGTCAGCTGTTTTGCTGTTTTCCATATTTTACACGTGTAATTGTGGCTGTCAATGACCCCTTATAAGAAGGTTATGTTTTTTTGTGCAAGTGGTTTTAAAATATTAATTTAATGTGAGTGCACAGAAAAGATCTTTTGGTGGCACATGATGTACTGTGCATTTCCATATAAATTGGATGGACTTTAAACGTACAGATTATTTCTGTTCAGTTTAAAATTTAGGCGCATAATTTTGAATTTACCGCCTCTGCACACCACTAGGATCATGGCGGACAATTTCAAGGTCACAAAAATTGAATATGCTGACATCAAAAGCGCCGACACAGAGAGGCCATTCTGATTTAGGGTATTATTCTGTGACCCTCTGTAGTCCAGTCAAGACAGTCGGCCTAATGGAAGAAAACCACGACAAAAAATTACCCGGTCCTCCAGGTTGGGGGTTTAGGCAGCGGGCCAGCACCTCGTTCCTAGTAAAAATAGTACTTCAAGTACTACATCGCTAAATTTCCTATAACCAAGCCTCGGAAACAGGATGGAACAAACCAAAGACGAACTCAGGCGCGAAAACGGATATTGAGTATAAGCACATGGAACGTTCGGAGCTTATCCAATAAATATGAAGAAGTCTTAAAAGAAATCGAAAAATTTAATGTAGATATAGCCACACTAACTGAAACCAAAAAGAAAGGACAAACTACAGAAGAAAAACAAGGATATATATGTATACACAGCGGAGTCCCTAAGGAAGAACGAGCCCGTAGTGGTGTCTCTATAATCATAAAGAAACGATTTAAACAATGCATACGCTCTTGGGAACAAATTAATGATAGGATTGTAAAAGTACAGCTGAATTTGATGAACCATGAAGTTGTTTTAGTTGGAGTATATGCACCAAGCGAAGATGCTGCCATCGATGTTAAAGATAAATTTTATGAGGAACTGACAACGTTGCTTAATTCAATAAGTGACCGCAAAGAAATATTATTAATGGGCGATTTCAATGGCAGGACTGGGAGCGATGCCGATCCCGTAGTAGGCAAATACGGAGAAGATATCTTAAATAACAACGGAGAAAGACTAGTTGAAATGTGCCACCAAAGTTCTCTAAAAATAACTAACGGATGGTTCCAACACAAAGACATTCATCGATTCACCTGGACACAACCTACACGACAACTAAAGACAATTATAGATTATATAATCTGTAAACAAGATTCCAAATTAAGAGTGATGGACGTAAGAGTGAAACGAGGGGCCGAATGTGGCTCAGACCACTACATCCTGGAATCTAAAATCTATTTTCCGTTTAGAAAAAACAATAAAAATGAATTAAGTACGATAGGGAAAAATATCTTAAGTCCTACAATACCAAAATATAATTTGGCAGGATTAGAGGACGATTCCACAAGGTTTCTGTATCAACTGCGCTTGGCCAATAAATTACGATTGGTAGAAGACGCATGCTCACAAGAAATGTATAATAACATTCACACATGCATACATGAAGCAGCCCACGAAGCTTTAGGAGAGAAAGAAGCATCTTCTCGAAGAAAGGGCTTGCCAAAATGGTGGTCAAAACACATTGAAAATGTAGTCTCAGCAAAGAAGGAATCATATAGGAAATGGATGTCAACTAAAGCACCAGAAGATTGGGAACTATACCGCCAAGACAGAAAAGAGGCACAAAAAGCTATAACTAAAGCTAAAAACGATCAATGGGAAACAGCGTGTGCAGAGATTAATAAATGCACGGGAAACACGCGGGCAACCAAAGCTTGGTCTATATTAAAAAACATGAGAACCTCAAACAAAGATACAAGTGGGATAAGTTTAATACAAATAAAAAGCTGGTACGATTATTACAAATCACTTTTGACGGAGAACAGAAACGAATTCTTGGGCGCCAATGAACAGGTAGAGAATGACGGTAACATTCAGGAAACTCCTAGAGAACTGGACATAGCAGAGAAAACGAAGGCACTTAGAACAATGAAAAATGGCAAGGCGCCTGGTCCAGGGTACATTCCAATAGAATTGATTAAAGCCGGCCCGACGAAACTACTAGAACTAATAACTCTCATGTTTAACCGATGCCTATTAGGCGAAGGACTACCATTAGACTGGAAAAAAGCCTACATAACATCAATCTACAAGAAAGGCAATAGACATGACTGCAAGAACTACCGGGGCATAAGTGTAATCAGTTCAATGGCTAGACTATATGGAAGAGTTATCAAACTAAGACTCGAAGAAACTCTACAAGAGTCAGAAGAGCAGAACGGTTTTAGGGCCGGGAGATCGTGTATCGATGGAGTATTTGTTCTAAAATGCCTGATAGAAAAAAGGATAGCACGTGGACGACCTGTTCACTTAACGTTTGTTGACCTCCAGAAAGCATACGACACCGTCCCATTAGGTAGGCTATGGACGAGTATGAAAAATGCTGGTGTCAACAAAGTTTATATCAACGCCACTAGAAATCTGTATGAAGGATGTACTAGCACAGTCAGACTTGGAAAAGAACTGTCACAAGAGTTTGAGGTTACAAAAGGGCTACGCCAAGGTTGTTCGCTTGCTCCTACTCTTTTCAAAATATATATTGAAGTCGCTCTCAAATCTTGGAAACTAAAATGTCGAAACATGGGCATACCAGTAGCTGACGATCTGCTATACACCTTGTTACTCGCGGACGATCAAGTCGTGATAGCTGGAGACGAAGACGACTCGTCTTATATGCTACGAAAACTAGAAGACGAGTATAAAAAATGGGGACTTGAGATCAGTTTAACAAAAACCGAATACCTGGTTGTAGGGGAGCAGGGAAACGATCTTAATTTAGGAAATGCTATAATCAAAAATTGTAGTGACTTCAAGTATTTGGGAGTGACACTTTCGGAGACCGGAAAAAGTAAAAAAGATATTGTAAATAAAGCAAGCCAGGGAAGACGGGCCATTAGACAATTGAATTCGGTCCTATGGAGTAAAAATGTGACGAAAAAGAACAAGAAGACCATTTATAAAACAATCGTCGAAAGCATTTGCACCTACGGTTGCGAAACATGGGAACTGAATAAGAGGGAGAAATTGAAATTGGGTGCGGTAGAAATGGACTTTTGGCGAATGTGTTGCGGTGTATCTAGACTCCAGCATGTTACCAACGAAAGAATAAGACAGCAGATGAACGTTCAGAGCTCCATCGTGGAAACAATAGAGACCAAGCGGTTAATATGGTATGGGCATGTACAACGTATGCCTGAAAACCGCTGGCCTAAGAAAATTTTAAATTGGATTCCTCCAGAAAGATTGAAAAGGGGAAGACCTCCAAGGAACTGGAGACAAGATATAAAAGAGACAGTGGTAGCAAGAGGTCTCCAAGAAGAGGAATGGCGTGATAGACACGCCTGGCGAATAGGAAGCGAGAGACGGCCCCGGCCGTAGATATAAACTCGCACATATATATATATGTATTAAGGGCATAATCAATAGATTATAGCACGAGGAGGTATTTAAAGCGCTACCCAAGCGGAGAGTTTTCAGTATCCGGAGGGCTATAATCGTGATTATGCACGTGGTACATACAACGTTTTATTTCATTTTGGCTCTCAAAATGGACAAAAATCAAAGATTTACAGCCGTATTCATAGTCGTTCGACAGCAGCTCGCCGGCGAGTCGCCGGAGTTTCGTTATGAATAGTATGTTGGCGGCACTGTACGTCTATGTCAAATTCGAGGTTAACAGGTTAGATTTTGTGTCAGTTTCTGTCAAAACTGACGGAAAACCTAACCTGATAACCTCGAATTTGACATAGACGTACAGTGCCGCCAACATACTATTCATAACAAAACTCCGGCGACTCGCCGGCGAGCCGCTGGCGAACGACTATAAATACGGGTGTTTTTAGTGTTTTGACTACAGACTACTGCGTCATCGTTGTACCGACGCTGTACATTTTTGGTATGCTATGGTTTCTATGCAGATTGTTGGTGTTGGTGTACTACATTGTTAGAGTTTGTTATACTACTTAGCTACTTTATAGGCCATCGGGCTATAAAAACCATATTACGACCGCTATCGAGGTCCAGTTGTAACACCCGTCCCTTCTTGTAAGGGATGTTAAACTCTACGCTCGTCGGGTAGCTATTAAACAGTCGGAAATAATTTTGGTTCCCCAGATATATGATAGTTTAACATACAAAAACACCATCGGGATACAATTAAACAATTTAATTTGTTTAGCTGTGATACACTTAGATATTTCAAAATTCATTATTAACAAGAAATTACAATAAACTCGTGTAGACGGCTGAAGCTGATAACCGGCGTTCTTATCTCGGCGGTCGGCCAGGCATTGCAGGTGCGGTTGATAAGCGGCCCCTTCGGAGTAGGTAGCTGGAAAAAATCGAATTAAACGGTCTGCCAATTATAGAATAAAACATATCACGGTTCTGGAGATTTAACTGATAAGACGCAGGTGAAGCCCGGCGTACTGCCTCTAAATTAATTTAGGGACGTCTGGAGACGGAAAAACTAAAAGCGCCGCATTGCGTTAATAAATATGACTTTAATTTCATAGTCCGAACGTGAGCTCAATGTGGCCGCTTTTCCTCCAAAGCCGGCCGGGAAATTTCGTGCGCTCGGACTATTTTCGACTGGCGAATTCTGATTTAATTAGTAATGGCCCTAGTGAAGAGGATGCAATATTTAGCCACCAATTCAACTAAGTTCAGGTTTAATTAATAATGGTTTTAGTGAAGAGGATGCAATATTTAGCCACCAATACAACTAAGTTCAGGTTTAATTAATAACGGTATTAGTGAAAAGGATGCAATATTTAGCCACCAATTCAACTAAGTTCAGGTTTAATTAATAATAGCTTTAGTGAAAAGGATGCAATATTTAGCCACCAATTCAACTAAGGCCCGGGATAATTAATAACGGTAACAGGTCGGGATTCGGCTTTCAGGGAAATAAATGGTTCCGGGAGAATCTCTTCGACAGGAACAGGGATACGGGCAGGTGGAACTGGGAACTGGAACTGGGATGGAAGTCTTCGCTGGGGAAGTAAATTCGGATCTCTGTGTTTCTCTGGGAAAATCTGCTGGAATCTCGTTGGAATCTCCTTTTATGTGCCCTGGAAAAGTTCTCAAGTGGGGGATAGCGGCGCGCGACTCGACTCGGTACTTCCTTGTTATCTCTGGACGTGGCGTCGGTCCCTGCGCGGTTATCATCTCGTGCATTGACATTACGGAAATTACGATAACGTGAGGTCGGACAAGGATCAAATTTAAATATTATATTAATATTCGGAAATACAAATTTGATCTGCAGGCAAACGTTACACAGTAAACAAGATTATGGTTCCAAAATGAGCCAAGAATTTTTTGCAATCGTTTACTTTTTAGTTGTCATTTTAATGTCAGAAAGACATGCTTTTCACAAGCGAAAAATAGTCATTTATCTACCAATGGCGTAAGACGGGGCTTGTGGCCCGCGCCGTGAAAACAAAGGCAATAAATGCTAGTTATACACAAGGTGGATCAACATTTTATGTATAGGTCGGAGTAAATGTTGACAACTAACGATGTCATTGCTTGTCAAGCTGACTAACAAGACACTAACCCGGTCGTAAAATACGTTTATTTGAAATCGGCAGTGAAGTACGCCGAAATCGTCATTAAAATACGAGAAATCGGCAGTGAAGTAATCCATTGTTTTACGACTTTTTTGTAGGTGGCGAGGCGACAGATAAACGTCAATCGACCGAACATAACCTACAAAAGTTGGTTAAAATGTTGTAATTTCACGATTCCTCGATTTCAAATAAAACATAGTGTACACCTCGGCACTGAAGTTCGTTTTTATCCCTCATGTGGTTTATTTGCCTTGGCCCTACGGGCCTCGGCAACTAAATCCACATTCGTGATAAAAAGTTATACTTCAGTGCCTTGGTATACAAACTACTATTGCAATCCTGTACAAATATGTCAACTATTTAGTTGTCATTATGGATGTAAAAATTACATACTTTTTTATTAGTGAAAAAGGTTACGTTTTTTAACGTTGCCATTACCAAAAAATGTGTGTTTATCAGAGAATTGCAAAACATTTTGTATGCCACGCATTGCTAAATTAGTGTTTTTTTCAGTCGTCGTAATTTACAACAAATATAACTCGTAAAAAATACCCATATTTTGCAACTTTTGTTTCATAAATAGCTATTACGACACGTTTACACCCGTATTCATAGTCGTTCGCCAGCGACTCGCCGGCGAAACGCCGGAGTTTTGCCACGCCCCTTACGAGAATTAACCTTGCATAGTCGCTCGCCGGTAAAACCAAGAATGCGCGTTACTATGGTTTTCGGCGGAGCGCTGCATGCGCGAGCGACTATGCAATGTTAATTCTCGTACAAGGGGCGTGGCAAAACTCCGGCGTTTCGCCGGCGAGTCGCTGGCAAACGACTATGAATACGGGTGTTAGTGTCGCTTAGCGGGCCATAAAGTAGGTACTCTAGTTTCCAGTAATCTATTATTTGTTATTTATATCTGTGATACGAGGTACAGAATGCTTTTAAAGCTTTTCAATTTATTTATGTATTAAAAGTGGAAAACAATGTTGTATGCACCACCGGTATTACTTGATGTTTATACCGCTCGGGCACAACAATTTATATAATACTCTTGGTAATAAATTTTATGGCAGAGGGCCGTAAAGTAACATAGTACGCCCTCAAATATAGGGTATAAAGTGACCAATTCCACCCGGTCGTACATAATGTTAGTTTTTTAACGTTACCATTGGTGACGTAAAAAATTACTTTCTTAACATAATCTAAAATAACTAAAAAATTTTGTTTAGTACAGATTTGCAGAAAATATTGTACGCAATAAGTTGCAAAAATCAGTATTGTATCGACTCGTGAAACAAAACATTCTCATTTATCAGGTTGTTCACAAATAACTATTCTGCAATCCTGTAGTAAAATGTCAATTTTGTAGTTGTCATTGTTAATGTCAAAATGGCATATAGTCCGGCAGCCACAAGATAAAACCCAACAATTTCGTATTAAGTTTTTTTAAAAACGGATTTGGGGTCTAAAGGTCTCCTAGTTTTGATATCCAAGTGATGACAAAGCGTCATCCTTGAGCAACTCCAGATACGGGGTGTCCGAAAAGAAGTAAGTGGGTGAAATATCACTCTTTTTAAATTATTTGTAAATTTTACGTAAATAAACGAGTTTTTTACAAATGGTTTGTTTCTCATAATGTTTATATACAATAAAAACAAAAAAATTTAAATACAGGGTGTTCCAAAAGTATATTATTATTAAAAATTCTCCTGCTGACGTAGTTCGAGCGGCAAGGACAGCTAGCGAATGAGTACTGGTTATTATCAACAATAACCTGGGTTAGTGTAGCATCATTTCCTTTAGTAATTCCAGTTAAATTTACATTTTTAACCACCTCAAAAGCGGCAGCGTTTTGAATCTTAACAGCTCATCATACGTGCATGATACTTTAAATTGGATCAAAATATTCACTAGTTCTTTTGAAAATCTAAACTTAACGCCTACACCTATTTGAATATTTGTAAATGTATTATATAAAGTCGATGAGACGATACTCCCAATTAAAAGTGCCGGTGGAGTTTTGTCCAATATAGGTGATAGCGATTCGCAAAATTTTAATAGATTTTTACTGCAATCCGCTATCACTGTTTCGTATTTTACATGTAACTTATATTTCCCTTTGTTCCTCTTTACATCAGCAACTTCGCGTCTTATTTCTTTTGTTATTTTGCCAATTGCAGTTTCAATATCATCAGCGTCATCCTCAACACGACTAATTCTTAAGGTCGCCGCGACTTTGTTAGGGAATGTAATTATATTTGCATATCCTGCGGCAGAAAGTACTATCAGTTCATCAAACTGTTTCTTGGGGGTTTTCATTAAATTACCTCGAGTAAGCTTATGTCCTCCGGATCCGAGTATATATTGTTTATATCTACCGAATTCCAAATTCTTTCTTTATCGGTCAATATTTCTTTTACTGTTTCCTCGTAAGGAATATCTTCTTCCTCGGTATCCTGACTAGACTGTCGTTTTACTGAAAGCACAGCGTTTTGACCCATGAATTTATTACGACAGTCCATATGGTGTTTGGCATCTACGGCAGGTAGGTCTGCCACACAGCCAGCTAATATTAATCTAATTTGAGCAGCCCAGGTATCGTTTCCTTCCACGCACGTCTGCAAAATGGCTTCCTTGTTTGAAATTTTCTTTACCTTGTATTCTAAAGCTAGAAATTGAAAGGACGGTCGCGATCGATGAGGATTCTTTTTATTCTTTTCCACTTTGCACTTTTGTCCACCATACAGGCAGTCGTTTTTAAAATTGAAATTTGGCACTTCTGATCACCTCTGCGTTTCGTTGTTGAAGTTCCCGCTTCGGTAACAGCATTTCCTGGCGATAAATATCTCTTCAAGTTCTTCAAACTTTTGATCTTCATACACTTTACTGCACTTTATAAGTTTTTATGCGCTGGGCACCAGCAACGGAAAGTTTTTAAGTTTTTTTTCACAAGCAAATTTAAAGTTAAAAAAACACTTGTTTTCACTCATATTTAACTAGACGTTACACTATACCCGAATCTGAAAAAGAAATCGCTATTAGAGATCCTATTACCATGATACAGGAATATTTATGCTTGGTTTCTACCTAAGAAACCTTCTCCAATTTTTTTGTGTCTGTATGTTGTTTCAGCCAAAAATTTTTGGGACACTCTGTACCTGTCATGCAGCTTTGTTTTTAAACAATTACGTTGTTAGTTTTAGCTGAATTTTGAACTGGAACACAAAATATTCTCGTATCAGAAATTCATTAATATTATTAAAACTTTATAACACAGATTTTTTAAACACCCTGTATATGGCTGAAACTTGTAAAATCAATAAATTCAATAAGTTAAAGCACAATTAACCACACAATAATAAAGTAGTATTCAAGTTTAAAGCCAAAAACATACAATCATCTTATTGTTTTGAAACACCCTGTGTATCTCAAGTTGCTCAAAGATGCCAGCTTGTCATCAGTCGGATATGGTAAATAGACATATAAATCTACGAGAATCCGTTAAAAAAAAAACTTAATACTAATATTTTCACTTCAGGGAAATAACACGGTTCCGCTGCCGGACTAATACACTTTTTCAGGCTTTGCCATAAATTTGTATGTTAACATGATGTATCTAAATAACATAACATATCTGAAACTTTGTGTTTATTATAGAATTGCAAAAAATATACACCTTGCAAAAGTTTTTCACTATTTATAATTGTCCAACGAGCAAAGCAACTCGTGAAAAAACCCTGATTTTGAAACTTGTTTCATAAATAACTAATATGCTTTTTATAGATCAAGGTATATCTCAGCATATAAATTATATTTCTTCAGAACGTGGTAGCAACAAACTATACATTTTTTGCAGAAGTTAATATCAACAGTACGGTTTTCTGCTTCATAATCATCTTGTTCCATTTTTTCTTTTTTAACGGCGATGGCAACTTATTCCACTTGGAACCAAAATTTTAAAGTTCTATTTGTAGATTATCTTGCGCCACTTCAGGATAAAACTTGGTTAGCTTTTTGTGAAAAATATGTCAACAGGTTTTGAAGGAAAGAGAAACGTGACGGGTAAAAGCATTCAAAATCTATTTTCAATTGGTTATTTATAGCTAGATTTTGTGGTGCTTCATTGCAACTTTCGTCGTGAAATATTTTTTTTCGTATTCTGTGGATGCACATCTCTTTCTTCGTCTAGCGGAATTTCATTCTCAAAAAATTGCTTATTTACTTTATTTATAAACTCTTCAGTTTTAAGAAATTCTCGATAAACTTTTTTTAGGGATAGAAAAGTGTTCTCTGCCATGCGGTATTCTGGCAAGGAATTTATACCTGATATTTATAGGTACAATCGTGTGCAAATAAATCTGGGACAATGGTTTTTTCATATGTAAATTGAGTTACGATTTGAAGCATATCTCCATGGATTTCCTGCTATCAGAAAGAGTTCCATTAAACTTTGACAAGTAAATGAAAATGTAGCTCTTTCTGGTAGCAGAAAATCCATGAAGATATTCTTCAATTCTCAACTCAACCTACATATGAAAAAACCATTGTCCCAGATTTATTTGCACACGACTGTACTTTGATAGAGGCATAAAAATTCTTTTGAACAACATCGCGAAAATAATTGTCTCATACTTCAAGAAATTGTAACATGTTAATATGTGACAGTGATTTGAGTGATTAACCAGCAGACCACCGGGCACCGCAACCACCGGCCCATCGGGCTAGCGCCTGATCGCCCGGCCCCCCAGTCCGTCTCTGCTTAAAGTTACTATTAATTTGGCAGCACCTAACAACGGACAGTTGCCGATTATGTTGGCATCCTGTATATCCGGAATTGAAAGTGCCAATGGTCGATTAAAAATACTTAAGTCTCAAATTTTGTGTGTTTTGTGTTTATTTATTTGTAGGTATATGGTGCCCAAACAGCAATAAATGCATCCAGTAACAACGCCTTTAATTGCAGATTTGGTAGTGCAGCTGTAAATATCTTAAAAACGTCGCATGATCAGCTGTTCTGGAATTTGGTATTTGTTAATCAACAAAAATAACTGTAAAAATAATGGATCTGTCAGAAGACCTGCAAGACATTCTATCACTCGTAAGGGCCTTTCCAAGAGGGTTTGAAGACAGCTGGAGTAGCAAAACCAGTCTTTCACAAGACTTCCATAGTTCCATGCTCGGTGATCTAATTGACGTTAATAAAATACAGTTTTCCAACGATGAAACTTGGTACGTAGCACCATATCGTTAATTAAGCAAAAATGCATGTTAATCATTGCATTCTAGGCTCTATGAATCTCCAACAAAAAACTCCAACGTTAAAAACTTAAAGCATTGGTTATACCAGGACAGCATGGGTGCACAAGATTCAAGCTTCCGCTCTAGTCACATGCCGTTAGTCCACGAAGCACCAAATTTAGATACGAAAAAAAGTATAGATTCGCGGACGTTCACACGCCCCAAGAAGCGGTTAAACCGGCCCAGCATTGAAATGTACAACGAGGGTTATTTTAAAATGGATAAAAGTATAGATTCAGACACCAACAAATATGCTGATGAAGTTGAAAACAGTCCATCGCCCTTTGCAAGTCGATTCAAAAGTGTTTCAGAATTGGAAATTCCCGAAAGTGATTCCGTACCAGTGCAATCGCAGCCACCACTAACCTTTGATTTCTCACAACCCACAAGCAGTAGCATATTTGATAAAATTGTAGCCGCTGCTCCAGACGTGGACTCGTTTCAGAACATGTCGCCACCTAGTTTAGTGAATTCCATGTGCTCTTCGACGTTTACGAACCTGATGGAAAGTAGCATGATTAAAAACGATCCGGTTTTGAGGGAAATTCGGGACGAGGATTATTCGGACGACATGCTGCAAGATTGCGATCCTCCACTATTGAAGTCGTTCACGGGCAGTAGCAGCAGTCTCAATTCGGATACCCCAGAGGGTTTTTTGAAACGGACAGCTGACACTACGTTTAGTAAAATTTACAAAAAGAATGTGTCTGTTGAAAAGGAAAATGCTCTGAATGAAACTTACAGTTCCGAGCACACTTTTACCCTTGATTGCACCTACCAGAAAGAATTGATTAACGATGTCAGTACGTCTGACGGCGGTTCTATTACCTCTGGTATGTATTGTTTATATTTTGGTGAGATCTTAATTGATATTAATTAATTTTAAAGTTCCGTTGGTAGCATCTGCTGTAAAAAAATAATTGAACTAGTATGGTTTTTCACGATTTATACCAATTATACCAATGCTGTCTCAGAATAAATTCTTGATTGATGTTTAGAGTGTTGGAGGTGAGATATTCGGCTGGCAGTAGGGGTCTGATGTTGAAGTAATCAGAATTAGATGACAAGATGCAAAAAAAATCGTTCCAAAATTTATAGAATCAACCAAATCTTACTTTTTTTTACTTTGCTTGGATAATCTGGATATGCTTAGGGTGTTGGAGGTGAGATATTGGGCTGGCAGGAGGGGTCTGATGGTGAAGAAGTCATATTTTGCATACACAATATATGTATACAGTATGAGCACCTTAAAAAAATAAAATTTTGTTGGTTTTTGCTTTAACTGGGAAATATATAGAAGTAATAATTTGTATATAATGCAGGCTTTATCCTTGATAAAAATGGGGTCTAACAATTACAGGATAAAGGTTGTATGATACAAAAAGGAGCAACGAATAAATGTGTTATGTTAAATATAGCTGCAACGCAGGAATTCGTTTTTTCGTTTTCTTCTAGGTAACGTTTAGTTTTTCCAATTCTTTCTCTATATTTCTTTTCTTCCATGTTTCTCTTGGTCTGCCTGCTTTTCTTTTTCTAATATTCTACATACTGTTTGGAGGTATTTGTTTACGAAAGTTTGTAGTCTTCTTATATTTCTTTTGGTCTCCATCTATGTTTCTGCTCCATGGAGAGCACTTTTTACATTGGATCTGAATAATCAAATCTTGGTTTTCCTATTGATATTTTCAGTTGACCATGTTTTCCTAAGTATATTGAATGCATTTTGTGCTTTATTTATTGTAGTTGTTATTTCTTGGTCGGTGCCACTCTGGCTGCAAACAATACTCCGTAAGCAACACAATTTTTTTACTGTCGTCTAGGCTTTTCCTTGCTGGTAGCTTTGTTTTCTTCTCATTTATTGTCAGTCTTACTTCGGTTGCGGCATTTATTAGTTTATTTGTTTTGGTCTGTATTTGTTGTCTTTTGGACGTTATCAGAATGATGTCATCAGGGAATTCTAGGTCTGCTAGTATATTAAAAGTGTCCCAAGTTTATTCCTATTCTTTGGTCTACAGGTTTCATTTTTGGCAATCTATAACATAAAATCGGTGCTCTCTTTGTATGTTTGCGTGTTTACGTGTTTGCGTGTTTACGTCTATGTTTGTTCGCTATCTCCTCCGAAGATACTGGACCGATTAAGTTGTACGATGGCTTAAAAGTTTGCTAATTTCTAGATTTAGATCGTAGGCCGGTTTTTATTTTTAAAAACAGTGCGAAAAAGTTTTAATTTAATTAACACCTCTAGGCAGCAGGGCGGAGCGCCTTACGCGTTGCACTATTAGCTCGGGTGCGCGCATTATTCAAACAAGAGAGGTGGTCCTGCGGTAGGGTGCTGGCCTATCACGCGGGTGGCCCCGGGTTCGATCCCGCCGATGCATCCTTTTTTTTTTTTAATTTATATTGATGAATCTCTCTTAATTTTACGAACCGAAACGTAGTTCGGGTGACTCACTAGTTTAATTATAATTCCTTGCATCCACTCTGAAGAGATTCGTTCCTCCCATATTTCCTTTAATAAAATAGGTACATGATTTTTACTAATGTTTCCATTTGGGCTTTAATTAGATCTACTGGTATATTGTCTATCCCACCCGCTTTTGCATTTTTGAGGTTATGATTGCTTTCTGTATTTCGTCTTCGCTAAATTCTTCTAAACTTATATTCAGTTCCTCGTTTTGGTTTTAGTTTGCGCTGTTGTTGTATCATATCTTGTCTTTATAAATTTCTGTAAAATATTCAACACATCTGTTTTTTTTTATCCCTTCAGTCAATGACATATTACTTGTTTTTCCTTGTTTTTGATTTTGTTAATTTTCTTGTTATTTCATAAGGCTTCCATGTATCGTGCCGTATTACCACCTCTTCTGCCTCTAGTGCTTGTGGTTCCAAGAATAGTTGTTCATTTTTCTGGCGCTTCCTTTGACCTGTTTATTCTACTCTCAGTATTCTTCTTCAAGCTTCAGAATAGATTATTTTTATCTTCAACACCTTTCTTTTGTTTGTTACTTTGAAGGTGCTTTGGGAGAGCCATGTTTTATCTTTTCTCCTTTTGAGTCTGGCATTTTCTGTTGCTGCTAACATAATAGCGTTTTTGTATTTCTGCCACACTTCTTGTATGTTTTCTTCGTTCAGGTTTTCAATTCTTCCAATTTTTTATCTACTTTTTCTGGAACTGTTAGCGTGAGTCTTCATTTTTTTAATAAATTTTTTTAGGTTATATGTTCCTCTTGTTATCTGCTGTGTGTAATTGGCTTTGAGGCTTAAAATTTGTGCTCTAACAAGGTTGTGGTCGTATCCTAAATCAGCTCTTCTCATGGCTTTTACGCCTTGTAGGGAATTTCACCATTGTCGCTCAAACATTATGTGATCAATTTGTTTCTTTGTATTTCCTGCTAGTGATGATTAGTCTTTGACCATTTTCATTCGCGACTCCAATTCTATGTTTTTCAATCACTTTTTTACTTTATTGTTTCTGCTCACCTTTGCTTTCCATATCCGCATTAAAATTGTTGATGTTGCTTTTGTGTTTTCTGTAGATCATTTCAAGTGGCGATTGGTTTGATAATCCTTCTCATTCCAGTAGTGTTACTGCTGACTCTGGATTTAACATTTTTACTTTTTGCTCCTGCATGTATGATGGTATTCCCACTTTGTAGTCTGATGCTTCGTTTCGCTTTCCATCTTGTTTCGCTTATAGCTAACATTTTGATTTTATATTTATTCATTTTCTTTGTGTTCTGTCTTCCTGTTTCCAACATTGTTGCACGCAATATATTTTTTCTTGCTCTCTAAATCTTTGTTCTTACTAATTTGCAATTTTGTGTTGTTACTTCGACACGAAGTGTACGAAGTATTGAAATTCCCTCATATCGAAAACCACTCTGAATCAAATATCTCTAAAATTCGAGCCAACCGACTAATGAACCCATTGTATCAAATCTCCGTCTCGGCGGTGCGGATCTTTTGGTGAAGATCCCAGCCTACTAGATCAATTGTATATCAATAGTATTGGGGGGTGCCTAAACGTGCTGTGCGGGGGATGTATGTTCGTATGTGTACACGATTCCGGTCGCCAGGAACTTTCCTGAAGTCTTGGATCGTTTTCATACGATAGGTCCTCTGAAAATGAAGGCAACATCAACTTTTGAGCTATGGTCGTCGGCAAAAAAAAATTATTTTTTTTTTTTTTTTTTTTTTTTTTTTTGATAAATAACTGGTTCATAGCATTTCATTGTATTAGCGAAACGGGGTGATGCTGAGTATCGAAGTATTCTTGGAAAGCACGGAAGGGCGCTTTTCTTGGGTGGGGGGTACCGTATATTTCATTCTTGTTATTGCTATTATTGTCATATGTCCATTTGTCCTCGACTCCTTCCAAGTCTTCATTTATAGGTAGTGCATTTGTCATTGAGCCATTTTCATTCACCATGATATTGTATTGTTTGCCTTCTCTGTATTTGTTGCTAGGACCAGACTCTGGTCCTAAAGACCTCTGCTATTGTTAATATTAATTATTATTAATCATGTTTTTGTACTAACTTAAAAATTATAAGGAAAACTAGTAAAAGGAGGGGAATGGGCCTCGAATTCCGCCTGCCAAAACTTGTACATATTTTATTTCTTCTCTTGTGATTTCCTCTTTATTCAATTTTATATCTTCTTTGTTGATCAGCTTCCGGTGCTTCTTCCTGTGTTGTTTGTAGATTTCTTCGAGTTGCTCAACCCACCTTTGTTGAATTTCTTTATTTGTGTTAGGAATTTTCACCCTTGTGATCTTTTTCATGTTGATTACCTTTGTTATATCGTACAGGAGTTTAATGAATTTTTTTTGTGCTGCTTCTTGTTCTTTGTTTTTTCCCCTTGTCATTCCTAGCACTTGGTTTGACTTGCTTTGTATTTCTTTATCCTCTTCGTTCTTGCTTGCCAGTATACTTTCCTCACAGTTTTTTTTATAGTTATTTTGTGTATATTCTATATTTCATCTACTTCATTATCTTCATTTTTCTGTTTCTCCCATTCTTCTTCTAGATTTTCTTTGCCATTGTACATTGTATCTATTCTGTTTTTGTCTCCTTGCTTTTGACTTAGCTTCGCTGTGACTAACATGTTTAGTCATTCCATCTGCATCCTTCATTGCTCTAACATCATTCAGCATGCTTGTCCATTTTCTTTCTATTACTGTGTTGTCTATTTTTTAAATAGGCCATCTACCTTCTATTATTAAGTTATTTCCTATAGAAAATTCCACAAATAATTTGTCATTTCCTTTTATACTGCCTACTCGCTCTATCTCCATTGTTTCTTCTTCATTCGTTCATATCGCTCTTTAATATTCTTATATCTGTTTTATGTTGTTTATTTATGTCGCACCCTTTTCCATTTTACTTCACCTAAGCACATTATCCATTCGCTACCTTCCAATTTTGTTATCAATTTGATTTGTCTTGCTTCGTTCTAGCATCACTTTCAAGTTCCACACTCTGTATATATTTTGATTTTCTAGCTTCTAAAACTTAGTATGTCTTGGAATGGTGTAGCAGAAAGTTTGGCATTAGTGCCAGCACAAAGCAACCACTAATAGAGCGATTTCTCCCATAGTAAGCTTGTATAAAAGTTTCAGCGCCCTACAACGGGTGGGCCAGAAACTATTCCAGCAAGGCGGCAAAATTTAAATACGCCATTACTACGATATTTGGATTAATCAAGGATATGCCGTCAACACCAATACAAATTTTGCATATACATAATTTGCCTTCATCAGAATCTCGATTTTAAAGTTTTGAACCGCATAAATCGGAATATCCAAAATCTTTCTAGGTTCTGAAGTTTACAATAATTATGGAAAATTCAAACAAAATAATTGCGAATAACAAATATATTTAAGTAATTCAAATAGCAATATTGTTTAATAGGTATTCTCAATCTTACAATAGTCGTACTCAATTGCAACAATTTACTTTAGTTCAAAATGCTTTTCACGCATATTAAATGATTTGTCGGTGTCATTTTGACGTATGAGTTTACTATTTACGCACTTTTCAAAAAGCGGACAGGTGACACCAGCGCCTCTTGACGGATGGGCCAATCTCTAACAATTATTTGATTTGACAGATGCATTCAGAAAACGCTTCTATTAATAATAATAATAATAATAATAAATGTCTTTTATTTTCACACAAAAGAATATAAAGAAAACAAAAATAAAAACAAATCATGTGTGAAAATTCATAAGGCGAAGTTCAGCATAGCCCACAAGGGCTGTTGCTGTTCTTCCACTTAACCTTACCCAATTAAAACTAAAACATGCAATGGCCAAAAATATAATACATATTTAGCACATGTAAACGATCAGTTTCACTGCTGAGAGAATAACAACTTCTTTAATTGATTTTTAAAGGCAGAAGGGCTCAGATTTTTGAGAGAGTTTGGCAACTTATTATAAATAAAAGCAACTTGATATGAAAAGGAGGATTTATATTTTTCAGTTCTGTGCTCCGGAATAGATAAACTGTCCTTGAAACGAATATTAACTTGGTGAATATCCGATCGAACAATAATTTTTTTGTGTAAATACTCAGGACATTTAGTTTTAATAAGTTTATGAAACAAACAAGCAGAATGTAAGAATCGCCTGTTTCGCATATTTAACCAGCCAGCTGGTTTGAGTTTATGTGTAATTCTTTGGAACTTTCTTATACCATAAATGTATCTCAAGCATGAGTTTTGTACTCTTTGTAATTTATTTATATCGTCTACATCTAAACAAGGTCCGTACACAACATCACAATAATTTAGATGCGAAAGAACCAAAGAATCGCACAGGCGCTTCTTGATATCTGTATTTAGAAAGTGTCTGTGGGGGTATAGTCTTTTTAAGACAGAATAAGAAATCTTGAGCATATTCACCACATGTTGTTTATATCTTAAATCGCAGTCTATTGTTAACCCCAGGTTTTTTACTGCCTCCACTGGCTGAATCAGTTGACCTTTAACTACAATATTCATAAAAGGCAGAGAATCCCTTCTACATCTTGGTGAACCAAACAAAATAGCAATCGTCTTAGTAGCATTAATCACCAATGAATGATTTTCAGCTTGCTTCACTATTTCATGAAGATCTTCATTTATATATGTGCTAGCTAGACGTGCCTCCGCTGGTGTAAATGAAAGGTACATTTGTGAATCATCAGCATATTGGTGTAATTTACAAAATTTCAGGGTTTTTGAGAGATTGATAGTGTACATCGTATAAAATAGCGGACCTAATATTGAACCCTGGGAAACACCCATCCCTATTTCCGCTGAGTTAGAAAGCACGTTGCCCAGTTTTACAGACTGAGACCTATTCTCTAAATAATTCTTTAACAGCCTAATGGAAAGCAAATCAAAACCTATGTAACTCAGTATGGCAATGAAAATGTTATGATTGAGTGTATCAAATGCCTTGCTGTAGTCAAGAAGAATAAGTAAAGTTGCTTTATTTAAATCAGTAGCACTATAAATATCATCTGTTATTTTGAGAAGCGCTGTAGTACAGCTGTACCCAGGTCTAAAACCAGACTGTGTTGCCGGAAGTACTTTGTATCGATTAAGAAAATCTCTTATTTGTTTATCTATAATTTTTTCTATTACTTTGGATAGCACCGGTAAGATGCTAATTGGACGAAGATCTTTGAAAGTGCCCGGCTTGTTATTTTTAGGTATGGGTACCACAACTGCTTGCTTCCATGAATCAGCAAAAACTCCCTCTGAAAAACTGAAATTTATAATATGCCTCAAATAAGGTAAAATATGCGGACAACACAACTTCATCATATTAATATTAAGCCCATCTGAGCCAACAGCATTAGATTTAATAGAGTCAATCATTTTTGAAATACTACTTTCATCAATTTCTTCAAACTTGAATGGCAAATTATTTTCTATTAATTTGTTACTTTCATAAAAATTTATAGTGCTCGCTATGTCTGCATCTACTTTTGGAACAGAGTTAATAAAAAAGTCATTAATTTTGTTTGGATCAGCCAGATGTTCAGGTATCTCAGGTTGAATTTTAGTGTATACGTCGTACCTACCTAATTTTTTCCACAACATTTTACTGTCAGTATTTAACAGATCATGCTCCAAGAACGCTTTTTTTTCATTTTTAACCGCCCGATTTGTATAGTTACGCAATTGTTTGTAGTAATCCCAATGAGTTGGATTTTTTGTTTTTTTAAATCTCGATAAAGCTTTATCTCTCAAAGACATCATAAATTTAATGTTTTCAGTCAGCCAGGGAGCTGGTGGTTTAGTATGTCTTGTTGTTACATAAGGTGCATAGCGATCAAACAGGTAATTTATTTGTATAGTAAGATAATTTACTTTCTCGTTAATATTGTTCATATCAAATATCTCAAAAAATGGGATTAGCTGTAAATCTGTTAAAAATTTATCATAGTCAAAGTTTTTAAATGAACGGTATGTGCGATATCGACTTTTTAATTTTACTGACTCAAAGGACAACTTGCAATAAACCAATTCGTGATCTGTGAAATTTAAACTAATAGTACCGCTATCTACTACACTGCTTTTATCTGAAGTAATTATTAGATCCAAAAGTGTAGCAGTAGTTTTAGAAAATCTAGTGGGTGTATTAATGATTTGAGTTAAATTATAGCTTTCCATCAGAAGTTCCAATTGCGTAGCCGCTGTGTCGTTTACAGTGAGTAAATTGATATTAAAATCACCCAAACAAAATATTTCATCACAAGTAGGCAATAACGAAGATAAAGTAGTGTCAAGTTCGTTTATAAAATAGTTATACTCTGAATTAGGAGCTCTATAAGCTACGCCAAAAGCATAAGATTTCTTATTCAATTTTACTTTAAACCATAACTGCTCAATTAAGTTTGATGTGGCAATTACACTGAAGTTCAAACCATTCGAAACATAAAAAGCTACACCCCCACCTCTTCTAGCATCACGATCCTTACGTAATATCTGATAGCCTGGCACAATCAAACTATCATTTGATACATTACTTGTCAACCAAGTTTCACTAATAGCTACCACTTCGTATTTATTTTCAATAATATGAACCCTTACCTCGTTAATGTTGCTCAACAAAGAACGAGCATTTACATGTGCTAACTTAAATCCGTACATTTAAACTACTACCTTTACACGTTTTTGTTATGTTATCTACTTTTGGTAACAGCCGATTAAAGTGCAAGTGCAAGCTACTTACCGTGCATGTAACCTAATAACAGAAAGATATTCGTAAATTGCAAAGTCTAAGATTGTATCATTGTTACTATATTTTTTTTAAATCTGCTGTTAATGCACTAAATTATAACAAACGGATTGTATAACATAAAGTGCTGAAAATAAAACTTAGAACTTACAAAAATATAAGATTTTACAAAATACGAAATATAATTCCAAAACCTATTTTTACACATTATAATAAATTCCAAACCCAATCTACTTAAACATGATTTTACTATTACAGCATATTGACTAATAAAAAAATAAAAAATCATTTTCCTGTGAATGATATAACCATATACCTAACAAAATTTTAGTTCTAGTTTACCGATTACTAGAAATACGTAAACTTAATTGTACTTACACTCTAGAACAAAAAAATGAAAAATCATTACCAATCTAGACAAATGCATTCCATATTATCATTGTGCAGGTGCTTTATTTTACATTAGTTCAATTTTCTTTCCTAGATACCATTTATTTGTTTATATCAGCAGCACAAACACGTTTTATATTATCACCTGTTTTAGCAAACACAATCCCATCACGTGTCCAAACAGATTTCTGACCATACTTTTCCTTTGCTTTTTGATACAGCTGGTATCTAATTCTGGTTAAATCCTCTTGTATCACCACTTTTGACCCCTTCAATTTAGCTCGACTACTGTATATTAAATGCCGCATTTTATAGCTTATAAATTTCAAGATAACTGGCCGAGGATTTATCGCATTAGCTTTGAATTGGCCCAGTCTGTGGCATCTATCAATATCTTGGCTTTTTATGTCCACTGAAAGTTTATCTGTCATTGTTTTAATTAGTTTTTCTTCAAGATTTTCATTGTGATGCTCTTCCACTCCATAAATTCGTAAACATGCTCTACGGGAATATTGCTCGAGATTATCTAGGTCATTTCTCAGAGATTCATTCTCGACCTGAAGACGATCCACATCTTGTTCCAATTTGTTAAGTTTTTCAGAAATTGTATACAAAAAAAGCCGTACAGAGTCGCATCGCATTACTGTGTTCGATTGCTAGTTTACACTCATTATCGAGCCATTCTTTATTATAATAATCTTTATGCTACGTTGTGGATTGTTCCTATTGTGCTTTTCCATTCCAACTTCATTTCATTACTGACAGGTTTTGTGTTGGTAGCGTGACATATGCTTCCTTTATGTTATGTTGCACTTAATTGTAGTTTTTGTAGGGATATGTAAGTAGCTTATAATAAAATTTGGTCAAACCGCTATCATGGCACACAATGCTATGGGCCGATTGCAGAAAGCAATGTTAAGTCTGCTGTTAGCCAACGCGACGTCGAAGTGAACAAAAACGAATCAAATCTCAAATGCTTATGGTAACTAATACATTAGTAAACAAAATTTGATGCGATTTTGTTCGCTTTGACGCGATGTTAGGGGGTCAGTTCATATCGGCCAACGATCATATCGGCCAACGATCATATCGGCCAATTTTGGGTGTTCATATCGGCCAACTTGTTCATATCGGCCAACATCAGATTTTGTTCATATCGGCCAACTTGTTCATATCGGCCACTTTTATTTTTGTTCATATTGGCCAACGCGATCATATCGGAAAACGCTGGCGGAATATCTAAGAAAAGGGAGGAATCATATCGGCCAACGTTCATATCGGCCAACGTTCATATCGGCCAACGATCACATCGGCCAATTATGGGCGTTCACATTGGCCAACTTGTTCATATTGGCCACTTTTATTTTTGTTCATATCGGCCAACTTGATCATATCATAAGGAATACCGATACTAGCCGAAGAGCAACTTCTACCGCTACGCTGGATTCGCCATGTCTTATTATGCCTGTTCAGAACGCCCATCTACTCGATCACATCGGCCAACATTATTTCTTGCTCATAACGGTGATGTTATTTTTGGATTTTATATCTACTATCCTGGCATACAAGTTTCCTCACAATTTATTTTTAATAAAGTTTAGTGCAACGGAAAGCTGTATTCAAATTTGAAATTAAAATTTTAAATGTCAAATATTAGCGACACCACTAATAGAAAATTTTTCCGGCGGCTACTTTTCCATTACGTCCTAACAACTAGCCCAGCAATTAAAAATTTCTTGGAATTTTGTTGGTGGATATTTTATTAAATTATTGACTACAAAACATTAATAAAACATAAAATTGCAATTACTGTATATAATTGTTGTTGCTTGTCAAGAATCTGTACTATTTACAGGACTTCGAAGAAGAAATTGTATTTTGGTGTTAAACGACTTACTGCGAATTTACTTTTTTTATAGAAAACTTGCTAAACAAATGCTGCAAACACGTTGAAAATTTGCTGTCAACAATCAACACAATTGAACTGTTGATGAAATTGCTATCTGCAGAATAGAAGCATCTTCTTGTATATTAGTCGGTTTAATATAAATTTAAGCAATTGAAGGTCAAGAGTGTAATTTAAGGGTTAAAACGGAAATATACAGTTTCCAAGTCTTGCGAACAGAGACAAATTAAACATTTATTAACTTTATAGGTTCTATTATAAGGTCACTGCTGGGATTATAGGGGTACATATATTAAAGAAATTCCAGGAATGGTAAACCATTAACCTTGTGTGCTTCATCAGTCCGTATTAGCAAAGTCATTAGAGGGGATTAAAATTACATGGAGATTCTGCCTCAAGCTTAACAATATAGTTACAGCTGATGGGTCAAACAACACAATACACATTATTTTTATGCTGAATCGGGAAAATGTACACTTTTTTTATGAAACTGCAGAACAACAAGTTCGACTTACTATCTACTAAAAAATATAAAATCGCACGAATTTAAGATTATTGAAGTTACTGAAATACTAATGTGGAACTGTAAAATGAATATGATCCTTGTTGAAAATTCTCGCACAAATTTCTGATAATTGTTGATAATCTTTCAGGGTTTGTCGGCACAGCACATTTACAATTTTAATTTATAGTAATCGCCGTTACCCCACTGCATGTTATCAATTTGAAATTAGGAAAACACATTCCCGGAAAAAATGCCTTCAGAAAAAATATCCTAAAAAAAAAGCCAACGAAAAAAATGCAACAAGAAAAAGCACCCATGGAAGAAGTTCCGCAGTTCCAAAAGTAAGCTACAAAATGGCATTAATGTAGACAAAACCGTTTTACGTACGCTTTACTTCCACATAGCTACAGGAAAATTAATGACTGAAATATATAAATGTATTTAACACGTTTTCAGTAAAAAAATGTGCATTATCCACAAAACTTAAAGATTTGTTGATTTAAAAAAAACATTTTTAGGTTAGATTTGTTAATTTTTTACGTATAGGGCATTCACTAAACACAAAAACATATAAATTTTTTTGAAGTTGGCATGTGCATATAATTTTTCTACTAGGGATTCTGTATTTTGTTTTGCAAAGGTTTGCACGCCTGCATACTGGCAGATTTGAATTGAAAAATGTCATTTAAAATTTCTCATTGTCAGTGTCAAAGTAGATATTTTTCTAGAAATTCTAACCTAAAGTTTCATAAAATGTAATAAAGATACCCATTAGTAAACGCTACGTCAATAGTATCCAACGCAGTATTTGTATAATATCCTTAAAAGTAGTTAATTACAACATTTATGACAGATGGGTAGTAAATGTCACACCCTTAACCTATTTGTTTTAGTAACTTTTTGTAAGTACATTCCTAGACAAAGGTGAATTTTGGAAGTACACTCATGAAATTTTGGTTATCAAAGGCCACTTTGTTTTTTTGTGTTTAGTGAACAGACTATATACAGTCATAGTTTTTGCTTATTAAGTTTTTGAATAGAAGGCTGATAAGTGGTTTGCTTTTTTATTTGTCTGACATTATTTACTGAGCAGTCATAAATTGAAAAATCCCTTCAAAGCAAGTGCATTTCAACCACTAGAGATTGAAATGCTCGGACTACCGGGATTTCAAACTGTTTGACATTCAATTGGTGACAAGAGAAATGTCACTTTATGTTTATTTTTTTCTAAAGTGCATTAACTTGTTAAAATAAGTGAAAATTCGTAGAAAAAATAGTATATGTAACTCGTGGCTGATAAAATTTCAACGTCTCGAGTTACTTTTTTCAAC